>OX421504.1:37817649-38235149 GCA_949126835.1 Anisus vortex
TTCTAAATGTGGGTTTGATTCCCATCTTAATTTTGTACTTTATAAAAAGATGCTACCTCTATGAATACCTAGTATTATCGTCCTGCCTAGTATTATCGTCCTGCCGCAATATCATCTTATCCGAACTATTATCTGTGATAATTTGTTTTTTAAAGTCGATCGTAATCAAAAACCCATAGGAAAACTGATTCCGAATTCGTTTGGGCAATTGCACGAAGACACGATTAGGGAAAGCCGTATGTCTAATATGGCCGCCGCTAAACCTTACAATCGCTAAACCGGGCCGATGCTTGTATGTTTATAAGTATGGACCCTCTTTGTCGATAACGAAGCTTCTAAAGCTCTACCCTCATTCAGCAATAACCCAGAGAAGACTTACAGACTATAAAAGACTTGAAAGTCCCTATAAAGATAAATAAATCGACGAAAGTTTACATTTTGTTAAATGTTATTAATAACTTAATAACTTTGTCGAAAGAACAGCGCTACTAGCACTCTGTAAATGTTCAACCTATTTACTGTCTAGTGGCTTTATAAATCATTTTCCGCCCTAGAGAGCTCTACTACATAATATATACTACATAAGAAAAAAATTTAACAGAGAAAGGGTAGGCCCCGGGCCGGCTCGTTCACATAGGCAACCTAGGCGGCTGCCTAGTGCGCGAAATGGGGGGGGGGAACATAAATGAGGATTTATTTTTAAATTTGGGGACTTAAACAAATAAACTAAATTAAAGTTTAGTACTTCTGGGCGCTACTTGCATAGGCCGACGAATTACTAGGTAATGAATGACGAAGGGTATTTTATTTAAACTGTCTTAGAAAATAGGAAAGTATGCCTATGCCCTAACGCTACCCAGTTTCTCTCCTTCGTAGGCACTTTAATGAGGGCGCAGAATTGGTTTCGCCTGGGGCGTCAAAAACCCTAGAGCCGGCCCTGGGTAAGCCTAAACGGGCTTCGGATTGTTTAGCAGTATCACATTTTTGAATTCACTATTGTTTACCTATATTTTAAAATGACATAAATGTCAAAGGTCAAAGGTCAACATTACTTTGTATTATCTTACTTTGACTCTTATCTTATAAGTCTACAGACGTTTCTTCTAGACAGAAGATTGTTACGTCCACTAGGCCCAAAACTCCTGCAGGGCGACAGGGATCCGTCGGTGGCAGGGCTAGAACCCGCGACCTGTCAGTTGGTTTTTTGGTTGACAGTCCGGTGAACTAACCGCTGGACCAGATTCCTAACGTTACTTAGGGTCTAAAACTTTATGTATATATAAAGCTCTAAAAGTCACGTGACCTTATAGCAGAAATACCAGCTACAACAGCCATCAGCCTTTAAATGCGGCAGGGATGCCTACCACCATTAGTCAGAATCACTAAACCTAGAAACACAAGAGGACAGAAGGACAAAGAGTAAAGTAGTAATAATACACAAGGCATTAAACTCTAATTTAGAAATACAACCCAATAACAACCTGTTGCAAAGCTCAGATAAACATAAAGACAACAACACTTTCCTTGTCCCTTATGTGAGAACAAATGCATATAAGTACTCTTTCTTCCCGAGTTGCATTCGGGCATAGGATGGGTTGCCTGAACAGCCCAGGAAAACCAGTAACCTAACATCAATTAAAACATTAATGAAAATGCAAGACTAGACTCGGACCACGGATGAGCGTAGGACGCAATAATCTTCTTTATTGTGAAGCCGGCTGGCCTAGCGGTTAGTTCACCGGACTGTCAACCAAAAACCATCTGACACGTCGCGGGTTCTAGCCCGGCCACCGGCGGATCCCTGTCGCCCTGCAGGAGTTTTGGGCCTGTAAACATATTTGCGCCAGCAGGCAGCAGTGTGTTTACAGAGCGCACTGAGCATGCTGAAATAGCATGGATAGAAGCGCTATATAAGTAACCAATTTTTAATTTTTTTAATTTTAATTTTTATAGAAGGATCGTCTATAATGTATAAGATAAGATAGAAATTGCCGTTCCCGGGTTGGCCTACACAGCCATTCTCGGCGGTGCAGTTGGATACATCACCCATCTTATCTTATCTTACATTGTAAGCTACACAATCGTCTCTTGAGACATACGATGTCGACGAAGACGATTTAATATATTTATATTAAAAAATATAGATCTATCACTATTCAGCTTTTTCGTAGAGGAGAAAAAATATGATAGTCCATAAACCACGAAATTCTCTGGCTTTTTTTTTTCAATAACCTTAACCGTCTCTGTGGCGCAATCGGTTAGCGCCTTCAGCTGTTAAACGAAAGGTTGGTGGTTCGAGCCCACCTAGGGACGATTCTTTTTTTTTTATCTTAAAAAGATTTTGTATATATACTAGCTTAATAACCCAGCTCTGATGGGTACCTGACATTAGTTGGGGTAAAGTAAAGGCGGCTTGGCATCCCCTAGTATGCCGTGGCCACAGAAACTGGTAAACGCTGCTTCACCAGCCCTATGATCACTTTGGTCCGAAGGGTACTTTACTTACTAGCTTAACTATCCGAAGTTGCTCAGTGTAACATTTAAGTATAGGCCTACATTAAAAACAAAAAAACAAATGCACATAGGCCTATATGTGTTTATAAGACGTACCCTTATAATTGTTATATTAAATAGCCTACACATTGTTGTATACATAAGCCTTATAATTGTTATATTAAATAGCCTACACATTGTTGTATACATAAGCCTTATAATTGTTATATTAAATAGCCTACACATTGTTGTATACATAAGCCTTATAATTGTTATATTATATAGCCTACACATTGTTGTATACATAAGCCTTACGAACAAATACCATAAAATAAAATAAAAATGTACACTATAAATATTAGTCTTATCGTATCTTATATATTACAGACGCTACTTCTATAAAGATGATTAATGCGTCCTACGCTCAACCGTGTTTCGAATTTAGTTTTGGATCTTTATTAATGTTCCAAAGGATGTTAAGTTACTGGTTCTCCTGTTTTATTCAGGCAACCCCTTCCAATGCTCGAATACCACTTGGAGAGATACTTTTATAAAAATAATTAGAAAAACTGAAAATGCCGTGAAACTTCACGACTTAAGCAAAATCTGTTAAATAAAAGGTAGACTATATAGGTATATTCTTTTTATAAAGAAAATAACAAATATATAAACAAAAAATCTGCTGAAATTTGAACCGAATGAAAGAATATCTATTCTAGTGTAAGGTCAAGCAATAAATTGCATTCACTAAGTAAGACTAGAATAATTTTTTAACGGCATTTAATGTTTGTAAAATACTTAATAACAGGTAGACCTAAATTTAAAAAAGAACTACACAAGAACAAATCAAATGATATTTATTCTATTCACAAGGCAAAATTCAGCTTGTAGCAAATGAGACTAATTGATATGATAAAAACACATCTATTAAATCACACACAGACACAGAATAACAAACAAAAACGTGAACACACATTTCTTGAATCGATAGACTAATTATTATGTCAATATATTGTTGTTGTTGTTTTTTATACAAAAGTATTTTTGTTAAATCACATAAAAGAAACATTTTATTACGTATCCACTAGAGAAGTGGTCGGCAACCTACGGCACGAGTGCCAAACTTTTCAATTTTTCAAAATGGGAAGACAAGTCCCTTTTACAATACATTTACTGCCAGAGAAAGTTGTCTTGTAGACTTGTAGGCTATTGGCACGCTGAATAAGTTAAAAATCAAACTTTGGCCCACTTGTATCAAAATGTTGCCGACCACTCCACTAGAGTCTCTTTCAATCATCCCAAAAAATATTTTGAAACATTCGAGCTAAGGCTCACTCGTGATTCACTTCCAGTTAATGAAATATTTTGAAACATTCGAGCTAAGGCTCACCCGTGATTCACTTCCAGTTAATGATATACCGGTTTCTAGACATGGTGGAAGTTGCATAGATACATCCAAAAAACAACAACAACACACACACATTCTTAAACACAGAAAAAGATGATAAGCTGATCCTTAAATGTTATGTTGTTGGGGAGTTAGCCCATGATGTACAAGTTGAGTTTTCACGTTATCGGCGTGATCTTATACATGGGATAAGTCAAGTTTATTAAAACATATAAAATAAGTAAGTAATACAACAATACCTCCGTAAGTAAAGTAACAGTCGGTACAAATTGCTGCATAGGGCCGGTGAAGCAGCGTTCACCAATTTCAACTACCGCAACATACTAGGGGATTGTGTGGCCAGCACAATGCCCAGCCCACTTTACTTTACCTTAACTTAAAAGTCAGGTACCCATCAGAGCTGGGTGGCCTCAGAAATACCCTCCAGGCCCAGGAACAAATCCTAGCGTTCACCAGGATTCAAAGCAAGAAACGTCAGTACGCCAGCCGAACGCACTACCGCTAAGCTACCGTGCCGACGTAAGAAATAGCGTACATCTTATAGATCTACAATCTATACTGTTTTTATCTTTTCATCTATTCAATACAATTTGACATTCTTTTCTGTCTCTGTGTTAAATGTGTAAACTTTAGGAGACAGATATTAAATAAGATTAAGGATGACTTCATGTTCTGCTTCATCGATCTAAAAGCTTGTTCGATCTTGTTCAACCATCAACTCTTCAAGTCCGTGGATTAATGGCTACCATTGGCACTGCGGTATTTTTCATTTCAACTTCCCTGTCCACAAACCACCTGATACTCATGCAGACTTCTTCTTAGTTCTGCCCGAATGATTAATAACTTATTACTATCTGGGTAAGGGAAGAGTTGTGGAGGATGATCAGAGCTACATTTATTGTACGTCTGAATGCCTCTATTATATATACAAGTATTGAGTTGTTCACTAAAAGCAGACGATTGTTACAATACCTCTAATCCAGTTGGTAAAGTCAGTTCAAAGTACAGACAACTAACATACAATATAAAACATACAATTAAAATATAATTTATAACATACAACTAACTTACAACATACGACTAACATACAACATACAACATACAACTAACATACAATATATAACTTACAACATATAATTAATATAAAGCATACAACATACAAATAACATACAATATACAACATACAACTAACTTACAACAGACAACTAACATACAACATACAAATAACATACAATATAATATACAACATACAACTAACATACAATATATAACATACAACATACAACTAACATACAATATATAACATACAACATACAACTAACATACAATATATAACATACAACATACAACTAACATACAATATATAACATACAACATACAACTAACATACAATATATAACTAACACACAACATATAACTAACACACAACATACAACTAACATACAATAGTAACAAAGGACGGGTTTCGGAAACACCTAACCCTAAATCTATACTTCGAGCGGATCCGAATGCTGTAAAATCTTCAACATTTTGCACATTTAGACTAGTTAGCATCACGGTTCTATCGGTTTGTCTTTAGGCCTGCGAGTTCCGCATTAATTAATGCTATGGAGATAAGATGATTTAGAAACCTTCTTGGCATCTTCTATAAAGAACACGTCTCCAATGTGCAATGACGAGAAAGGATACATTAGCCATAGGGAAAGAAAGAAGCTGAAGCGGTACGGCCACATAACAAGAACGAAGGAACTTTACCTAGAAAATCCTATAGGGCACTACCAGAAGAACGAAAAAGAGATGAAGAGAGAGAAAACGAAGGAAGGATAATATCATTCAGGGAATTGAGTGGAATGATGCTGTGCGATGCAATAAGAAATAAGAAAGGCGGAGAGGCGAGAAAAACGTAGGAAGATTGTAGTCATATTTGGTGCCCCAAAGGTCCGAACGACAACGGTGTAAACAAAAGATCTTGTAATATGATGTGTCCGCTGGCGAACGTTCATTTTCCTACGCATGACCGTCCGCTTGGAATCACCTCCCACTACAGCTTCGCCAGAGCCCTAGCTATGACACCTTCAGGAGCCGGCTGAAGACTCACCTATTTCGTCAGCAGAATTAGCGTATTACTACATATTTCGTTGTCTGTCTGTATTATGTAACTGTCGTCTGCGCATAGAACTGTCACCAACGGGATATGCGCTATATAAGCACCGTTATTATTTATTTATTTAATAACATAACCAACTCTCAATACTTGATAAGACACTTGATTGAAGATAACAACTTCAATCGTCATAAACTGATAACATGATATAACTGCAACTGTTCTATAGCCAACACCACTCTATCACAATTATGGACGTCTCTATGATGACTATTATTACGACTCGTTAAATCGGATTCAATGCATATAGTTGTATCTTTATTAGAAGTCTCTAGATTCTGCTAATCTGTAGCCCAAGCTAGGGGTTCCTTGACTGACAGGTCTATGCAGCAATGTAGTTATATTCGGGATAATTATCTTCAACACCTTTCTCAACAATGATAGATCAAACAACTCCAGTTGTTGAATAAACAATTGTATTTAAATTGTAGACTCAATATAAACGATCAATAAATGCCTCAACTGATGGCCACATAAGTATCAACAAAATGACATTGAATATACAAGTATCAATATAGCGACTTCACTCCACAAACTTTCAAACTGAACTAACTTTAAGGAGGTGGGAACTTTACAAAGAAAACTATCATCGAAGATTCTACAGGGTCTTAATACGCATTTTAACCTTTTTCTCTATAAAATCCAGAATTATCCTCCAATTTCCACGGGGTTGGACGAATTATTTTATTTAAACTGCCCTCAGGGCACAAAGGTCAAACCTTGGTCGCCTTGGACTCTGATACGCACTTGTTAAGAGGTCAATGCCTTACTACGTCATTCATTTATGAACGATATTCGTAACACTATGCTACTACATCCACTCTCTCAAGACCAGCCTTACTTCACAGCTGCCAGATATCTACTGACTTCTATCCACAATCACTCTTTCCCAAGTAAACATACCATGACGCCAAACCCATACTTCCTGGTTACTCATTAATCGCACCATTTGCACAAACTATTCCTTATAACTTCACACCAACTCATGCATCACTTACAAACGGGATATGTAAGATGTAGGTAAAAACATCACAGTCTTATTAGTTAAACATGTTGAAATAAGATAAAAACCAACGCAGTTATCAGCTATATATAGGCCTATATCTCACAAACACCTTAATTGGAGTTGTTTTTGTTTAACCATTAAAAATTCTATCTTAAAAAAAAAACAACAAGAAAAGCAATGCTAAAAACAAAACAAAAATTTAGATATATTATTTACACATTAATTACTGAAGCACCTGATTACTGAGTTGGAGATGACCCAACGTCGAGCGGCACGTCGTATCTTACAGGACTACGGCCTTAATACAAGTGCCTCTGCTTTGGTGGCCAAACTCTAACTTGAGCCCTTACAACACCGCAGAGCGGTGAAGAGGTCACTATTTATAACATCGTAAAGCGCCACGTGGAAATGTTCACGCAGCCGGGTCGAATTCAACAGGTGTCCCGCTCTACCCAGAGGTCATCAACTCAAACTGCATGTTCCACACGCACGCACCGACGTTTACAAACATTCTTTTTTTTTCCATCAGCCATTAGGCTGTGGAACACCCTGGACTAGGCCTCCATCACTGCCCCTACTGTGCCGGCTTTCAAATATCTTCACTAAAGGGCTGGACTAAAAACCTCAAGTGACATTCTTTCATCAGTTTATGATTAATTGTTGTTTGTGATTTTTTTAATGTATGTTTAGATAAAAAGTGGACACTTTCCTCGGTCCTAACGGGGTCTCCATAGTATTATAATGAAGAAGTAGAAGAAATAATTTGATGACAATTAGAAAATGTCAAGTTTCGAATAAAAGACAAACGTAAGTAAAAAGATGTAAAAGTTATTTGTATTACATTAGCTTTTGATAAATGTCTTTGTAAAAAATATTCATTTCTCACACCTTAAACATGGCAATGAAAACTTTTATGGCAATCACGAAGTATGTTTCGTGGGTCTAATTTTTCACAAGTTGAAATATGGTCCAACTAAAGTTTGATCTCCAGACACTATTTCTTCTATATTTACACTTCAATGTACGCAGCAGACGACATTAACCTTTAGACACTATTTCTAATAGTGTGACAGTATCTCAGTTTAAAGAAAATGGCAATGGGTCTCACACTAGTAATGTATGTGACAAGATTTCCTAAATAAATAAAAAAAATCCCAAGGCTTCTAAGACTTTCAATATTATTAAAACTATGGATGTTAAACAAAAACCGGAAAAAACTGCATTATTAAAATATGGTGTCACGTGTTTTATTTATTCAAATATGGTGTCATGTGATTTAGGCTTATTTATTGTTTTGTTTATGTACCAGAAGTAATATTTTAATAAATATTTGATACGCACAAAACAATTCTTTTAAAATTAAATACCCAAGGAGAATCATGGAACGCAACCCGAACTAATTTTCAAAACAAGCATCGGTTATAATTTGTTATAAGAAAAAAATCTTTCAAAGGATCCGAAGAGCTGTTTGAGATCCGTTAGTCTTACAGTAATTAGTATTATATTTCTCTAAGCCGATTAAAACTCCCATTAATCTAGTTAACTACAGCAATACAAACAAACAAAGCGTATAAAACTAAAGTTTAGACGTTGATAATGATTGGAGAAAGCTGCAGATGTTTGTTGCTCGGCTACTTATATAAATTTGACATCAAACTATATATAAAACATTTAAGGGTACATTTTATTTCGCCAAAATAGAAAAGAGACAATTTAAATTAAGAATTTGTAGATCTTTCAATTCTCAAACAAAGTCTTCACTGATCAAGATGATTTTATTGACTATTATCATAGCTTGGTGTTTTGGTGAGTAAAATTACTTGTACTATTTATTTACTAAACTGTTTAGCCTAAATGGCTTTCAATTTTCATTATTAGTTTAACCAACCCATTCCTTTAAATAATTGTCATTTCGGAAAAAAAGACTTTATATAAATTTCTCAAAGCGTAGAATACAGTAAACACTTTTACGAAATCTGCATGTCTTTTTAAGTATCTTATTCAATCAATATGTTGAATTTCTGATTAACTTATTCAATTAATATGTTGTATTTATGAGTATCTTATTCAATCAATATTTTGTATTTCTTAGATGTTTCGTTCATTCCATCTCAATGTATTTCTAAGGTGAAATGTCAACCTTTATAAATTTATTATTACCCATACATTTTACACTGTGATGTGTTTCTAAATATAGAATTTTACTGGACAAGCTTAGTTCAAACTTCGCCGATGCCTGGAGTACTCTAATGAGGCCAAATTGAGTGCTGTCGAGGATGGAAACTTCGCAAAATGGAACAGACTAAATGATACATGATAATAAAAAAAATCAACTAATTATATACTAGGCACTGTCAGTTAGTTGCTCCAACTGGACATGAGGTCTAGATATTGCAGGAGGAGCAGAACATAGGGTCTAGCATTGTGCTCTTTGACTGCCCAGTATTGCAGGAGTTTAGAGTGGATGGGAATGGTTAGCTGTTTGCATCGGGCCTATATGGTGACTTGGCTACACTGCGTAGGACAAGCGTTTGGTGTCCCCCGAGTTCTAAGAGCTTAATCTCAGCTCGTTGTCTTTTTACTTTAGACTTGGCAGACTTCTAGTTTGCTCCCACGTTCATGATAGAAAACGAGAAACTTGTACAAATGTAATAAGAATATAAAACTAAAATGCTATCTAACATTAGTTAGACCTATGCTAGACAATGCAGCAATTTACAACATGTTTTGCATTTTGTTCAAGTATATATCGTTAATAATAATAATATTTGTATAGCGCTGCAAACAAACATAATGTAAGCTCAGAGCGCATTTAACATAATACTAAGAACACGGATATAATCTCTAGGCTAAGAAATATAGAATTAAATGATGATATAAAACTTTGCAGACATAGGAGTAATGAAAAATATAAATCATTAAACGACCTAACATAAAAGTAAGACAGTTGTGGTCTAAAGCATGCTATCTAAGGTAAATATTGAAATAATGAGTTTTTAAGTTCCTTTTTAAAGTTAAAGTAGCGCTTGTTTGCCTAAGTTGAATGGGAAGTTGATTCCAAAATTTGCATATTGTTGATATAGCAGAACAGAGGTCAAGGGGCCGTCCATAAAGTATGTCACGCTCCAGGGGGAGGGAGGGGATGTAAGGATGTGTGACAGTTTGTGACGGGGGGGGGGGGGTCAGGCCATGTGTGACGTCACACATTTTTAAATTTTGTATTCTATTTCTAATTTATTTTGTAGTAGAATTTAACAGCTTTAAAAATAATTTTCCCAAATTTTGTGAAACATTTGAATTATTTGATTTAATTTGCAAAGTATGTCACGTATACTTTGCCTCACAAACAATGTTGAAGAAACTTGTAGGACAGCACAGAGCTCAGGAAACGATGATTGTGAAAGATTGATGCCAGTCGTAACTATGGATGAACACTTCACTTCACCATGGATGGATGATGTCCAGTGATATTTTTAAATTAAACATAATTCACAGACCCATAATAAACAGATTCAATGTAGCACTTTGTCACATAATTTGTCAATCCAGTCTTTTTTTTTGTGTCAATTTTTTTTTTTGTCAATTTTTTTTGTGTGTCAATTTTTTTTTTGTGTCAATTTTTTTTTTGTGTCAAATTTTTTTTTGTGTCAATTTTTTTTTGTGTCAATTTTTTTTTTGTGTCAATTTTTTTTTTGTGTCAATTTTTTTTTTGTGTCAATTTTTTTTTTGTGTCAATTTTTTTTTGTGTCAATTTTTTTTTTGTGTCAATTTTTTTTTCCTTTTATTTTGAATCCCTGGGTGAGGTCAAGTTCTGCTAATCTACTTACTTCTTAACCTGTGTAAAAAGATTGTGCATAATTGGAAGATTATCTAAAACTTGACATCACCTATTGTAAATGAAAAATTTTAAGCAGCAGATAAATGATGTGTATTATATAATTGTCTAGTCTTATTTGTGCAATTTTCTGTTTCAAATTCAATATAGATTGAGCTACTGCTTTAATGAATAAATGTGACAACTGTTGACAATTAACTATTCTACTATTAAAGTCATTTTAATAATGTGATAGTTCTTTAAAGTGGAAATTTAATATTTTGATACTGTTGAATAGTGAAGTGTGTTTTAGATTAAATTTTAAATAGGTGTTAATTAAAAATTAAAAATGTTCGAAAGTGTGACGTACTTTAGTGGGGGGGGGGGGTCCGAGATTTTTGACAGTTTGTGACAGGGAGGGGGGAGGGGGTCAAAATTGGTCAAAAATAGCGTGACATACTTTATGAACAGTGCTCAACTAAAAAAATCTCTCCAAACAGAAGTCTAATTGTCCTGAATAACATATTTATTTTCTCCACAGATCCTGCCAAGTTATTCCCCCTAGATAGGTGCAACGCGAAATGGATAAGTCTCTTCTACGTTTTCGATTGTGAAAATGAATTTAAAGAACAAGTACATTTTACGACAGCGGCTACGAAGTATTTCAAAACGCACACAAAAGGCAAAATGCGTAAATTACAATATAGTGCTGGAAATGAGAGTAATTGGGAATTGAATCTTGACTCAATCTCTAATGCTGAGTGTAATGGACTGTTATCTATTTCTAGCGTCATGAAGCTCACGAATGAATGGATGAGTTGGATTACAGAAAGCTGTGCATTTGATTTGAGCGTAATATTTATTTATAACATAACCGAAGAAGAGGAGAAGTTTATTAACAGCACGATCGAATGTGAACTACAGGAGAACATTGATATTAAGCGATTTTTTATAATACAATCTTCTAAGAAGAAGATTCCGCTGGACTATGTCTACTATACACAGTTTTTTAAAGATTTAAACATGGATGACATCTTCCCTCTCATTTGTGATTTGGTTCACGTCGATTTTACTTCTACATACTCGGGTGGAAAATATTTTGACTCAACGTTTTATATAGCCAGACAATTGCAAGATTTAGATGACTGGGGCGCAGAATGCTATTGCAGGTTACATCACAACAACTACATCGTTGCATTGGAAACGTATGACGAGGTGATTCACTTTTTTGAAATGATCATGCTCCTCTATTTTGCCAACAGCAGTAATCATGAAGTCAATATTCATCTTGGATGTAGTGTTATTATTGACTCTAACACAGACGCCCTCAGTCTTGAATGGAACTCAGGGAAGCCATACACATTCTTCATACCTTTCAAATTTGAAGATTCTAAAGGATGCTTTTCTTTGAAATTCACTGGCTTGAAAAATGCTCGATCGCTTGCGGACGAGTTCTACAATAATGGAAGGTATCTAGAAAAAATAGACTGCGAGACAAAAATACCAAACACGTTGGTGGTTTGTAAAGACACTACAGCCAAGAAAACCCAGACCTGGTCATCTAATCAATCACAAAGGTCATCTGACGACACGTGGGTTGTGGATGGTGACTCTTTCACTCACTTCCTATCAAACGACATTACACTATCATCAAATTTTATGTATGGACAATGCACCGGGAAGAACAATGCTTTTAAAAATTTATTAGAAAGTTATCTTTGCGGTCAAGGTTTAACCCATAATCTCAGATATGAAACAAATGCCAATATGAAGATTTCTATTAACAGTCTATCAAAAGGACTTGACAGTTTTTATACATTTAAAACCGTTGACATTTCTAAATGTGATAATTATACTGAATGTCAATCAAAAGGGACAAATGACACTGTTGACATCAATTCCAATACAAATGTTACAATTTATTGTTTAGACCAAAGAGAAATCCATCAGGTTAAAGGTCAATGTTCAGCACATGTTGTCAATTTAAATCTCGATCTGGAATATTTTCAATGTAGAACTAATGAAGACCAACATTTTTATAAATGTATTAAAGATCCTATTAAAGGCCAATGTAGTGATAATTCTAATTTACTCAACTGTAAAACTTTCACTTGCCCAGAACCCTTTTTCAAATGCATAGATTCATACTGTGTTTTTCCTTATGTGATACGGGCTCGTTCTTATGATTGTGCTTTAGATGAAAATGGGAATTCGACTAACATTGTCGTTAACTATGTTAAAGCAAACATTAGCTTTGTAGTAAGAGACTTGTGCATTGATTCCATAACCTTCATTTCTTTTTTTCCGATAATGAACGAAAGCAGATTTATATGCAAGAATGTCTGTCCACAGAACTATATTTGTGTGTCAAGTATAACAGAGACTAGAGAAAGTAATAGGACGGACACGGTTCTGAATGTAACATATTATTATATCATCAATCTATCACTTTCTAAAAAATTGAATTCTTATTTGTTTGATTACGATATGGAATTGAACAAAATTGCTTCTTTAATATCATTTGTCGCGTTTTACGGAAGCAAATGTAACATTTCTAATTTTGATAAAGAGTTTCAACTATGGGACTTTAAGAAGCTTAAAATTTTAGATCTTAGTTATAATTTTCTATCTCATTGTAATAATTTCAAATCTATAGAATCGTTCAGTGAATTGAAATACTTAAATCTTTCACACAATGAAAATCTCATAATAAATGAGAATTTTACATTTCCTAAACTGTTAGAAATTATTGACTTGTCATATACAAATATATCTGCAATGAGTACTAGCGCCTTTTATAGCTTGACGCATTTAAGTCATTTAAATTTAAGTTTTACATCAATTAATAAATTTAAAAGTCTAGGGATTCCCAATAACTTTAAACTTGACACTTTGTATATTCAAGGTTTTTCCACTCAATATCTAGAAAAAGATTTTTTTAGAGGGTTAACCATTCAATTTGAGTTAAGGGCTAGCGACTATGTAATGTGTTGTCCACAAATTTTAAATCCTAATATAGACTTTGACAAATGTTTTGCACCTCTTGATATCATCTCTTCATGTAAACATCTTGTTGGTGACACATTTAAGAGAATCATCATCTGGAGTGTTGGAATCTTAACTTTAGTTGGAAACGGTTCTGTATTGATTTATAGAATTGGTTGGAACAGAGAAATATTCAAACAAGCCTATGGACTTTTTATAACAGGCTTGGCAGTTTCTGATTTAATTATGGGAGTTTACTTAATTATCATTGCGATTGTAGATGTTTACTTTAAAGACGTTTATGTATTAGAAGACTTTGATTGGAGAAATGGTTTTATCTGTCAAGTTTTGGGAATTATTTCAACACTTTCAAGTGAGTCCTCCACATTTTTTATTTGTTTAATAACTCTAGATCGCTTCTTGAAAATCACTTATCCATTTGGTGAACATAGATTTTCTAAGACTACTAAGCTTCTATCATTTACATTAGTTTGGCTGGTGAGTTTTGTATTGGCCTTAGTTCCTGTTGTCGTATCAGACTGGGAAATTTATTCATCTAATGGTTTGTGTCTGGCTCTACCATTTAGTTCTACACAATATAAAGGATGGATATTTTCTTTTATTGTTTACGTTGGTCTAAATTTTCTGTTGTGTTTGTTAATAGTCGTTGGTCAGTTGATGATATTTATAAATTTAATTAAAACCAACAGGTCGAATGCACTCGTAAATCAGAACAGCCAAAGAAGTTTACAAGAAAGGACAGTGGCCCAAAAACTGGCTTTTGTTGCTCTGACAGATTTTTGTTGCTGGTTTCCTGTTGGAATACTTGGTATTCTTTCAGTATATGGTCGTCTATTTAACCGTGAAGTTTACGCCTGGATTGCTGTATTTGTACTACCAATAAACTCTGCATTGAATCCAATTATTTATACTCTACCTGCTCTATACAGTTTACTTAATAAATTCATTTTAAACATTCTAAATTAATCAATATAGAACATAAACAACGATGGTTAAACTCTGCATTGAATCCAATTATTTATACTCTACCTGCACTATACAGTTTATTTAATAAATTCATTTCAAACATTCTAAATTAATCAATATAGAACATAAACAACGATAGTTAAACTCTGCATTGAATCCAATTATTTATACTCTACCTGCACTATACAGTTTATTTAATACATTCATTTTAAATATTCTAAACTAATCAATATATAATATAAAACAACGATAGTTAAACCAATACTTAAAGTAACTTTAAACACGTCGATTGCAATATTTCTCAAATATGTTGATATATTGAAGGATGAAGCAATGTATAAAATACCAATGCTCATTTAAGGGCGGTTGAAGGCCAGACACAAGAAAATATTGTAGGAAGTCATGAGAGTGAATAATAATATCATTATCATAAAATTATGTTTATTACAATAATTTTCTATTTTAATGTAAGCTCCATATAGGTTTTCTGATACATTCAATCAATGTTTGTTCTACTGACAAGAAAACCCACTTACGACTCATAAGGACCTACATCTTCTCCCAGCACCACAATTTGTTTCAGCCACCCCTCCCATCGGCCGTAGTCCAGCCACCCTTCACGTGACTTCATAAACTATTCCCGAGTATTACTCAACTTCTTAAGGCGACATCAGAAGCTGCACCCCCATCATTATGGATATGTCGACTTCCATCTCTACACACACCGTCTTTGCCTCCCCCATTACTCTGTTAAAGACACTGATCTTTCTAGCCTTTCATTACAAACAACTCACATACGTTTGTCTTAAAAATGGGCGACACTCACTTCTTCTAACCTCTCCCCTGACTTATGCAGTAGAGTATTAGGTTTAGACTAGCTTAATAATCCTTAAACCAATAGCTGAAATTCAGTTTATAATAGCTATTTCTGAAAACTACATTTCTCAAAATGCTTGGATTAGGTCGGTTTGTACATTTTGTATTTCAAATTATTTATTATTCTGTTTAGTTATTGAACTTTTTGTTTAATATGATTCGCTTTCATCATAATACTATGTGGATTATAATTTATTATGTTTTTATTATTAATAATTGATCGATGTGTTTTATTTACTCACACATGCTTGATATTACTGTTTTATCATTGAAATAAATTTTAGAGAATTATTTTCCGATCATAGATTTATTGATGAGTAAATGTCTATTGTTGTTATATGTGTCAACGTTATAGAATAGAATATGTCACCAGGCCAGATTATCTTTAGTAAAATCTTGCCAAACAATTTCAACAATATAAATATT
The DNA here is from genome assembly GCA_949126835.1 of Anisus vortex. NCBI lineage: Eukaryota > Metazoa > Mollusca > Gastropoda > Planorbidae > Anisus > Anisus vortex. The sequence goes on from OX421504.1 coordinate 37,833,809, forward strand.
GTTTGACATCAGCACAGAAATTTTAAGCACATCAGAGTTCCTTTCCTTTACAGACAACTTGCCTAGACTACAAAAACACAATCACACACCTAAAGTTAGCAGTGTGAGATTGAAGCCTAAGACCCCGTCATCAAATTGATAGTGTCGCTTTTTACAAGTTATAGACTCAGTGATAATTAAACCTATAATTGTCTGCTATGTGATATAGATGAAGATTTAGAAAATAAGGTAGTTACCTTTTCTTTGACAAAAAGAGGACATTGCAGAATTTTGTGGAAGTTTCAACAACGAGAAAATCGATAAACTTTTATGTACTTTTGTACTAGAGATGGGAATCGAGCCCGAACCGAACACACCGAACTCGAACTATGGTTACCAACAAACCGAACCCGAAGTTCTAAATGTGGGTTAGATTCCCATCTTAATTTTGTACTTCAAAAAAGATGCTATCTCTATGATGCCGCACCTAGTATTATCGTCCTGCCCAGTATTATCGTCCTGCCGCAATAATATCTTATCCGAACTATTATCTGTGATAATTTGTTTTTAAAGTCGATCGTAATCAAAAACCCATAAGCAAACTGATTCCGAATTCGTTTGGGCAATTGCATGAAGACACGATTAGGGAAAGCCCTATGTCTAATATGGCCGCTGCAAAACCTTACAATCGCTAAACCAGGCCGATGATGGTATGTTTATAGGTATGGACTCTCTTTGTCGATAACAAAGCTAATAAAGTTCTACCCGCATTCAGCAATGAGCCAGAGAAGACTTACAGACTATACAAGACTTGAAAGTCCCTATAAAGATAAATAAATCGACGAAAGTTTACATTTTGTTGAATGTTATTAATAACTTAATAACTTTGTCCAAAGAACAGCTCTACTAGCACTCTGTAAATTTACAACCTATTTACCGTCTAGTGGCTTTTTAAATCATTGTTAGCCCTAGATAGCTCGACTACATTGTAAGAAAAATTTAACAGTGAAAGGTTAAGCCCGGGGCCGGCTCGTTCACATAGGCAATCTAGGCGGCTGCCTAGGGCGCCAAATGGGGGGGGGAAGGGGCACATAAATGAGGACAATGACAATGAGCAATATGCCCAGCCCACTTTACTTTACCTTAACTTAAAAGTCAGGTACCCATCAGAGCTGGGTGGCCTCAGAAACACCTTCCAGGCCCAGGAACAAATCCTAGCGTTTGCCAGGATTCGAAGCAAGAAACGTCAGTACGCCAGCCGAACGCACTACTGCTAGGCCACCGTGCCGACGTAAGAAATAGCGTACATCTTATAGTTCTACAATATATACTGTTTTTATCTTTTCATCTATTCAATAAAATTTGACATTCTCTTCTGTCTCTGTGTTAAATGTGTAAACTTTAGTAGACAGATATTAAATAAGATTTAGGATGACTTCATGTTCTGCTTCATCGATCTAAAAGCTTGTTCAATCTTGTTCAACCATCAACTCTTCAAGTCCGTGGATTAATGGCTACCATTGACACTGCTGTATTTTTTATTTCAACTTCTCTGTGCACAAACCACCTGATGCTCATCCAGACTTCTTCTTAGTTCTGCCCGAATGATTAATAACTTATTACTATCTGGGTAAGGGGACAGTTGTGGAGGATGATCAGAGCTACATTTATTGTACGTCTGAATGCCTCTTTTATATATACAAGTATTGACTTGTTCACTAAAAGCAGACGATTGTTACATTACCTCTAATCCAGTTGGTAAAGTCAGTTCAAAGTACAGACAACTAACATACAACATAAAACACACAATTAACATACAATATATAACATACAACTAACTTACAACATACAACTAACAACTAACATACAACATACAACTAAATACAATATATAACTTACAACATACAACTAACATACAGCATACACCATACAACTAACATACAATATATAACATACAACATACAACTAACATACAATATATAACATACAACATACAACTAACATAAAATATATAACATACAACATACAACTAACATACATATATAACATACAACATACAACTAACATACAATATATAACATGCAACTTACAACTAACATACAATATATAACATACAACATACAACTAACATACAATATATAACATACAACATACAACTAACATACAATATATAACATACACCATACAACTAACATACAATATATTACATACAACATACAACTAACATACAATTTATAACATACAACTAACATACAATATATAACATACAACATACAACTAACATACAATATATAACATACAACATAAAACTAACATACAATATATAACATACAACATACAAATAACATACAATATATAACATACATCATACAACTAACATACAATATATAACATACAACATACAACTAACATACAATATATAACATACAACATACAACTAACATACAATATATAACATACAACATACAACTAACATACAATATATAACATGAAACATACAACTAACATACAATATATAACATACAACATACAACTAATATACAATATATAACACACACATAACATGCAATATATAACATACAACATACAACTAACATACAACATATATCATACAACATACAACTAACATACAATATATAACATACAACATACAACTAACATACAATATATAACATACAACATACAACTAACATACAATATATAACATACAACATACAACTAGCATACGATATATAACATACAACATACATCTGACATACGATATATAACATACAACATACAACTAACATACAATATATAACATACAACATACAACTAACATACAATACATAACATACAACATACAACTAACATACAATATATAACATACAACATACAACTAACATACAATATATAACATACAACATACAACTAGCATTCGATATATAACATACAACATACAACTGACATACGATATATAACATACAACATACAACTAACATACAATATATAACATATGTTACGAATATCGGTCATAAATGAATGACGTAGTAAGGCATTGACCTCTTAACAAGTGCGTATCAGAGTCCAAGGCGACCAAGGTTTGACCTTTGTGCCCTGTGGGCAGTTTAAATAAAATAATTCGTCCAACCCCGTGGAAATTGGAGGATAATTCTGGATTTTATAGAGAAAGAGGTTAAAATGCGTATTAAGACCCTGTAGAATCTTCGATGATAGTTTTCTTTGTAAAGTCCCCACCTCCTTAAAGTTAGTTCAGTTTGGAAGTTTGTAGAGTGAAGTCGCTATATTAATACTTGTACATTATATGCCATTTATTTTGAAATACTTATGTTACCATCAGTTGATGCGTTTATTGATCGTTTATATTGAGTCTACAATTTAAATAAAATTGTTTATTCAACAACTGGAGTTGTTTGATCTATCATTGTTGAGAAAGGTGTTGAAGATAATTATCACGAATATAACTACATTGCTGCATAGACCTGTCAGTCAAGGAACCCCTAGCTTGGGCTACAGATTAGCAGAATCTAGAGACTTCTAATAAAGATACAACTATATGCATTGAATCCGATTTAACGAGTCGTAATAATAGTCATCATAGAGACGTCCATAACAATTTGCGGGCTTGCGTCCGATATAGTTGTATAGTGAAGCATATATTCAAGTTGTGTTGTGTTGTGTGTATAAAGCCGTGACCTACTGAGCAAGTCTAATAACGCTGAATTTATTCTTCCGATTGGAAAAACGTAAGTTGGAAAAAATTACCACTTTATAAATCTCTTAACTAAAGAATGGAATTTATTGAAAATCCAGAAGAAGAAGTTCTGAAAACTTTATCAATAAAGAAGTTAAAAGAGATCGCTGAGATCTTGAAGATAGAAGTTACTGAGACTACACCATCCAGGACTGTGTTGACACAGCAGATAAAACATGTGTTGATTGCGAGTGGCAAGTTGAAAGTAGAATCAAGCGCGGAGGGATATCAAGTTGAAGGTCAGACTATGTCCGAACAGTTCCGATTTCAACTAGAAATGAAACGGATGGAAATGGAGATGGAACAAAGACGTCTAGAAATAGAAAGTCAGGAAAGAGATAAGAAAAGTCAAAGAGAAAGTCAGGAAAGAATAGAGCTGGCGAAGATAGGCGCTACTAAAAAAGAATCTCATAATGATGTAGAGATGGCCAGATGGAAAAAGCTAGTCCCTACCTACATTGATAAAGAAAGTGAAATAGCTAATTTCTTCCAGACCTTTGAAATTTCTTGCAGAGATTTTAAGTTCCCAGAAGATAAATGGGGAATATTAGTCAGAACAGCTTTTACTCAGGGAAGGGCAAGAGATTGTGTTCTATTGTTAAAAGAGGAACAATTAAATGATTATGAAGTCATTAAAGACACTGTACTAAAAGCCTACAACCAAATACCGGAAAGTTATCGGAAAAGGTTCCGTCAGTACACAATGTCCCCTTACCAAACACACTTAGACTTCCTTCGAGCAGAAGAAAAGTTAATGGATCAGTGGATAAAATCTAGAAATATCTCCACATTAAAAGAAATGAAAGATATCATTCTCTTAGAAGATTTTATTAACAAAGTGAGGCCGGATGTAAGAATGTATTTATCCGAGCGTGACATCACTGACCCACATAAGGCTGCTGATTTAGCGGAACAATATACACTGTGTCATAGGACAGCTGGTGAAAAGAATTTTAATAGGGTACAACGGCAAGCAGAAAACACACCACAAAAACATCGTGAAAAAGAGCATTTTGTGAAACAAAATGATGTGAATAAGAAACCTGTCAACAAAAACGTCCAATGTACTTTTTGTAAGAGAGAAGGACATAGCATTGAAGACTGTTGGAGTATAAGGAAAGAAAAAGGACCTAATAAAGTGGTAATGTGCGTCAGACATGCACCAATACAAAATGTACAAGAAAGCGAAGATACAAACGAACTGAATTCGAAGAAATATTCTTCTAAACCAGAAAAACTGAGGGTGGATTTGCCTGAGAGCAAAAGTCAGAAGGTAGAGAAATCTACAACTGAAGACAATGAGGATAAATATCCTGATTATAAATACAGAATGGCTACTATTGGATTGGTTGTCCAAGTCCACAGAGACGAAAAAGTAGACCAAAGTATTTTTGACTCGAACAAGAGTCTGAAGTCATCGAAAGATGAAACAACACCCGAAAGTCATGGTCAAGGGAAGAATAAAATTGACACAGAGACCCTGTGCAGTTTTCAACCGTTCATTAATGAAGGTTGTGTGGCCTTACAAAAGGAAGGACCACTGAAGTCCGTAAACATATTACGAGACACAGGAGCATCATTAACCCTGCTGCTTAAAGATGTATTACCATTGAATGATAATACATTGACAGGACAGACTGTCCTATTGAGAGGTTTTGAATGGAAAGAAGAAATACCTCTACATAGGATATACCTCGCATCTGACTTGGTGACAGGATATGTGACAGTTGGAGTAATATCAAAACTTCCTGTTGAGGGCATATCCGTTATCCTAGCAAATGATTTGGCGAAAGGGAGGGTGAGACCTGAACTGATTGTGAAGGAAAATCCAGACCCTAGTCCTATTGTGGAGACAGGAAAAGAAAAAGAACTTTATCCTGTAGGTGATGTCATAAAAGGTATGACACCACAGAAAAAGAAAGAAGAAATTCTCTCACAAGAAAAGAAAAAGAAAAAAGAAATTCTCCCACGAGAGAAGAAAGAGGAAGAAGAAGTGGAACTTGATACTACTTTTTTATCCATGACTCATGATTGTCCGAAAGGAAATGAACAATCAAAGAAGTCATCACAAAATGAAATGATTGCTGAGCAGAAAGTAGACCCAGAGTTGCTACAGCTACATGAGAAAGCTGTCGACGAGGAAGAAACTCCTACTAATGATGTCTATGAACAGATAGACCACAGCATGAACAAACAACAATCCAAACCTGCAGTTGCCGGTACAGATGAAGATTTGAGGAGCATCACTGAAGAAACGAGTGCGGAGAACTGGACCGAAATTATCAAAAGCTATGGGTTACCACAATCCATACCGACAGATCGAAGGACCAACTTCGCCCCGGAACTCTTCAATCCAGTCCTAAAGAACTTATGCCTGGAGCAGGAGATGTCAACTGAATCCCATCCGGAAAGTCGAGGAGCCTATGGACCAATCTTTGGACCCACTGTCCGAGGACCACTCAAACTACTTCAAGAGGAATGGCAGACCGAATTGGACCTCCTTGGGCTGATCAAGTACCTAGATAAGTACATACATTTTTTGTCTGACATAACTGTGTTTGTTAGAAAAAAATTGTACACTGCTCACATGCAGATGCCATTGTTGTGTGATGAAAGAAAGGCAAAAATATTATATCATTTGAAAATGATAAAGCCTTACCTTCTGAAAACAATTGGAATAAGCTTGATGTTGTTAACATTGTTACTCTTATTTGTAAAATTCATGCCTGGAGTTCAGGATGAATTGAATGACAAATTCACTGATAGTTAGTTAACAAACTTACTATTTTAAAACTAAATCCCTTACTTGTGATGAAAAAGGACTGAGTAAAAGTATTGTTAGAGTAAATATCATTATAGTGTGATATTTCTAAACAAACTTGTTAGGTTGAGCATTTAAAATAATTGCTATAAGAGAAAAAGATCAGTGTTATCCGCAGAATTGGTTTCTAAATCAGAGGACATTATAAATGTGGACTGATTATAAGATATGTTTGAGAATCTCTGGAAATGATAATTGAAACATTTGGCAGAGAGGATAATTTGATTGAAAAAGATGTAAATGATTTTTAAGAAAAGAGAATTTTTCTATCACTAAAGTATTGAGAAATGTTTTTTATTGTACTATGGAAATTTATTTTATCATGTACTGTTGTTGAAATAATTGCACTGAGTCAGGATGCAAATTTCTTCTATGTGAATTTATTCATTTATTATATTATCATTGAATGTTTGATAATGTAGGGTAAAAATAGTTGCAGCAAGGCAGAACTATGACTAACAAGAATTCCAAGAAATGTATTATATATGATTTTTCACTTTTAGGATACTGTTACATGAAAAGCAGACCAGAAGTGAAACTAATGTAAAATAAAACTTATCCTTGTTTTGTATAAATTTAGGATATGTGCCACTGACTTGACACTGTAAACCAGAATGGTTGAAAATTCATGGTTGAGAATTTATAATGTTGACATACCAATGTTCAACAAATGTATTATTAATTAAGGATTTCATGTCAAGATTGTAAAACTAATCTATTTTTTTCTGTATTAGCTAAAATAGATTGAATGAATTGTATTGACAAGCAAAAGACTGGGTAGACCTGAACACTGTGAAAGTAACAGGAACCTAGAAGCTATGAATAAAACCTTTATGGAATGGAAAAGAGCAATGGATTCCAACCTTACCATAACTGAAAAGCTGGGAGATGGAACCATTCAGACCAGAAATTGTTTTGTAAAAATTGTTAAATTGATTTCTGTCTGAAAAAAATATAGTCTATGCTCATTAACTTCTAATCTTTTATCTTTTGTACTTCAATAATATTGTATTTGAAATGTCTTTAATGTAATCTAAAGAAAATAAGTACTTACTATTTAGTACTAAGATTGTATGAAGATAATATAATCTGCTTTGATTGATAGTTAATTAAGTAAATTAACCAAATTTGTTTCAAGTAAATCCATGTCTGCATGAAAGATAGAATGTTTCAATTTAAAACTGCTGTGAACTCTTTTAAAAAAGAAAATAATGACGTCGAAAGGTCATGGTAAAATGAGAAATTGAAATATTTTTAATGAAATTGTCTATAAACTATTTTAATTCTGCAACAGACTATGTTTAAGTTTCTTAAAATAACATAAATGAATTTAATTTTGAGATAATAGTGGTTAAATAATGCTCATTTAGTACGATAACTATTTAATCGCGTAGCAATTTTTGACCTAAGCTGTTATAAGGTAAAAATTTGCATAGCGATGTCAACATTGTTAAAATCAATTGGGAATGAGAGAGTGAAAAAGAGAGAGTGAGAGAGAGAGAGTGCGGAATTGACCTAAATTTCTGTGTCCCGTCACAGACAGTTGTATAATGTGTTACTGTTAGTCATCCTACAGGCTTGAAAAAATACTGTCTACACGAGCAATAATATTTTTGTTGTAAAGTGAAATTAGGTCAGGGCTAGTATTTTTTTTGTTTGGTAATTGAGTTAGGCCTAGTATGTGTTCTATCAGAGCGTTTGTTTTTTTCTCCTTATGAAAAATAAGTCGTGTCTGAATAGACATTAAGTGATTTTTTTCTTTTGTTGTATAATTACCAATTGTAAAAGATATTTGTTTATAATTAAATAGACGCGAGAGTTTTTATTAACCTGGAATGTTAATGGAATGGAAATTATTAAATTGTATAATATTTATCCCTATGTATTTTTCTTGTATACAAGATTTATATAAACAATTTAATTGTCCATTGTTTTGAATTAAAATTGAATGATTGAATGACTGTAGTTAAGCCATTTGATAAGATTAACTTATATTGCATATATTATATGTTATTGTTATCAGTTTGATTGAATTAGTGGAATAGCCAATTGAACTGTATGTATGTATTGTTTTTCCCGGAATATTTTCTTTTATAATTATTCCTTAAAATTAACATTTTTAGTATTGATAAAATGTAAAAGAAATAATTATAAAACTTTTGAAGGGTGGTCGTGTTAAGAATATCGGTCATAAATGAATGACGTAGTAAGGCATTGACCTCTTAACAAGTGCGTATCAGAGTCCAAGGCGACCAAGGTTTGACCTTTGTGCCCTGAGGGCAGTTTAAATAAAATAATTCGTCCAACCCCGTGGAAATTGGAGGATAATTCTGGATTTTATAGAGAAAGAGGTTAAAATGCGTATTAAGACCCTGTAGAATCTTCGATGATAGTTTTCTTTGTAAAGTCCCCACCTCCTTAAAGTTAGTTCAGTTTGGAAGTTTGTAGAGTGAAGTCGCTATATTAATACTTGTACATTATATGCCATTTATTTTGAAATACTTATGTTACCATCAGTTGATGCGTTTATTGATCGTTTATATTGAGTCTACAATTTAAATAAAATTGTTTATTCAACAACTGGAGTTGTTTGATCTATAATGGTTGAGAAAGGTGTTGAAGATAATTATCACGAATATAACTACATCGCTGCATAGACCTGTCAGTCAAGGAACCCCTAGCTTGGGCTACAGATTAGCAGAATCTAGAGACTTCTAATAAAGATACAACTATATGCATTGAATCCGATTTAACGAGTCGTAATAATAGTCATCATAGAGACGTCCATAACACATACAACATACAACTAACATACAATACATAACATACAACATACAACTAACATACAATATATAACATACAACATACAACTAACATACAATATATAACATACAACATACAACTAACATACAATATATAACATACAACATACAACTAACATACAATACATAACATACAACATACAACTAACATATAATATATAACATACAACATACAACTAACATACAATATATAACTAACACACAACATACAACTAACATACAATAGTAACAAAGGACGGGTTTCGGAAACACCTAACCCTAAATCTATACTTCGAGCGGATCCGAATGCTGTAAAATCTTCAACATTTTGCACCTTTAGACTAGTTAGCATCACGGTACTATCGGTTTGTCTTTAGGCCTGAGATTCCTGCATTAATACTATGGAGATAAGATGATTGATAAACCTTCTTGGCATCTTCTATAAAGACCACGTCATGAGCAATGACGAGAAAGGATACATTTAGCCATAGGGAAAGAGCTGAAGCGGTACGGCCACATAACAAGAACGAAGGAACTTTACCAAGACTATCCTATAAGGCACTACCAGAAGAACGAAAAGGAGATGACGAGAGAGAAAACAAAAAAAGGATAATATCATTCAGGGAATTGACTGGAATGATGTTGTGCGATGCAATGAGAAAGGCGGAGAGGCGAGAAAAATGTAAGAGGATTGTAGTCATATTTGGTGCCCCAAAGGTCCGAACGACAACGGTGTAAACAAGAGATCTTGTAATATGATGTAATAACATAACAAACTCTCTATACTTGATAAGACACTTGATTGAAGATAACAACTTTAATCGTCATAAACTGATAACATGATATAACTGCAACTGTTCTATAGTCAACACCACTCTATCATCATCCATGCTACTACATCCCCTACATCTCAAGACCAGCCTTACTTCACAGCTGCCAGATATCTACTGACTTCTATATACAATCACTCTTTCCCAAGTAAACATTCCATGACGTCAAACACATACTCTCTGGTTACACATTAATCGCACCATTTGCACAAACTATTCCTTACACCTTCACACCAACTCATGCATCACTTACAAACGGGCTATGTAAGATGTAGGTAAAAACATCACAGTCTTATTAGTTAAACATGTTGAAATAAGATAAAAACCAACGCAGTTATCAGCTATCTCTCACAAACACCTTAATTGGAGTTGTTTTTATTTAACCATTAACAATTGTATCTTAAAAAAACAAACAAGAAAAGCAATGCTAAAAAACGAAACAAAAATTTAGATACATTCTTTACACATTAATTACTGAAACACCTGATAACTGAGTTGGAGATGACCCAACGTCGAGCGGCACGTCGTATCTTACAGGACTACGGCCTTAATACAAGTGCCTCTGCTTCGGTGGCCAAACTCTAACTTGAGCCCCTACAACACCGCAGAGCGGTGACGAGGTCACTATTTACAAGATCGTAAAGCGCCACGTGGAAATGTCCACGCAGCCGGGTCGAATTCAACAGGTGTCCCGCTCTATCCAGAGGTCATCAACTCAAACTGCATGTTCCACACACACGCACCGACGCTTAGAAACCTTCTTTTTTTTTCCATCAGCCATTAGGATGTGGAACACCCTGGACCAGGCCTCCATCACTGCCCCTACTGTGCCGGCTCTAAAATATCTTCAATAAAGGGCTGGACTAAAAACCTCAAGTGACATTCTGTCATTAGTTTATAATTAATTGTTGTTTGTGATTTTTTAAAATGTATGTTTAGATAAATTGTGGACACTTTCCTCGGTCCTAACGGGGTCTCCACAGTATTATAAAGAAGGAGAAGAAGAACTCATTTGATGGCAATTAGAAAATGTCAAGTTTCGAATAAAAGACAAACGTAAGTGAAAAGATAAAAACTTATTAAAGTTAATTGTAATACATTAGCTTTTGATAAATGTTTTTTGTAAAAATAAAATATTCATTTCTCACACCTTAAACATGACAATCAAAACTTTTATTGCAATCACGAAGTATGTTTCGTGGATCTTTTTTTTTTCACAAGTTGAAATCAGGTCCAACTAAAGTTTTATCTCCAGACACTATTTCTTCTATATTTACACTTCAATGTACGCAGCAGACGACATTAACCTTTAGACACTATTTCTAATAGTGTGCCAGTATCTCAGTTTAAAGAAAATGGCAATGAGTCTCACACTAGTAATGTAGGCCCTTATGTGACAAGATTTCCTAAATAAATAAAAAATCCCAAGGTTTCTAAGACTTTCAATATTATTAAAACTATGGATGTTAAACGAAAACCGGAAAAACTAAATTATTCAAATATGGTGTCACGTGATTCATTTATTCAAATATGGTGTCCCGTGATTTAGGCTTATTTATTGTTTTGTTTATGTACCAAAAGAAATATTTTAATAAATATTTGACTCGCACAAAACAATTCTTTTAAAATTAAATACCCTATCAAACACTAATTAATCATAGGCAACTTGAAGGCCTAATGTTGATTTTTTCAAGTCCTGAAACTAGCCAAGGAGAATCATGGAACGCAACCAGAACTAATTTTCAAAAGAAGCATCGGTTATAATTTGTTATAAGAAAAAATTAAAGAGTTCTTTCAAAGATCCGAAGAGCTGTTTGAGATCCGTTAGTCTTACACTAATTAGTATTATATTTCCCTAAGCCGATTAAAACTCCCATTAATCTAGTTATGTACTGCAATACAAACAAACATAGTGTATAAAACTAAAGTTCGGACGCTGATAATCATTGGAGAAATCTACAGATGTTTGTTGCTTGGCCACTTATAAATTTGAGAACAAACTAACTCTATATCAAACATTAATCTATATATTTTATTTCGCCAAAAATAAAAAGCAGGCTATTAAATTTAAGAATTTGTACACCTGTCCATTCTGAATCGAACAAAGTCTTCACTGATCAAGATGATTTTATTGACTATTATCATAGTTTGGTGTTTTGGTGAGTAAAATTACTTGTATTATTTATTTACTTAACTGTTTACATGGCTTCAAATTTTCTTTATTAGTTCAACTAACCCAATCCTTTACTTTAAGGTCATTTAGGAAAAAAAATACTTTATAATATAAATTTTTCAAAGTGTAAAATATAATGAACACTTTTACAAAATCTCAGGTCTTTTTAAGTTTCTTTTTATATTTATATGTTGTATTTCTGAGTATCTTATTCAATTAATATGTTGTGTTTCTTAGATGTTTCGTTCTTTCCATCTCAATGTTTTTCTAAAGTAAAACTTCGCCTCTGCCTGGAGTAATCTAATAAGGTCAAATTGAGTGCTGTCTCGCGGTAGGAACTTCGCAAAAAGTGAATAGATTAAATAATACATGATAATTAAAAAAATCAACTAATTATATACTAGTCATTGCCAGATATTTGACTATCTTAGTAGGCTGTTGCTCCAACTGGACATGAGGTCTAGATATTGCAGGGGGAGCAGAAGATAGGGTCTAGCATTGTGCTTTTTGACTGCCCAGTATTGAAGAAGTTCAGAGTGGATGGGAATGGTTAGCTGTTTGCATCGGGCCTATATGGTGACTTGGCTACACTGCGTAGGACAAGCGTTTGGTGTCCCCCGAGTTCTAAGAGCTTAATCTTAGCTCCTCTTTTTACTTTAGACTTGGCAGACTTCTAGTTTTTTCCCACGTTCATGATACAAAACGAGAAAGTTGTACAAATGTAATAAGAATATAAAACTAAATTGCTATCTCACATTAGTTAGACCTATACTAGAATATGCAGCATCTGTACGGGTCCCATCAACTAAACAAAACATTACTCTCGTCAGTTGTAAATATTCGCCAATAATGTATGTTGTGTAGTCAAATGTAAGGTTAGATCTACTGTGGCAATACAGTTGACACATACTTTTTTTTTGTACAGACTCTTCCCATAATACATTTTGTTAAATGAATGACAAATAGAATGCAGCTACATAGAGTATTTAGGCCTAGGCTACTAAGCTAACGGGAGAACTGTAAGCCTGTATAGTATATATTCTAGGTCTATTTGTAGACTAAGTGTCTCTCGAGAAAAATAATACAAAAGAGATCCTAAACGCTATATAAATAATTAGGCCCTATACTACAATTAGAGGCTTCGTTACAAAATGTTCACATTTAAAGAAGACAAAAATTAAGAGCCCCCAGCGCCATGTAAGATTGTAGGCGGTTTTGGGCCATCTCCTATTAGCTTAATATAGTAGCTATTAAAAAAATACTTGTAATACTTGCAAAATTGCCAATTTAGTTTTAAATTTTTAAAATCTATGGGCCCCTTTAACTATTATGGGCCCCGGTACGGTTTACCTACTGTACGGCCTGGGTCGCCGAGTAGAATAAAAAAAAGGTACAAGAGATTTTTTTCTATGAACACGAGTACACCTTGCCCATTTTTAAAAAGGGTGTATGTGTTTTTTTAGGGAGAGGAATTTTTGGGTGACCAGACATATGCGCGCAAGACAATTGCGCACACGACAAACGCGCACAGACAATCCCGCAATGACCAAAATGCGTACAGGACAAACGCGAACACCGATAGTTGCTCACACGGACAATGGCGCACACCGACAAATGCGGACACCGACAATCGCCCACAGTGACAAATGCGAACGGCTATATAAGCGCACACCGACAAAAGCGCAAACTGACAATGAAGCTAAAATTAAAACAAAAAAAAACATGTTTAAATATAATTTAGTTCAAATAGTTTTCAGTACCAGAAAGGAAGGCAAAGTATTGAGGAAAAAAGGAACAAAATAGACAACAAAAGAAATTGAAATATATTGAGCTATTGTTAAAAAATACTTTTCATCTGAACATTTTAGAAGTATTCAATAAAAAAGCTATTAAATTTTAAATCTAGTGCTACAAACTCTTCACATTGTCATTTAATTGACTTATTGGCAAAGAGTCCTAAAAAATCATCCCCCCCCAAACATATGTGTTTGTCTAGAGTCTACTATACTAATACTTAACTATTACAGAATTAATGAGGAAGCACTAGAGTTTAATAGCAACAGGTATAAAATAAATAATTTTAACTGAAAGAATATTGCTGGAAATTATAATAATATATAGAGTAGTAATAACCTTTAATTTTAAGTTTGCGTATTGTTCTAATGGTAGTTTAATTAAATCCTAATTGCAAAGTTATGTGTAATAAAATATCAACAGTAATTTCATCATTCAATTAGGACTTCCTTCTACACTATAAATAACCAAGATTATGTACCTAATAAATCTGCGGGTTGAAAGAGGGGTCGGAATAAAACTACGTGTTTATCACTAATAAAAAAATTTCAAATCGGTTACATGAATGCATGTTTTAAAACGTACTTTGCCTTTAGAAAAGTGCAATGCCAACTCTTATTTTAAGACTAATATTCCTCTTTCTTTTATTAAAAAAAAACCACAATTATTTTTAGTATAATATATAAGTATACGTCTTATTTTCAACTATATGCTTAAGTAGTAGTACTGCTGTTATTTGTTTAATAATCATTTTACGAGCTTCCATCATACTACGATGGTTTAACATGCTGATTAAGACTTAAATATCCAATCAAAATTTTTTAAATGACGTCTCTTAAAAATCATGACGTAGCAGTACTACTAGAACGAACATTTTATTACTATACTATTAGTCTATACATTTAAAAGTTATTTTTTTTTTAAATATGCATACAATTATTATTATATTTATTATGATTATTAATATATTGTTAGCTTTGAACATGATGTATTTTTGCTGAAAACCAACTAAGACTAAATCCATTATCATCTTTAAATTGGCGATGCATAACTTGCTATTTGCGCATAGCCGTTCGCATTTGTCACTGTGCGGGATTGTCGGTGTCCGCATTTGTCGGTGTGCGCCATTGTCATTGTGCGCAACTATCGGTGTTCGCGTTTTTCCTGTGCGCAATTGTCTTGTGCGCGTTTGTCACGGAACCGAATATTTGGCTTGTGGCAAGAGAGTTGATAATGTGATTTGATTTGGAATGTGATGTAAGGACTGAAGCTGTAAACTATTTTATCTAGATTAAACTTATATTTTGAAACCTCATGTGTGTCGAGTTCTAAAAGACCTGGGATTCAACATTTAAACATAAAAGTCCATGTAACAATTTAAATATAGAAGTGCACGTAACAATTTAAACTTAAAAGTGCACGTAACCATATTAACTGTCTTGTTGATAATTTTTTTATCTACGACGTATGTCTTTAACGTTCTATGGAGTTAAACAGTGATCTATGTCAGCAGGCCTTAAAATGTTTAAGTAGTGAGCTTATGACTATAATCACGCATCATTTTATTATAAGAACTAAAAGAAAAGCTCAAGCTGACACACTACAAGGTGTTTCGAGTCTATTCTGTAAGCCGTGGCCACACACTCACCAAGTAAGCCGTGGCCACACACTCACCAAGTAATCCGTGGCCACACACTCACCATGTAAGCCGTAGCTACACACTCACCAAGTAAGCCATGGCCACACACTCACCAAGTAAGCCGTGGTCACTCACTCACCAAGTAAGCCGCGGCCACAGAAACTTGTGAACGCTGCTTCACTTTACTTATTGAGCCTGCTAGGCCTAAATTTAATATCATAAATACAAGCGCTATATAAATAACCATTATTATTATTATTATTATAAATTACTCTATCAAAAAGCATTCTGTACACATTAAGTAGAAATAAGGAAATGTTATATACTTATAGCTGCGTAGATATGGTCAGATACGGTCCTATTTGGCCCTTGACTCAGCAAAGAAACTTGCCGCTGCCTTCATACTCTCGCGCCTCGACTTCTGTAATGCTATGATAATCGGGATACCTGACAATAAAGTCGACAAATTATAGCGTATTCAAATCAGTGCCGCTCATCTAGTCATGCGTAAGTCAAGGCGTGATTATGTGATATTTCTCCTGCGTCAGCTCCATTGGCTCCCTGTAAAAGCCAGAATTGAATATAAAGTTGCGCTACTTTGCCACCAGTGCCTTTATTATAATGAGATGCCGTCCTATCTCAGGGAACTAACTAAACCATATGTTCCGCAAAGAACACTTCGTTCTGTCGACTCCTCGCTTCTGGAAGTGCCCAGCTTCTCTCTGAAGTCCGTTGGCCTTAGAGCCTTCTCAATATCCGGTCCGAAGGTGTGGAATCTACTTCCCATTCAACTCAGGCAAACAAGCTCCATTGATTCTTTCAAAAAGAACTTAAAAACTCGTTTTTTAATATATATCTTAGTTTACATGCTTTAGAGACCTACTGTCTTACATATATGTTAGGTCGGTTATTTTTTGGTTTAATTGTTTGATTTGTTCTATGTTTGTAAAGTTTTGAATCATCATTTAGTTCTGTATCTCTTGGCCTATAGATTGTATCCGTGTTCTTAGTTGTATGTTAAATGCACTCTGAGCTTACATTATGTTTGTTGGTAGCGCTATACAAATGTCATCATTATTATTATTATTAAATTGAATTATTAATGACCAGCCGATTTTTCCCCATGGCTATCTATTTATAGATATTAATGCTGGTTCCAATACTCGTTTTGTAAGCTAAAACAAAAGTATCCTTTTTTAATACTTAATTAAAAATTTGCCATATTACCTAGACAATACTAATAATTATATTTTTCATAATGAAACATATTAAGAAGGAACTTTTAAAATTCACTATTATAAGAATAAATATAGAAACGTTTAAAAAAATGTTTCATGCAAAGGGCCGGAACTCATTTTAAATTTTTTCTCTTCTCAACAAACTTGTTACCACCTAGACCGCTTGACGGTGACAAAGTTTAATTTTAATCCACATTTTTTATTATAAGAACATTTGGTGTATTGTGAAGAATAATTCACTTTGCTTTATGCGACTTCACCACGTGGTTTGGCCGAGATTTCACGGAGTTTCGACGTCAATTTGATTTGCGAAAGCCATTAAAGAAATAGGGGAGGGGGGCACGTTGATACACATTTTAAATTTATTTACATTAATTGCAAACCATTATATTTAGAGTGGATATAAATACTTTTATTTGTTCCCCTAGGTATGCTGCATCTTTTTATCAACAAATTTTATTCATTAGAATATATTTTAAAAAAAATAGCTCTAAAAGCAATGTAAAATAATTTGTATCAACTTGCCCCGTGCAGGGGCAAAATGATACACATTATGGGGCAAGCTGATACATTGAATAAGATTTAATAATAACACTATTACAATGACAATTTAACAAAGTAAATAACCCAAAACTATTATTTTATTGTTTATTTTATTACTAAGAACAATTCTGGTAAAAAAAACTTGTAGCGCAACCCCATGTTAAACTTGTTACCCTTAGATCGCTTGATGGTGACAAACTTTAATTTTATTCTACATTTACGTTTCTGTACAGACTTCCGTAGAGTCAATGCCGTGACAAAAACTGACTCATATTCTATTCCTAGAATATCAGACCTTATAGATAGTATAGGGGACTCATGTTTTGCGACAAAAATTGACTACTGTCAGGTTATTGGCATTTACCTTTGACTCCTATGGCACAGGAGATATCTGTGTTTGTGACCCCCTGATGGATTATTTAAATATAAGGTGATGCCCTTTGGGTTGAAAAAAGCACCAGCAACTTTTCAGAGATTGATAAATTGTATCATACAGGACATACCAGGGTGTAATGCCTATCTTGATGACATAGTCATTTATAGCAGTGATTTTGATACCCATATAGAGCAGATAAGTCTTTTATTAAAAAAATTGTATCGGGCGAGATTGACAATAAATCTAGGTAAATGTGAGTTTGGCCATGCCACTATTGAGTGTTTAAGGCATATTGTGCTTATAACAACGTTGTTAATGTTAGTTTTGTATATTTTTTTCAAACAGCTCATTTTAAAACATAGGCAATAAATCAAACGCGTAACACAATACAAAAGTTGAGAAGACATGGTTAAGGGAGAAATACAATATTTTGACTACTCTTTTAAATGTTTTTCATTAGCGATTTAAATTATAAATATTTACATTGTTTGCCGAGGAAAGACGATGTGGAGGCTATTTCACATTAAAATGCTTGAAATAATTATTGGAACAGTGAAACGGCGAGAGTTAATGAAAAGTTCAAACATGACAAATTAAAATCTATTTACTGAAGAAATATTGACTATAAATACGCCTCTTCACAAGTGCCGGTCTCCATACATATCAAAACTGGGATGTAATGCTATCTTAATTATATCTTTGATTTTTATTTACAACCAGCCAAGCTATGATAACATATAGAGAATGGAAGAATATGATGTCTTAGAAACCGCATCCTTAAAGATATATATTATCAAAGACTATAATTAGATGGACGCTTGCTGTATTTTTAGAGCTTAATTGTTGTTTTTTCCGTGCGCAGCCAATAACGCTGACTTTTATATTACTTATTATTACCTATAATCATTCGTATCTGTTCTTATATATTTGAGACGCTACTTCTATAAGGAATATTATTACGTCCTACGCTCATCCGATGTCCGACACTAGTCTTGCATTTAAGTTTAAGTTACTCAGGGGGAGCCTATAAGCTTAGTCTTTACCTCCAGCCATAAGGTGAAGTTTTTTTAAAACTAAAATAAATATTGCCAAGCAACAATTTACAACATGTTTTGCATTTTGTTCAAGTATATATCGTTAATAATAATAATATTTGTATAGCGCTGCCAACAAACACAATGTAAGCTCAGAGCGCATTTAACATACTACTAAGAACACGGATATAATCTCTAGGCTAAGAAATATAGAATTAAATGATGATATAAAACTTTACAGACATAGGACTAATGAAAAATATGAAGCATTAAACGACCTAACATAAAAGTAAGACAGTTGTGGTCTAAAGCATGCTATCTAAGGTAAATATTGAAATAATGAGTTGGTAAGTTCTTTATGACAGTAAAAGTAGCGCTTGTTTGCCTAAGTTGAATGGGAAGTTGATTCCAAAATGTGCATATTGTTGATATAGCAGAACAGACGTCAACTAAAAAAATATCTTCAAACAGTTGTCTAATTGTCCTAAATAACATATTGTTTTCTCCACAGATCCTGCCAAGTTATTCCCCCTAGATAGTTGCAACGCGAACTGGAAAAATCTCTTCTACGTTTTCGATTGTGCAAATGAATTTAAAGAACAAGTACATTTTACGACAGCGGCTACGAAGTATTTCGAAAAGCACACAAAAGGCCGCATTTATGGACTAGATTATAGTGCAGGAAACGAGAGTATTTGGAAATTGAATCTTGACACAATCTCTGACGCTGAGTGTAATGGGTTGTTATCTATTTCTAGCGTCATGAAGCTCACGAAGGAATGGATGAGAGCAAGCTTCTGTGCATTTGAATTGAGCGTAATATTTATTTATAAAATAACCGAAGAAGAGGAGAAGTTTATCAAAAGCACGATCGAATGTGAACTACAGGAGAACATTGATATTAAGCGATTTTTTATAATACAATCTTCTAAGAAGAAGATTCCGCTGGACTATGTCTACCATACACAGTTTTTTAAAGATTTAAACATGGATGACATCTTCCCTCTCATTTGTGTTTTGGTTCACGTCGATTTTACTTCTACATACTCGGGTGGACAATATTTTGACTCAACTTTTTATATAGCCAGACAATTGCAAGATTTAGATAACTGGGGCGCAGAATGCTATTGCATGTTACATCACAACAACTATATCGTTTCATTGGAAACGTATGACGAGGTGATTCACTTTTTTGAAATGATCATGCACCTCTATTTTGCCAACAGCAGTAATCATGAAGTCAATATTCATCTTGGATGTAGTGTTACTACTGAAATTGACACAGACGCCCTCAGTCTTGAATGGAACACCCACAAACCCTACACATTCTTCATACCTTTCAAATTTGAAGATTATAAAGGATGCTTTTCTTTGAAATTCACTGGCTTGAAAAATGCTCAATCGCTTGCAGACGAGTTCTACAATAATGGAAGGTATCTAGAAAAAATAGACTGCCAGACAAAAATACCAAACACGTTGGCGGTTTGTGAAGACACTACAGCCAAGAAAACCCAGACCTGGTCATCTAATCAATCACAAAGGTCATCTGACAACATGTGGGTTGTGGATGGTGACTCTTTCACACACTTCTTATCAAACGACATTACACTATCATCAAAATTTACGTATGGACAATGCACCGGGAAGAACCATACTTTCAAAAATGTATTAGAAAGTTATCTTTGCGGTAAAGGTTTAACCCATTATGTCAGATATGAAACAAATGCCAATATGAAGATTTCTATTGGCAGTCTATCAAAAGGACTTGACAATTTTTATACATTTAAAACCGTTGACATTTCTAAATGTGACAATTATACTGAATGCCAATCAAAAGGGACAAATGACACTGTTGATATCAATTCCAATACAAATGTTACAATTTATTGTTTAGACCAAAGAGAAGTCCATCAGGTTAAAGGTCAATGTTCAGCACATAATGTCAATTTAAATCTCGATCTGGAATATTTTCAATGTAGAACTAATGAAGACCAACATTTTTATAAATGTATTAAAGATCCTAAAGGCCAATGTAGTGATAATTCTAACTTACTCGACTGTGAAAATTTCACTTGCCCAGAACCCTTTTTCAAATGCATAGATTCATACTGTGTTTTTCCTTATTCAATACGGGCTCATTCTTATTATTGTGCTTTAGTTGAAGATGTGAATTCGACTGACAATTTCGTAAACTATGTTGAAGCAAACATTAGCTTTGTAGTAAGAGACTTGTGCATTGATTCCATAACCTTTAATTCTTTTTATCCGATAATTAACGAAAGCAGATTTATATGCAAGAATGTCTGTCCACAGAACTATATTTGTGTGTCAAGTATAACAGAGAATAGAGATAGAAATAGTACGGACACGGTGCTGAACGTAAAATATTATTATATCATCAATCTACCACTTTATAAACGATTGAATGCTTATTTGTTTGATTACGATATAGAATTGAAAAAAATTGTTCCTTTAATATCATTTGTCGCGTTGTACGGAAGCAAATGTAACATTTCTAATTTTGATCAAGAGTTTCAACAATGGGACTTTGAAGAGCTTACAATTTTAGATCTTAGTAATAATTTTTTATCTCATTGTAATAATTTCAAATCCATAGAATCATTCAGTAAATTGAAATACTTAAATCTTTCACACAATGAAAATCTCATAATAAATGAGAATTTTACATTTCCTAAACTGTTAGAAATTATTGACTTGTCATATACAAATATATCTGCATTGAGGCCTAGCGCCTTTTATAGCTTGACGCATTTAAGTCATTTAAATCTAAGTTTTACATCAATTAATAGATTTAAAAGTCTGGGGATTCCCAATAACTTTAAACTTGACACTTTGTATATTCAAGGTTTTTCCACTCAATATCTAGAAAAAGATTTTTTTAGAGGGTTAACCATTCAATTTGAGTTAAGGGCTAGCGACTATGTAATGTGTTGTCCACAAATTTTAAATCCTAATATAGACTTTGACAAATGTTTTGCACCTCTTGATATCATCTCTTCATGTAAACATCTTGTTGGTGACACATTTAAGACAATCATCATCTGGAGTGTTGGAATCTTAACTTTAGTTGGAAACGGTTCTGTATTGATCTATAGAATTGGTTGGAACAGAGAAATATTCAAACAAGCCTATGGACTTTTTATAACAGGCTTGGCGGTTTCTGATTCATTTATGGGAGTTTACTTAATTATCATTGCAATTGTAGATGTTTACTTTAAAGACGTTTATGTATTAGAAGACTTTGCTTGGAGAAATGGTTTTATGTGTCAATTTTTGGGAATTCTATCAACGCTTTCAAGTGAGTCCTCCACATTTTTAATTTGTTTAATAACTCTAGATCGCTTCCTGAAAATCACTTACCCATTTGGTGAACATAGATTTTCTAAAACTACTAAACTTCTATCATTTACATTAGTTTGGCTGGTGAGTTTTGTATTGGCCTTAGTTCCTGTTGTAGTGTCAGACTGGGAAATTTATTCATCTAATGGTTTGTGTCTGGCTCTACCATTTAGTTCTACACAATATAAAGGATGGATATTTTCTTTTATGGTTTACGTTGGTCTAAATTTTCTCTTGTGTTTGTTAATAGTCGTTGGTCAGTTGATGATATTTATAAATTTAATTAAAACAAACAGGTCGAATGCACTCGTAAATCAGAACCACCAAAGGAGATTACAAGAAAGGACAGTGGCCCTAAAACTGGCTTTTGTTGCTCTGACAGATTTTTGTTGCTGGTTTCCTGTTGAAATACTTGGTATTCTTTCAGTATATGGTCACATCTTTAACCGTGAAGTTTACGCCTGGATTGCTGTATTTGTACTACCAATAAACTCTGCATTGAATCCAATTATTTATACTCTACCTGCTCTATACAGTTTACTTAATAAATTCATTTTAAACATTCTAAATTAATCAATATAGAACATAAACAACGATAGTTAAACTCTGCATTGAATCCAATTATTTATACTCTACCTGCACTATACAGTTTATTTAATACATTTATTTTAAATATTGTAAACTAATCAATATATAATATAAAACAACGATAGTTAAAGCAATACTTAAAGTAACTTTGAACACGTCGGATTCAATATTTCTCAAATATGTTGATATATTGAAGGATGAAGCAATGTTTAAAATACCAATGCTCATTTAAGAGGCGGTTGGAGGCCAGACACAAGAAAATATTGTAGGAAGTCATGAGAGTGAATAATAATATCATTATCATGTAATTATGTTTATTACAATAATTTTCTATTTTAATGTAAGCTCCAATTAGTTTTTCTGATACATTCAATCAATGTTTGTTCTACTGACAAGAAAACCTACTTACACATAATGACCTACATCTTCTCCCAGCACCACAATTTGTTTCAGCCATCCTCCCATCGGCCGTAGTCCAGCCACCCTTCACGTGACTTCATAAACTATTCCCGAATATTACTCAACCTCTTAAGGCGACATCAGAAGCTGCACCCCCATCATTATGGACGCTCTGCGCCGGCCAAGGATATGTCGACTCCCCCCCCCCCTACACACACAGTCTTTGCCTCCCCCATTATTCTGTTGAAGACACTGATCTTTCTAGCCTTTCATTACAAACCACTCACTTACGTTTGTCTTAAAAATGGGCGACACTCACTTCTTCTAACCTCTCCCCTGATTTATGCATTAGAGTATTAGGTTTAGACTAGCTTAATAATCCTTAAACCAATAGCTGAGATTCAGTTTATAATAGCTTTTTCTGAAAACTACATTTCTCATAATGCTTGGATTAGGTCGGTTTGTACATTTTGTATTTCACATTATTTATTATTCTGTTTAGTTATTGGACTTTTTGTTTAATATGATTCGCTTTCATTATAATACTATGTGGATTATAATTTATTATGTTTTTATTATTAATAATTGATCAGTGTGTTTTATTTACTCACACATGCTTGATATTACTGTTTTATCATTGAAATAAATTTTAGAGAATTATTTACCTCTCATAGATTTATTGATGAGTAAATGTCTATTGTTGTTATACGTGTCAACGTTATAGAATAGAATATGTCACCAGGTAAGATTATCTTTAGTAAAATCTTGCCAAACAATTTCAACAATATAAATATTGTTTGACATCAGCACAGAAATTTTAAGCACATCATAGTTCCTCCCCTTTACATTTACAGACAACTTGCCTAGACTACAAAAACACAATCACACACCTAAAGTTAGCAGTGTAAGAGTGAATACTAAAACCCCGTCATCCAATTGATAGTGTCGCTTTTAAAAAGTTATACACTCAATGATAATTAAACTTATAATTGTCTGCTAAGTGATATAGATGAAGACTTAGAAAATGAGGTAGTTACCTATTCTTTGACAAAAAGAGAACATTGCAGAATTTTGTGGAAGTTTCAACAACGAGAAAATCGATAAACTTGTATGTACTTTTGTAATAGAGATTTCGTGGTTTATGGACCATCATATTTTTTCTCCTGTACAAATAAGCTGAATAGTGATACATCTATATTTTTTAATATAAATATATTAAATCGTCTTCGTCGACATCGTATAGCTTACAATGTAAGATAAGATAAGATGGGTGAGGTATCCAACTGCACCGCCGAGAATGGCTGTGTAGGCCAACCCGGCAATGGCAATTTCTATCTTATCTTATACATTCCAACGCTCCTTCTATAAAGAAGATTATTGCGTCCTACGATCATCCGTGGTCCGAGTCTAGTCTTGCATTTTTGTTAATGTTTTAAATGATGTTAGGTTACTGGTTTTCCTGGTCTGTTCAGGCAACCCATTCCATGCCCGAATGCAACTCGGGAAGAAAGAGTACTTATATGCATTTAATTTGTTCTCGCACAAGGGACAAGGAAAGTGTTTTTGTCTTTATGTTTATCTGAGCTTTGCAACAGGTTGTTATTGGGTTGTATTTCTAAATTAGATTTTAATGCCTTATGTATTATTACTACTTTACTCTTTGCCCTTCTGTCTTCTAGTGTTTCTAGTTTTAATGATTTGACTAATGGTGTTACTCTTGTTAATTGGGAATATTCGCTAGTTATGAACCTTGCAGCTCTTTTTTGAATTTGTTCTAATTTTTTTTAATGTTTTCCTTAGTTGATGGGTCCCATACAGGTGCTGCATATTCTAGTATAGGCCTAACTAATGTGAGATAGCATTTTAGTTTTATGTTCTTATTACATTTGCAAAAGTTCCTTTTTATGAATTCTAATGTTTTTTTTTATTTTTTAATTACTTCATCAATATGAGGGTTCCAAGATAACTTATCATTTATTATTACTTCTAGATACTTAGCATTGCTAGTTTGAGTTAGTTCTTTACCATGAATGAAGTAGTTTGCTATTATTTGTTTCTTTTTTCTTGGATACCCTTATTAGTTTGCATTTTTCTGAATGAAAAGACATACTCCAGTTTGATTCCCATTTTTGTAGTTCATCTAGGTCTTTTTGTAGAAGTTCACTATCTTTTCCTGTCTTTATTATTCTATAAATTATGCAATCATCGGCAAATAATCTTACTTTTGTTCCTGTGTTGATGCAATTTGGCAGATCATTAATATAAATTAGAAATAGTAGGGGTCCTAGAACAGTTCCTTGTGGAACTCCTGAGTTTACAGTTATTGGTGATGACTTAGAGCCATTTATTATCACTGTTTGTTCTCTGCCTATAAGAAAGTCCTGAATTTAAACAAAATCTGAAAATTAAAGGTAGACTATATAGACATATTCTTTTTATAAAGAAAAAAACAAATATATATAAACAAATCAGCTGAGATTTGAACCGAATGAAAGAATATCTAATCTAGTGTAAGGTCATTCACTAAGTAAGACTAGAATAATTTTTTAACGGCATTTAATGTCTGTAAAATAGTTAATAACAGGTAGACCTAAATTTACAAAACAACAACACAAGAACAAATCAAATGATATTTATTCTATTCACAATGCAAAAATCTGCTTGTAGCAAATGAGACTAATTGAAATGATAAAAAAACATCTATTAAATCACACACAGACACAGAATAACAAACAAAATCGTGAACACACATTTCTTGAATCGATAGACTAATTATTATGTCAATATATTGTTGTTGTTGTTTTTTATACAAAAGTATTTTAGTTAAATCACATAAAAGAAACATTTTATTACGTATTCACTAAAGCAGGGATCGGCAACCTACGGCACCCGTTCCAAACTTTTTAACATACAATATATAACATACAACATACAACTAACATACAATATATAACATACAACATACAGCTAACATACAATATATAACTAACACACAACATATAACTAACACACAACATACAACTAACATACAATAGTAACAAAGGACGGGTTTCGGAAACACCTAACCCTAAATCTATACTTCGATCGGATCCAAATGCTGTAAAATCTTCAACATTTTGCACATTTAGACTAGTTATCATCACGGTATTATCGGTTTGTCTTTAGGCCTTCGAGTCCTGCATTAATGTTATGGAGATAAGATGATTTAGAAACCTTTTCGGCATCTTCTATAAAGACCACGTCTCCAATGAGCAATGACGAGAAATGATGCATTAGCCATAGGGAAATAGAGAAGCTGAAGCGGTACGGCCACAAGAACGAAGGAACTTTGCCTAGAAAATCCTATAGGGCACTACCAGAAGAACGAAAATGAGATGAAGAGAGAGAAAACGAAGGAAGGATAATATCATTCAGGGAATTGACTGGAATGATGCTGTGCGATGCAATGAGAAAGGCGGAGAGGCGAGAAAAATGTAGGAAGATTGTAGTCATATTTGGTGCCCCAAAGGTCCGAACGACAACGGTGTAAACAAAAGATCTTGTAATATGATGTGTCCGCTGGCGAACGTTCATTTTCCTACGCAGGACCGTCCGCTTGGAATCACCTCCCACTACAGCTTCGCCAGAGCCCTAGCTATGACACCTTCAGGAGTCGGCTGAAGACTCACCTATTTCGTCAGCAGAATTAGCGTATTACTACATATTTCGTTGTCTGTCTGTATTATGTAACTGTCGTCTGCGCATAGAACTGTCACCAACGGGATATGCGCTATATAAGCACCGTTATTATTTATTTATTTAATAACATAGCCAACTCTCAATACTTGATAAGACACTTGATTGAAGATAACAACTTCAATCGTCATAAACTGATAACATGATATAACTGCAACTGTTCTATAGCCAAAATCACTCTATCACTATCTATGCCACTACATCCACTCTCTCAAGGCCAGCCTTACTTCACAGCTGCCAGATATCTACTGACTTCTATCCACAATCACTATTTCCCAAGTAAACATACCATGACATCAAACACATACTTCCTGGTTACCCATTAATCGCACCATTTGCACAAACTATTCCTTACACCTTAACACCAACTCATGCATCACTTACAAACGGGATATGTAAGATGTAGGTAAAAACATCACAGTCTTATTAGTTAAACATGTTGAAATAAGATAAAAACCAACGCAGTTATCAGCTATATATAGGCCTATATCTCACAAACACCTTATTTGGAGTTGTTTTTGTTTAACCATTAAAAATTCTATCTTAAAAAAAAAACAACAAGAAAAGCAATGCTAAAAAACAAAACAAAAATAGCCTATAGATATATTCTTTACACATTAATTACTGAAACACCAGATAACTGAGTTGGAGATGACCCAACGTCGAGCGGCACGTCGTATCTTACAGGACTACGGCCTTAATACAAGTGCCTCTGCTTTGGTGGCCAAACACTAACTTGAGCCCCTACAACACCGCAGAGCGGTGACGAGGTCACTATTTATAAGATCGTAAAGCGCCACGTGGAAATGTCCACGCAGCCGGGTCGAATTCAACAAGTGTCCCGCTCTACCCAGAGGTCATCAACTCAAACTGCATCTTTTTTACACGCACGCACCGACGTTTACAAACCTTCTTTTTTTTCCATCAGCCATTAGGATGTGGAACATCCTGGACCAGGCCTCCATCACTGCCCCTACTGTGCCGGCTCTCAAATATCTTCAATAAAGGGCTGGACTAAAAACCCCAAGTGACATTCTGTCATCAGTTTATAATTAATTTTTGTTTGTGGTATTTTAAAAAAATGTATGTTTAGATAAATTGTGGACACTTTCCTCGGTCCTAACAGGGTCTCCACAGTATTATAAAGAAGGAGAAGAAGAAATCATTTGATGACAATTAGAAAATGTCAATTTTCGAAAAAAAAACAAACGTGGGTTAAAAGGTTACAAGAAAACTTATTAAAGTTATTTGTATTACATTATCTTTTGATAAATGTCTTTGTTAAAAAGTATTCATTTCTCACACCTTAAACATGGCAATCAAAACTTTTATTGCAATCGCGAAGTATGTTTCGTGGACCTTTTTTTTATATCACAAGTTGAAATATGGCCCAACTGAAGTTTGATCTCCAGACACTCTTTCTTCTATATTTACATTTCAATGTACGCTGCAGACGACATTAACCTTTAGACACTATGTCGAATAGTGTGCCAGTT
The DNA here is from genome assembly GCA_949126835.1 of Anisus vortex. Taxonomy (NCBI): domain Eukaryota; kingdom Metazoa; phylum Mollusca; class Gastropoda; family Planorbidae; genus Anisus; species Anisus vortex. Next base: position 37,862,369 of record OX421504.1, read on the forward strand.
ACTCAGTTTAAAGAAAATGGCAATGAGTCTCACACTAGTAATGTATGTGACAAGATTTCCTAAATAAATAAAAAAAATCCCAAGGTTTCTAAGAGTTTCAATATTATTAAAACTATGGATGTTAAACAAAAACCGGAAAAACTAAATTATTCAAATATGGTGTCACGTGATTTATTTATTCAAATATGGCGTCACGTGATTTAGGCTTATTTATTGTTTTGTTTATGTACCAGAAGAAATATTTTAATAAATATTATCAACTTTGCCTGGCCAACCCCACCGGACCCATTGAAACACTTTTGACAGAACACGGTCCCGTTGCGTCTCGGTCCGAATCTCCTGAGAACTCACTAACGGAGCAGCTGAGTCGACCATGTTGACAACCAAAACCATCTCCTGAGGCATTGTTACAGATTGAGGTAGGTCCGGGAGTGGAAGTCGACTCAAAGCATCCGCATTAGCATTATCAACTCCTCGCCTGTATTCAATGCTGTAATTATAGGCAGAAAGTGTTAATGCCCATCTTTGTATCCGTGCCGACGCCATAGCTGGAATTGTGCAGTCATGGCCAAACAAGTAGGTCAAGGGCTTGTGGTCTGTCACGAGGATGAATCTATCATTTCCTGTTCGGCCATAAAGATATTGATGGAATTTAGTGACCCCAAATACCAAAGCCAGGGCCTCCCTGTCAATTTGTGAATAGTTCATTTCAGCTGGATTCAAGCTACGGGATGCGAATGCTATGGGTCGGTCTGTACCATCGGCATACCTATGACTTAGCACCGCACCGATTCCTTTCGGCGAGGCGTCACATTGTACCAGAAGTGGTAAAAGCGGGTTGTAATGAACCAATAAATCAGAAGTACTGATCATGTCCTTTGCATAGTGAAAAACTGTTTCCTCTCGTTTCCCCCATTTCCAAGAAACGTCCTTTTTCGTAAGCTCGTACAATGGTGCAAGCTCAGCAGAAAGATTCCTGAGGAACCTAGAGTAGTAGTTTATGAGGCCAAGAAAACTTCGAAGTTCAGTCTTATTTGTAGGTGTTGGTGCTTCCTTTACAGCCTTCACCTTCGCTGGGATAGGATGAAGACCCTCCGCGTCTATGCGGTGACCCAGATACTCAACTGAAGGTTGCATGAACATACATTTGTTTTTATTTGCCAGCAGCCCTGCTTGCATGAGGCGCTCAAGCACAAGTTCAACATTTTTTAAATGCTCGCAATTATCTCTCCCTGTCACCAGAATGTCATCTAGATAAACGCAGACACCTTTTAGTCCTTTCAATACATTACAGATAATTCTTTGAAAACAGCCTACTGCTGCGTTAACACCGAATGGGAGACGTTTCACTTTAAACAGGCCCATGTGAGTTTTTACAGTCAGATATTTGTGGTACTCCTCATCCACGGGTATCTGTGAATAGGCTTGATGCAAATCAATTTTTGTAAATGTTTGTCCACCTCTTAATTCTGCAAACATGTCCTCAATTCTAGGCAGGGGATAAGGGTCAACCTTACAGGCTTGATTTATCGTTACCTTGTAATCACCACAAAGCCGTATTGTGCCATCGGTTTTCAAAACAGGCACCACGGGGGCTGCCCAATCGCTGTAATCAACCGCCTCCCATATGCCAAGTTCTACATTCTTATCAATTGCCTCTTGTACTTTGTTCTTGATGGCATAAGGTACTGGTCTGGCCTTAAAAAACCGAGGTTGTGCTTCTGGATCAATGAAAAATTTGACTGGTGGACCATTGTATTTGCAGAGGCTTCCTTCAAAAATAGCTGAATATTTCAATAGCAAGTCATCAATATTCACGGTTTGGATATTATTGATGCTGTTCCAGTCTAGGCGAATAACTGTTAACCAATTTCGGCCAAGAAGTGAAGGCCCACCACCGGCAACCACGACTAGGGGTAGGACCGCATGTTGTCCTTTATATGTCACGTTAACGTTTGCATACCCATGCACAACGATGGGTTCTCCTGTATAGGTAGTAATAGCGCTGTGAAACGTCGACAGCTTAACGTCCTGGAAGAACTCTCTGTATGTATGTTGTGAAATAATTGTAAGAGAGGCCCCTGTATCCACCTGCATTCTTATGTCCCTAGACTCTACCTGTAACACCACATCTATTGAAGGAATTTTCTTCTGTAGTAAAGCAACACTGAATAATGAGAAACACTCATCAGAAGAGTGCTCTTCCTGATGTACAATGTTAGTCGGATTTGATCGTGACATGTTGGGGAACTTTTTGAACTTAGGTACTTCAGCCTGTGGTGGTTTGACATTAGTGGTTCTACAGGCTCTTTGGATATGACCCTTCCTATTGCAGCCATGGCAGATGGCATCTTTGAACCGGCAATCTTGCCTGAGATGAGACCCTCCACAGCCGAAACATGTTATAGGAACCTTGGGTTTTCGGCCTCCTTGAACTTGCACTTTGTTGACTTCCTGTAGGCCTACATTAGTCGAGGTAGCCCAGGCCGTGGCCGCCTCAAGTATGTCCTTTGCATTATACTCGGCAGCTTCCAATGCCAAAGCTGTCTCCAGTGCCGTGTCAAATGTTATTGTGTCCGGCAGAGACAATAATTTCTTTTGCATGGCCTCGTTGTTTATACCAACAATAAAAATGTCCCTAAGTTGCTCGCTTAGTTCAGAAAACCTACAATCTGTTGCAGCCTGCCTTAATTGTATAACAAAACTTGCAATGGTTTCCCCCTCCTTCCTTTTAATTGTATAATATTTGAACCTTGAAACAATGCGGCTTGGTGCCGGATTAACGTGGTGCTTTACCAGTGACACAAGCTCAGCAAAGGTTTTAGTAGCTGGCTTCTCAGGGGCAGTAAGTGTGGATATTAAATGGTATGCATCTGGCCCAACAGTAGCTAAAAATACTTGCCGCCGTTTTTCATCATTTTCTATGCCATTCGCACCGAAAAAGTTTTCGAGTATATCTGTATACTCGTCCCAATTTGAACCAAGTTTAAACTCATTAATATGGCCGATTAAAGGCATTTGAAATATGAATTACTAATAATATACGTAAATATAAGTAAATATACAAGTTTATCCTCGTCGCCAATGTAATAAATCGAGAAATGTAAAGACGCAGTGTATAATTGTACTCAGACTTTATTCTGTAATGAAGACTAGTACATTCAAAATGGTAGAACAAGGACGTCGCTAACATACCAGGGGATTATGGGTAAACAACAAAAGGGGCAGCACTCTCACAGCTCACACAATGGACAACAACACAACAAATAAACATAATGGTTGCAACATTCCCACAAAACAATTCTTTTAAAATTAAATACCCTATCAAACACTAATTAATCATAGGCGACTTGAAGGCCTATTGTTGATTTTTTCAAGTCCTGAAACTAGCCAAGGAGAATCATGGAACGCAACCCGAACTAATTTTCAAAAGAAGCATCGGTTATAATTTGTTATAAGAAAAAATTAAAGAGTTCTTTCAAAGATCCGAAGAGCTGTTTGAGATCCGTTAGTCTTACACTAATTAGTATTATATTTCTCTAAGCCGATTAAAACTACCATTAATCTAGTTAACTACTGCAATACAAACAAACATAAGCGTATAAAACTAAAGTTCAGACGTTGAAAATGATTGGAGAGATCTACAGTTGTTCGTTGCTCGGCTACTTCTATAAATTTGACATCAAACTCTATATAAAACATTTAAGGGTACATTTTTTTTTCGCCCAAAATAGAAAAGAGACAATTTAACTCAAGAATTTGTAGATCTTTCAATTCTCAAACAAAGTCTTCACTGATCAAGATGATTTTATTGACTATTATCATAGCTTGGTGTTTTGGTGAGTAAAATTACTTGTACTATTTATTTACTAAACTGTTTAGCCTATATGGCTTTAAATTTTCCTTATTAGTTCAACCAACCCATTCCTTTAATTAATTGTCATTTCGGAAAATAAGACTTTATATAAATTTCTCAAAGCGTAGAATACAGTGAACACCTTTACGAATCTTATTCAATCAATATGTTGAATTTCTGATTATCTTATTCAATTAATATGTTGTATTTATGAGTATCTTATTCAATCAATATGTTGTATTTCTTAGATGTTTCGTTCATTCCATCTCAATGTATTTCTAAGGTGAAATGTCAACCTTTATAAATTTATTATTACCCATACATTTTACACTGTGATGTGTTTCTAAATGTAGAATTGTACTGGACGCGCTCTGAGCTTGCATTATGCTTGTTGGTAGCGCTATACAAATGTCATTATTATTATTATTAAGCTTAGTTCAAACTTCGCCGATGCCTGGAGTACTCTAATGAGGCCAAATTGAGTGATGTCGAGCGTGGAAACTTCGCAAAATGGAACAGACTAAATAATACATGATAATGAAAAAAATCAATTAATTATATACTAGGCACTGTCAGATAGTTGCCTATCTTAGTAGGCTGTTGCTTTACCTGGACATGAGGTCTAGGTATTGCAGCGGGGGCAGAAGATAGATTCTAGCATTGTGCTTATTGACTGCCCAGTATTGCAGGAGTTTAGAGTGGATGGGAATGGTCAGCTGTTTGCACCGAGCCTTTATGGTGACTTGGCTACAATGCGTAGGACAAGGGTGTGGTGTCCCCCGAGTTCTAAGAGATTAATCTCAGCTCCTCTTTTTACTTTAGACTTTGCGGCCTTCTAGAACGGAGAAAAAAATTTCCACAGACTATATTCACTACACCGCCTTTTAAAAAGTTGAAAATGGATGACATCTTCCCTCAAATGTGTGATTTGTTTCACGGAGATTTTACCTTTCCCTACTCAGATGGCAAATACTTCAACTGAACCTATTATATAGCCAGACATCTGCAAAGCCTGGACGCAGACGATGTGAGATGTTATTGCGAATCACGTCACAGAAGTGACTAAATGGCTACAAGGTCACTATTTTATTTTGTTCTTTTATTTGGAATTGAAAGGGTTGGGGGAGTAACGGATGATTATGATGATGAGGATGATTATGATGAGGATGATTATGATGAGAACGATTATGTTGAGGATGATTATGATGAGGATGATTATGATGATTATAATGAGGATGATTATGATGAGGATGATTGTGATGAGGATGATTATGATGATTATGATGAGGATGATTATGACGAGAATGATTATGATGAGGATGATTATGATGATTATGATGAGGATGATTATGATGCTGATTGTTATGATGAGGATGATTATGATGATGATTATGACAAAAAGGATTATTATGAGGATGATTATGATGTTTATGATGAGGATGATTATAATGAGGCTGATTATGATGAGGATGATTGTGATGAGGATGATTGTGATGAGAATGATTATGACGAGGATGATTATGATGATTATGTTGAGGATGATTATGATGAGGATGATTATGATGATTATGATGAGGATAATTATGATGAGGATTATTTTGATGAGGATGATTATGATGATTATGATGAGGATGATTATGATGAGGATTATTATGATGAGGATGATTATGATGATTATGATGAGGATGATTATGACGAGAATGATTATGATGGGGATGATTATGATGATTATGATGAGGATGATTATGATGAGGATTATTATGATGAGAATGATTATGATGAGGATGATTATGATGATGATAATTATGATGAGGATGATTATGATGAGGATGATTATGATGATTATGATGAGGATGATTATGATGAGGATTATTATGATGAGGATGAGAATGATAATTATGATAAGGATGATTATGGTGAGAATGATTATGATGAGGATGATTATGATGAGGATGACTATGTTGATTATAATGAGGATGATTATGATGGGGATTATTATAGTGAGGATGATTATGATGAGGATGATTATGATGATTATGATGAGGATGATTATGATGAGGATGATTATGGTGTGGATTATATACCATCTTGTCTGACGGCTTTCCTGTTCAAAGTTGAAAATTTAAATATTCACTGGTGCATCAGTTTTTTTATTTGAAATGATTAAACTTCCTTTCGTTTAATGGATTGGTATATAAGTATTTTAAAACAATTTCTTCAAATTCTTACTTGTTACACATGTAAGTATTTAGTAGGTTTGATTCCTACTGCTTTGACCTAGATACACACAATCGAAGCTCTTGAAATATTTTTTTGAGATCGTCTAGTAATAATCTGAAAACAAAGCATTGATCGGCTAAACATATTCATTCTGTATTGAGGACTTCACGATTGGTCCAATATTAAAGCAAATGTTTTTCCTCACCAGCGGTTATTTCAGATTCATTCATGTGTCCTCCCGAGCACAGCGGTCCCCTACTGGTATACGGGTGACCCAAGCACAGCGGTCCCCTACTGGTATACGGGTTACCCGAGCACAGCGGTCCTTTACTGGTATACGGGTTACCCGAGCACAGCGGTCCCCTACTGGTAAACGGGTTACCCGAGCACAGCGGTCCCCTACTGGTATACGGGTTACCCGAGCACAGAGGTCCCCTACTGGTATACGGGTTACCCGAGCACAGCGGTCCTTTACTGGTATACGGGTTACCCGAGCACAGCGGTCCCCTACTGGTATACGGGTTACCCGAGCACAGCGGTCCCCTACTGGTATACGGGTTACCCGAGCACAGAGGTCCCCTACTGGTATACGGGTTACCCGAGCACAGAGGTCCCCTACTGGTATACGGGTTACCCGAGCACAGCGGTCCCCTACTGGTATACGGGTTACCCGAGCACAGCGGTCCCCTACTGGTATACGGGTTACCCGAGCACTGCGGTCCCCTACTAGTATACGGGTGACCAAAGCACAGCGGTCCCCTACTGGTATACGGGTGACCCGAGCACAGAGGTCCCCTACTAGTGTACGGGTGACGCGAGCACAGCGGTCCCCTACTGGTATAAGGGTGACCCGAGCACAGCGGTCCCCTACTGGTATACGGGTGACCCGAGCACAAAGGTCCCCTACTAGTGTCTGAGTGACTCGCGGTCTTCCCCTGCAGAGGCTATTTAAAATAAATGTATATGTAACAAATGACCTGTATTTTTATGCAAATATTTTTTTTAATTCTAGAATTTCGCGAAACTTTTTAGTTTTTCCATTCCCCCCCCCCAATATTCTAAAAATACAAAATGACTCTATAGTGTATACTTTATTATTGATTACTTTTTGTATTGCTTTCGTAAGGCTTAATTCTATGTATATAGTTACAGCAATTATACTTCTTTGACTTGATTCAGTATAATATAAACACATTTTTAATAACGAACACCTTTTAACATTGTGAATATGTTTAAAATGCTTGGGTCGTCTAATACAATAACAGTTTGCCAAAGTTCTATGTAATCTAAATTAATAATTAGTTCATTAAAACCATGTTTTTAAACTATCAACTCATAGGTTGTACATTTCTTTAAATATTTTATTTTGTCAAAGTAAATTATTGTTTTGTTTATACATTAAATATTTATATCTTTATGTATTAGTATTGCAGTGGTTACAATATACATAAATATTTATATGTAAACATGTTTTAGTACAGTACATGTCGAATATCAAAAAAAACTTTTTAAGCAGTTAAGAATGTTGTCATTTCAATATATACTTCACATGGCTTTATTATTTACTTTCATTATAGTGTCTCAGATAGACTCTTCTCACACAAAAAATGTAAACATCTTTTTGAAAAATATTACTTCAACTTATGACTTATGAGTCGCTAAAACAAAGACCTAAGATTATTATTTGTTACAGTCAATTTCTGGTCACCGAGTAGCAAAAAAAAAGGTTATGAAAAAGTTTTTTTATGAACACGAGTACACCTGGCCCATTCTTAAAAAGGGTGTATGTGTTATTTTAGGGAGATGAATTTTTTAACATGTGGCAAGAGAGTTGATAATGTGAATTGATTTGGAATGTGATGTAAGGACTGAAGCTGTAAACTATTTTATCTAGACTAAACTTATATTTTGAAACCTCATGTGTGTCGAGTCCTAAAAGACCTGGAATTTAACATTTAAAAATAAAAGTTCACGTAACAATTGAAACATAAAAGTGCACGTAACAGTATTTACTGTCTTGAAGATAATTATTTTTATCTACGACGTGATCTATGTCAGCAGGCCTTAAAATGTTTAAGTATTGAATTTATGACTATAATCACGCATCATTTTATTATAAGAACTAAAAGAAAAGCTCAAGCTGACACACTACAAGGTGTTTCGAGTCTATTCTGTAAGCCGTGGCCACACACTCACCAAGTAAGCCGTGGCCACACACTCACCAAGTAAGCCGTGGCCACACACTCACCAAGTAAGCCGTGGCCACACACTCACCAAGTAAGCCAAGTGGCCACACACTCACCAAGTAAGCCGTGGCCACACACTCACCAAGTAAGCCAAGTGGCCACACACTCACCAAGTAAGCCGTGGCCACACACTCACCAAGTAAGCCGTGGCCACACACTCACCAAGTAAGCCGTGGCCACACACTCACCAAGTAAGCCAAGTGGCCACACACTCACCAAGTAAGCCGTGGCCACACACTCACCAAGTATGCCGTGGCCACACAATCACCTAGTACGCCGTGGCCACAGAAACTGGTGAACGCTGCTTCACTTTACTTATTGAGTTTGCTAGGCCTAAAGTTAATATCATAAATACAAGCGCTATATAAATTTAATATCATAAATACAAGCGCTATATAAATTTAATAGCATAAATACAAGCGCTATATAAATTTAATAGCATAAATACAAGCGCTATATAAATTTAATATCATAAATACAAGCGCTATATAAATTTAATATCATAAATACCAGCGCTATATAAATTTAATACCATAAATACAAGCGCTATGTAAATAACCATTATTATTATTATTATTATTATTATTAATTACACAATCAAAAAGCATTCTGTACACATTAAGTAGAAATAAGAGAATGTTATATACTTATTAAATTGAATTAATTAATGACCAGCCAAATTTTTTCCCATGGCTATCTTTTTATAGATATTAATGCAGGTTCCAACTTTCGTTTTGTAAGCTAAAACAAAAATATCCTTTTTTTTAATACTTAATAAAAACTTTGCTATATTAACTAGTCAATAATATCAATAATTATATATTTCATAATGATATATATTAATAAAGAAATTTTTTAAATTGACTATTATAACACAAAAAGTATAATAATGTTGAAAAAAATGTTTCATGCAAAGGGCTGGAACTCATTTTTAATTTTGTTTTTTCCAACTAACTTGCTACTACCTAGACCGCTTGATGGTGACAAACTTTAATTTGAATCTACATTTTCTATTATAAGAACATTTGGTGTATTTGGAGGGATAATTCACTTTGCTTTGAGTGACTTTACCACGTGATTTGCCTGAGATTTTACGGAGCTTCGACGTCATTTAGATTTGCGAAAGTCACCCCAAAAGTAAGTAAATAGTGGTTTAGACGCCACGTGGCTTTCCCGTCGATACGACGTGGTGTTCCAGCTGGGTGGAGCTTTAGATTTGGGCTAAAAAAATAAAATCTGTTATTGGTTGAAAATTGCTAGAGGATAGGTAAATATAAATTTCAATTGACGTTGTTAATGGTAGGTTTGTATATTTCTTTAAAATATCTCATTTTTAAACAAAGGAAATAAATCAAACGCTTAACACATTAAAAAGTTGAGAAGACATGGTTAAGGGAGAAATACAATATTTTGTCTACTGTTTTAAATGTTTTTTCATTAGCGATTTCAAGTATAAATATCCCCATTGTTTGCCGATGAAAGAAGATGTGGAGTCTATTTCACATTAAAATGCTTGAAATAATGATTGGAACAATGAAATTGCAAGAGTTATTGAAAAGTTCAATCATGACAAATTAAAATCTATTTACAGAAGAAATATTGACCATAAACACGCCTCTTCACAAGTGCCGGTCTCCATACATATCAAAACTGGGATGTAATGTTATCTTAATTATATCTTTGATATATATGATAACATATAGAGAACATATAGAGAATGGAGGAATACGATCTCTGAGAAACCGCATCCTTAAAGATATATATTATCAACGACTATAATTAGATGGACCGCTTGCTGTATTTTTAGAGCTTAATTGTTGTTTTTCCGTGCGCAGCCAATAACGCTGACTTTTATGTTACTTAATATACCTAGAATCATTCGTATCTTATCTTATAAATTTGATACGCTACTTCTATAAGGAATATTATTACGACCTACCCTCATCCGATGTCCGACACTAGTCTTGCATTTTGATTAATGTTTTAAATGATATTAAGCTCTACGGAGTTGAAGTTTCTCAGGGGTAGCCTATGGTTTTTACCTTCTTCGATGTTCTTTTACCCCCAGCCATAAGGTGAAGTTTTTTTTAAACGAAAATAAATATTGCCAAGCAGTAATAATGTGTGTGCAACAATTTACAACATGTTTTGCATTTTGTTCAAGTATATATCGTTAATAATAATAATATTTGTATAGCGCTGCCAACAAACATAATGTAAGCTCAGAGCGCATTTAACATACTACTAAGAACACGGATATAATCTCTAGGCTAAGAAATATAGAATTAAATGATAATATAAAACTTTACAGACATAGAACTAATGAAAAATATGAAGCATTAAACGACCTAACATAAAAGTAAGACAGTTGTGGTCTAAAGCATGCTATCTAAGGTAAACATTGAAAGAATGAGTTTTTAAGTTATTTTTTAAAGTAAAAGTAGCGCTTGTTTGCCTAAGTTGAATGGGAAGTTGATTCCAAAATTAGCATATTGTTGATATAGCAGAACAGAGGTCAAGGGGCCGTCCATAAAGTATGTCTCGCTCCAGGGGGAGGGAGGGGGTGCAAGGATGTGTGACAGTTTGTGACAGGGGGGCTCAGGCCATGTGTGACGTCACACATTTTTTAAATTTTTTATTCTATTTCTAATTTATTTTGTAGTAGAATTTAACAGCTTTAAAAATAATTTTCCCAAATTTTGTGAAACATTTGAATTATTTGATTTAATTTGCAAAGTATGTCACGTAAACTTTGCCTCACAAACAATGTTGAAGAAACTTGTAGGACAGCACAGAGCTCAGGAAACGATGATTGTGAAAGATTGATGCCAGTCGTAACTATGGATGAACACTTCACTTCATCATGGATGGATGATGTCCAGTGATATTTATTGAATTAAACATAAATCACAGACCCATAATAAACAGATTCAATGTAGCACTTTGTCACATAATTTGTCAATCCAGTCTTTTTTTTTGTGTCAATTTTTTTTTTGTGTCAATTTTTTTTTTGTGTCAATTTTTTTTTTGTGTCAATTTTTTTTTTTTTGTAAATTTTTTTTTGTGTCAATTTTTTTTTGTGTCAATTTTTGTTTGTGTCAATTTTTTTTTTTGTCAATTTTTTTTTTGTGTCAATTTTTTTTTTTTGTCAAATTTTTTTTGTGTCAATTTTTTTTTGTGTCAATTTTTTTTTTGTGTCAATTTTTTTTTTGTGTCAATTTTTTTTTTGTGTCAAATTTTTTTTTGTGTCAATTTTTTTTTGTGTCAATTTTTTTTTTGTGTCAATTTTTTTTTTCCTTTTATTTTGAATCCCTGGGTGAGGTCAAGTTCTGCTAATCTACTTACTTCTTAACCTGTGTAAAAAGATTGTGCATAATTGGAAGATTATCTAAAACTTGACATCACCTATTGTAAATGAAAAATTTTAAGCAGCAGATAAATGATGTGTATTATATAATTGTCTAGTCTTATTTGTGCAATTTTCTGTTCAAATTCAATATAATTAAATATAGATTGAGTTACTGCTTTAATGAATAAATGTGACAACTGTTGACAATTAACTATTCTACTATTAAAGTCATTTTAATAATGTGATAGTTCTTTAAAGTGGAAATTTAATATTTTGATACTGTTGAATAGTGAAGTGTGTTTCAGATTAAATTTTAAATAGGTGTTAATTAAAAATTTAAAATGTTCGAAAGTGTGACGTACTTTAGTGGGGGGGGGGGGGCGGTCCGAGATTTGTGACAGTTTGTGACAGGGAGGGGAAGGGGGTCAAAATTGGTAAAAAATAGCGTGACATACTTTATGAACAGTGCTCAACTAAAAAAATCTCTTCAAGCAGTAGTCTAATTGTCCTAAATAACATATTTCTTTTCTCCACAGATCCTGCCAAGTTATTCCCCCTAGATAGGTGCAACGCGAAATGGATAAGTCTCTTCTACGTTTTCGATTGTGAAAATGAATTTAAAGAACAAGTACATTTTACGACAGCGGCTACGAAGTATTTCAAAACGCACACAAAAGGCGACATGCGTAAATTACAATATAGTGCTGGAAATGAGAGTATTTGGGAATTGAATCTTGACTCAATCTCTGAAGCTGAGTGTAATGGGCTGTTATCTATTTCTAGCGTCATGAAGCTCACGAATGAATGGGTGAGTACAAGAAGCTGTGCATTTGATTTGAGCGTAATATTTATTTATAACATAACCGAAGAAGAGGAGAAGTTTATCAAAAGCACGATCGAAAGTGAACTACAGGTGAACATTGATATTAAGCGATTTTTTATAATACAAACTTCTAAGAAGAAGATTCCGCTGGACTATGTCTACTATACACAGTTTTTTAAAGATTTAAACATGGATGACATCTTCCCTCTCATTTGTGATTTAGTTCACGTCGATTTAACTTTTACATACACGGGTGGAAAATATTTTGACTCAACGTTTTATATAGCCAGACAATTGCAAGATCTAGATAACTGGGAAGCAGATTGCTATTGCATGTTACATCACAACAACTACATCGTTGCATTGGAAACGTATGACGAGGTGATTCACTTTTTTGAAATGATCATGCACCTCTATTTTGCCAACAGCAGTAGTCATGAAGTCAATATTCATCTTGGATGTCGTGTTATTAGTGAAATTGACACAGCCGCCCTCAGACTTGTATGGAACACCGACAAACCCTACGCATTCTTCATACCTTTCAAATTTGAAGATTCTAAAGGATGCTTTTCTTTGAAATTGACTGGCTTGAAAAATGCTCGATCGCTCGCAGACGAGTTCTACAATAATGGAAGGTATCTACAAAAAATAGACTGCCAGACAAAAATACCAAACACGTTGGCGGTCTGTAGAGACACTACAGCCAAGAAAACCCAGACCTGGTCTTCTAATCAATCACAAAGGTCATCTGACGACATGTGGGTTCTGGATGGTGACTCTTTCACACATTTCTTATCAAATGATATAACAATATTATCAAATCTTATGTATGGACAATGCAGCGGGAAGAACCATACTTTCAAAAATTTATTAGAAAGTTATCTTTGCGGTAAAGGTTTAACCCATGATGATACAAATGCCAATATGAAGATTTCTATTAGCAGTCTATCAAAAGGACTTGACAATTTTTATACATTTAAAACCATTGACATTTCTAAATGTGACAATTATACTGAATGTCAATCAAAAGGGACAAATGACACTGTTGACATCAATTCCAATACAAATGTTACAATTTATTGTTTAGACCAAAGAGAAGTCCATCAGGTTAAAGGTCAATGTTTAGCACATGTTGTCAATTTAAATCTCGATCTGGAATATTTTCAATGTAGAACTAATGAAGACCAACATTTTTATAAATGTATTAAAGATCCTAAAGGCCAATGTAGTGATAATTCTAATTTACTAAACTGTGAAAATTTCACTTGCCCAGAACCCTTTTTCAAATGCATAGATTCATCTTGTGTTTTTCCTTATGCGATACGGGCTCATTCTTATGATTGTGCTTTAGTTGAAGATGGGAATTCGACTGACAATTTCGTAAATTATATTGAAGTAAACATTAGCTTTGTAGTAAGAGACTTGTGCATTGATGCCATAACCTTCAAATCTTTTTATCCGAGAATGAACGAAAGCAGATTTAAATGCAAGAATGTCTGCCCACAGAACTATATTTGTGTGTCAAGTATAACAGAGACTAGAGAAAGAAATAGGATAGACACGGTACTGAACGTAAAATATTATAGCATCAGTCTGCTACTTTTAAAACAATTAAATGCTTATAGGTTTGATTACGATGCGGAATTGCACAAAATTGTTCCTTTAATATCTTTTGTCGCGTTGTACGGAAGCAAATGTGTAATTTATAATTTCGATCAAGAGTTTCAACACTGGGACTTTAAGGAGCTTAAAATTTTAGATCTTAGTAATAATTTTCTATCTCATTGTAATAATTTCAAATCTATAGAATCATTCCGTAAATTGAAATACTTAAATCTTTCACACAATGAAAATCTCATAATAAATGAGAATTTTACATTCCCGAAACTGTTAGAAATTATTGACTTGTCACATACAAATATATCTGCATTGAGGCCTAACGCCTTTTATAGCTTGACGCATTTAAGTCATTTAAATTTAAGTTTTACATTAATTAATAAATTTAAAAGTCTGGGGATTCCCAATAACTTTAAACTTGACACTTTGTATATTCAAGGTTTTTCCACTCAATATCTAGAAAAAGATTTTTTTAGAGGATTAACCATTCAATTTGAGTTAAGGGCTAGCGACTATGTAATGTGTTGTCCACAAATTTTAAATCCTAATATTGACGTTGACAAATGTTTTGCACCTCTTGACATCATCTCTTCATGTAAACACCTAGTTGGTGACACATTTAAGAGAATCATCATCTGGAGTGTTGGAATATTGACTTTAGTTGGAAACGGTTCTGTATTGATTTATAGAATTGGTTGGAACAGAGAAATATTCAAACAAGCCTATGGACTTTTTATAACAGGCTTGGCGGTTTCTGATTCATTTATGGGAGTTTACTTAATTATCATTGCAATTGTAGATGTTTACTTTAAAGACGTTTATGTATTAGAAGACTTTGCTTGGAGAAATGGTTTTATGTGTCAATTTTTGGGAATTCTATCAACGCTTTCAAGTGAGTCCTCCACATTTTTCATTTGTTTAATAACTCTAGATCGCTTCCTGAAAATCACTTACCCATTTGGTGAACATAGATTTTCTAAAACTACTAAACTTGTATCATTTACATTAGTTTGGCTGGTGAGTTTTGTATTGGCCTTAGTTCCTGTTGTCGTATCAGACTGGGAAATTTATTCATCTAATGGTTTGTGTCTGGCTCTACCATTTAGTTCTACACAATATAAAGGATGGATATTTTCTTTTATTGTTTTCATTGGTGTAAATTTTGTATTGTGTTTGTTAATAGTCGTTGGTCAGTTGATGATATTCATAAATTTAATAAAAACCAACAGATCAATTGCACTCGTAAATCAGAACCGCCAAAGGAGTTTACAAGAAAGGACAGTGGCCATAAAACTGGCTTTTGTTGCTCTGACAGATTTTTGTTGCTGGTTTCCTGTTGGAATACTTGGTATTCTTTCAGTATATGGTCATCTCTTTAACCGTGAAGTTTACGCCTGGATTGCTGCATTTGTACTTCCAATAAACTCTGCACTGAATCCAATTATTTATACTCTACCTGCACTATACAGTTTACTTAATAAATTCATTTTAAACATTCTAAACTAATCAATATATAATATGAACAACGATAGTAAAACCAATACTTAAAGTAACTTTTAACACATCAATTTTAATATTTCCCAAACATGTTGATGCCTTGCGGTTTGCAGAATAAGTTATTTAACTAACAGATGAAGGAATATATAAAATACCAATGCTCATTTAATGGCGCTTAGAGGCCAGACACAAGAAAATATTGTTGGAAGTCATGAGAGTGAATATCATTATCATGTAATTATGTCTATTACAATAATTTTGTATTTTAATGTAAGCTCCAACTATGTTTTCTGATACATTTATTTAATGTTTGTTCTACTGAAAAGAAAACCCTCTTACGCCTAATAATGAACAGGATCTTCTCCCAGAACCACAACTTGTTTGATCCACACCTCCCTTCGGCCTAGTCCAGCCCCCCGTCACGTGACTTCAACAATTTTTAAACAACCTCTAAAACGACATTAGAAGCTGCACACCCAACATTATGGGCGCTCTACGCCCGGTCAAGGGTATGTTGACTCCCCCCCCCCCCCCCCGTGCCACCATCTTTTCCTCCACCATTGTTCTGCTGGAGATACTTATCTCTCTCTAGCCTTTACTCACAAACCACCCAAATACACTTTTGTTTTAAAAATGGGCGACATAAAGCGTCTTACACCCACTCCTCCTAGCCCCTCACCTGACTTATGCAGTAGAGGATTAGGATTAGACTAGCTTAATAATCCTTAAACTAATAGCTGAGATTCAGTTTATAATAGCTATTTCTGAAATCTACATTTCTCATAATGCTTGGATTAGGTCGGTTTGTACATTTTGTATTTAAAATTATTTATTATTCTGTTTAGTTATTGGAATTTTTGTTTAATATGATTCGCTTTTATCATAATACTATGGGGATTATAATTTATTATGTTTTTATTATTAATAATTGATCAATGTGTTTTATTTACTCACACATGCTTAATATTACTGTTTTATCATTGAAATAAATTTTAGAGAATTATTTACCTCTCATAGATTTATTGATGAGTAAATGTCTATTGTTGTTATATGTGTCAACGTTATAGAATAGAATATGTCACCAGGTAAGATTATCTTTAGTAAAATTTTGCCCAAAATTTTCAACAATATAAATATTGTTTGACAGCAGCACATAAATTTTAAGCACTCTAGAGGCCCTCCCCTTTACGGGCAACTTCCTAGACTACGAAAACACAACCACACACACACCTAAGGTTAGCAGTGTGAGACTGGATCCTAAGAACCCTGTCATCACATTGATGGTGTCGCCTTTAACAAGTTATAGACTCAATGAATAATAAAGCCTATAATTGTCTGCTATGTGATATAGATGAATATTTAGCAAATGAGGTAGGTCCCTATTCTTTGACAAAAAGAGAACATTGGAGAATTTTGTGGAAGTTTCAACAACGAGAAAATCAATAAACTTGTATGTACTTTTGTACTAGAGATGGGAATCGAGCCCGAACCGAACACACCGAACTCAAACTATGGTTACCAACGAACCGAACCCAAACTTCTATATGTGGGTTTGATTTCCATCTCAATTTTGAACTTTATAAAGAGATGCTACCCGTATGGCGCCGACCCTAGTATTATAGTCCTGTCTTTATATCGTCTTATCCGAGCTATTATGTGTAACAATTTGTTTTTTTTAAGTCGATCGTAATCAAAACCCATAAGCGAACAGATTCCTAATTCGTTTGGGCAACTGCATGAGGACATGATTAGGGAAAGCCCTATGTCTAATATGGCCGCCGCTAAACCTTACAATCGCTAAACTGCGCTGATGCTGGTATGTTTTTATAGGGATGGACGCTCTTTCTCAATAACGAAGCTTATAAAGCTCTACCTGCATACAGCAATAACCCAGAGAAGACTTACAGACTATAAAACACTTGGAAGTCCCCTATAAAGATAAATAAATCGACGATAGATTACATTTTGTTGAATAACTTAATAGGCCTAACTTTGTCGAAAGAACAGCGCTACTAGCAACCTGTAAATTTTCAACCTATTTACTGTCAAGTGGCTATTTAAATCCTAGTCCGCCCTAGAGAGCTCTACTACATTGTAAGAAACATTTTAACAGTGAAAGGGTAGGCCCCGGGCCGGCTCGTCCATATAGGCAACCTAGGCGGGCTGCGTAGGGCGCGAAAAGGGGGGGGGGTTGTGCACAAATAACGATTTGTTTTAAATTAAAGGATTTAAAAAAATTAACTAAAATTAAGATTAGTACTTTTGCGCATTACTATCATAGGCATACGAAATACTAGATAATTGAAGGCGAAGGGTATTTTATTTAAGTTGTATTAGAAAATAGAAAAGTTTGACCTAACGCTGCTCAGTTTCTCCCAGCCGAAAGCACTATAATTAGTGCTTATAACTTGTTTCGCCTAGGGCGTCAAAAAACCTAGAGCCGGCCCTGGGTAGACCTAAACGGGCTTCTAATTCTTTAGTAGTATCACATGATTGATTTTACCAATGTTTACATAGATTGTTTAGTAGTATCACATTATTGATTTTACCATTGTTTACATAGATTCTTTAGTAGTATCACATGATTGATTTTACTATTGTTTACATATATTGTTTGGTAGTATCACATTATTGATTTTACCATTGTTTATATAGATTCTTTAGTAGTATCACATTATTGATTTTACCATTGTTTACATAGATTGTTTAGTAGTATCTCATGATTGATTTTAACATTGTTTATATCGATTGTTTAGTAGTATCACATGATTTATTTTACCATTGTTTACATAGATTGTTTAGTAGTATCACATTATTGATTTTCATCATTGTTTACATAGATTCTTTAGTAGTATCACATTATTGATTTTCATCATTGTTTACATAGATTCTTTAGTAGTATTACATTATTGATATTACTATTGTTTACATAGATTCTTTAGTAGTATCACATGATTGATTTTACTATAGTTTACATAAATTCTTTAGTAGTATCACATGATTAATTTTACTATTGTTTATATAGATTCTTTAGTAGTATCACATGATTGATTTTAAAATTGTTTATATAGATTCTTTAGTAGTATCACATTATTGATTTTCATCATTGTTTACATAGATTCTTTAGTAGTATCACATGATTGATTTTACTATAGTTTACATAGATTCTATAGTAGTATCACATGATTAATTTTACTATTGTTTACATAGATTCTTTATTAGTATCTCATGATTGATTTTACCATTGTTTACATAGATTCTTTAGTAGTATCACATGATTGACTTTACCATTGTTTACATCGATTGTTTAGTAGTATCACATTATTGATTTTACCATTGTTTACATCGATTGTTTAGTAGTATCACATTATTAATTTTACCATTGTTTACATAGATTCTTTATTAGTATCACATGATTGATTATACCATTGTTTACATAGATTGTTTAGTAGTATCACATGATTGATTTTACCATTGTTTACATCGATTGTTTAGTAGTATCACATTATTAAATTCACCATTGTTTACATAGATTCTTTAGTAGTATCACATTATTGAATTCACCATTGTTTACATAGATTGATTAGTAGTATCACATTATTGAATTCACCATTGTTTACATAGATTGTTTAATAGTATCACATTATTGAATTCACCATTGTTTACATAGATTGTTTAGTAGTATCACATTATTGAATTCACCATTGTTTACATAGATTGTTTAGTAGTATCACATTATTGATTTTACCATTGTTTACATAGATTCTTTAGTAGTATCACATTATTGATTTTACCGTTGTTTACATAGATTCTTTAGTAGTATCACATTATTGATTTTACTATTGTTTACATAGATTGTTTAGTAGTATCACATTATTGATTTACACTATTGTTTACATAGATTCTTTAGTAGCATCACATTATTGATTTTACCATTGTTTAAAAATATTGTTTAGTAGTATCACATTATTGATTTTACCATTGTTTACATAGATTGTTTAGTAGTATTACATTATTGATTTACACTAATGTTTACATAGATTCTTTAGTAGTATCACATTATTGATTTTACCATTGTTTACATAGATTGTTTAGTAGTATCACATGATTGATTTTACCATTGTTTACATATATTGTTTAGTAGTATCACATTTTTGAATTCACCATTGTTTACAAAGATTGTTTAGTAGTATCACATTATTTAATTCACCATTGTTTACATCGATTGTTTAGTAGTATCACATTATTGAGTTCACCATTGTTTATATAGATTGTTTAGTAGTATCATATTATTGAATTCACCATTGTTTACATAGATTGTTTAGTAGTATCACATTATTGAATTCACCATTGTTTACAAAGATTGTTTAGTAGTATCACACTAATGATTTTACCATTGTTTACATAGATTGTTTAGTAGTATCACATTATTTATTTTACCATTGTTTACATAGATTCTTTAGTAGTATCACATTATTGAATTCACCATTGTTTACATAGATTGTTCAGTAGTATCACATTTTTGAATTCACCATTGTTTACATAGATTGTTTAGTAGTATCACATTATTTATTTACCATTGTTTACATAGATTCTTTAGTAGTATCACACTATTGATTTTACCATTATTTACATAGATTGTTTAGTAGTATCACATTATTGAATTCACCATTGTTTACAAAGATTGTTTAGTAGTATCACATGATTGATTTTACTATAGTTTACATAAATTCTTTAGTAGTATCACATGATTAATTTTACTATTGTTTATATAGATTCTTTAGTAGTATCACATGATTGATTTTACAATTGTTTACATAGATTCTTTAGTAGTATCACATTATTGATTTTCATCATTGTTTACATAGATTCTTTAGTAGTATCACATGATTGATTTTACTATAGTTTACATAGATTCTTTAGTAGTATCACATGATTAATTTTACTATTGTTTACATAGATTCTTTATTAGTATCTCATGATTGATTTTACCATTGTTTACATAGATTCTTTAGTAGTATCACAAGATTGACTTTACCATTGTTTACATCGATTGTTTAGTAGTATTACATTATTGATTTTACCATTGTTTACATAGATTCTTTATTAGTATCACATAATTGATTTTACCATTGTTTACATAGATTGTTTAGTAGTATCACATGATTGATTTTACCATTGTTTACATCGATTGTTTAGTAGTATCACATTATTGATTTTACCATTGTTTACATAGATTGTTTAATAGTATCACATTATTGAATTCACCATTGTTTACATAGATTGTTTAGTAGTATCACATTATTGAATTCACCATTGTTTACATAGATTGTTTAGTAGTATCACATTATTGATTTTACCATTGTTTACATAGATTCTTTAGTAGTATCACATTATTGATTTTACCGTTGTTTACATAAATTCTTTAGTAGTATCACATTATTGATTTTATTATTGTTTACATAGATTGTTAAGTAGTATCACATTATTGATTTTACCATTGTTTACATAGATTGTTTAGTAGTATCACATAATTGATTTACACTATTGTTTACATAAATTCTTTAGTAGTATCACATTATTGATTTTACCATTGTTTACATAGATTCTTTAGTAGTATCACATGATTGATTTTACTATTGTTTACATATATTGTTTGGTAGTATCACATTATTGATTTTACCATTGTTTATATAAATTCTTTAGTAGTATATCACATTATTGATTTTACCATTGTTTACATAGATTGTTTAGTAGTATCTCATGATTGATTTTAACATTGTTTATATCGATTGTTTAGTAGTATCACATGATTTATTTTACCATTGTTTACATAGATTGTTTAGTAGTATCACATTATTGATTTTCATCATTGTTTACATAGATTCTTTAGTAGTATCACATTATTGATTTTCATCATTGTTTACATAGATTCTTTAGTAGTATTACATTATTGATATTACTATTGTTTACATAGATTCTTTAGTAGTATCACATGATTGATTTTACTATAGTTTACATAAATTCTTTAGTAGTATCACATGATTAATTTTACTATTGTTTATATAGATTCTTTAGTAGTATCACATGATTGATTTTACAATTGTTTATATAGATTCTTTAGTAGTATCACATTATTGATTTTCATCATTGTTTACATAGATTCTTTAGTAGTATCACATGATTGATTTTACTATAGTTTACATAGATTCTATAGTAGTATCACATGATTAATTTTACTATTGTTTACATAGATTCTTTATTAGTATCTCATGATTGATTTTACCATTGTTTACATAGATTCTTTAGTAGTATCACATGATTGACTTTACCATTGTTTACATCGATTGTTTAGTAGTATCACATTATTGATTTTACCATTGTTTACATCGATTGTTTAGTAGTATCACATTATTAATTTTACCATTGTTTACATAGATTCTTTATTAGTATCACATGATTGATTATACCATTGTTTACATAGATTGTTTAGTAGTATCACATGATTGATTTTACCATTGTTTACATCGATTGTTTAGTAGTATCACATTATTAAATTCACCATTGTTTACATAGATTCTTTAGTAGTATCACATTATTGAATTCACCATTGTTTACATAGATTGATTAGTAGTATCACATTATTGAATTCACCATTGTTTACATAGATTGTTTAATAGTATCACATTATTGAATTCACCATTGTTTACATAGATTGTTTAGTAGTATCACATTATTGAATTCACCATTGTTTACATAGATTGTTTAGTAGTATCACATTATTGATTTTACCATTGTTTACATAGATTCTTTAGTAGTATCACATTATTGATTTTACCGTTGTTTACATAGATTCTTTAGTAGTATCACATTATTGATTTTACTATTGTTTACATAGATTGTTAAGTAGTATCACATTATTGATTTTACCATTGTTTACATAGATTGTTTAGTAGTATCACATTATTGATTTACACTATTGTTTACATAGATTCTTTAGTAGCATCACATTATTGATTTTACCATTGTTTAAAAATATTGTTTAGTAGTATCACATTATTGATTTTACCATTGTTTACATAGATTGTTTAGTAGTATTACATTATTGATTTACACTAATGTTTACATAGATTCTTTAGTAGTATCACATTATTGATTTTACCATTGTTTACATAGATTGTTTAGTAGTATCACATGATTGATTTTACCATTGTTTACATATATTGTTTAGTAGTATCACATTTTTGAATTCACCATTGTTTACAAAGATTGTTTAGTAGTATCACATTATTTAATTCACCATTGTTTACATCGATTGTTTAGTAGTATCACATTATTGAGTTCACCATTGTTTATATAGATTGTTTAGTAGTATCATATTATTGAATTCACCATTGTTTACATAGATTGTTTAGTAGTATCACATTATTGAATTCACCATTGTTTACAAAGATTGTTTAGTAGTATCACACTAATGATTTTACCATTGTTTACATAGATTGTTTAGTAGTATCACATTATTTATTTTACCATTGTTTACATAGATTCTTTAGTAGTATCACATTATTGAATTCACCATTGTTTACATAGATTGTTCAGTAGTATCACATTTTTGAATTCACCATTGTTTACATAGATTGTTTAGTAGTATCACATTATTTATTTACCATTGTTTACATAGATTCTTTAGTAGTATCACACTATTGATTTTACCATTATTTACATAGATTGTTTAGTAGTATCACATTATTGAATTCACCATTGTTTACAAAGATTGTTTAGTAGTATCACATGATTGATTTTACTATAGTTTACATAAATTCTTTAGTAGTATCACATGATTAATTTTACTATTGTTTATATAGATTCTTTAGTAGTATCACATGATTGATTTTACAATTGTTTACATAGATTCTTTAGTAGTATCACATTATTGATATTCATCATTGTTTACATAGATTCTTTAGTAGTATCACATGATTGATTTTACTATAGTTTACATAGATTCTTTAGTAGTATCACATGATTAATTTTACTATTGTTTACATAGATTCTTTATTAGTATCTCATGATTGATTTTACCATTGTTTACATAGATTCTTTAGTAGTATCACAAGATTGACTTTACCATTGTTTACATCGATTGTTTAGTAGTATTACATTATTGATTTTACCATTGTTTACATAGATTCTTTATTAGTATCACATAATTGATTTTACCATTGTTTACATAGATTGTTTAGTAGTATCACATGATTGATTTTACCATTGTTTACATCGATTGTTTAGTAGTATCACATTATTGATTTTACCATTGTTTTCATAGATTGTTTAATAGTATCACATTATTGAATTCACCATTGTTTACATAGATTGTTTAGTAGTATCACATTATTGAATTCACCATTGTTTACATAGATTGTTTAGTAGTATCACATTATTGATTTTACCATTGTTTACATAGATTCTTTAGTAGTATCACATTATTGATTTTACCGTTGTTTACATAAATTCTTTAGTAGTATCACATTATTGATTTTATTATTGTTTACATAGATTGTTAAGTAGTATCACATTATTGATTTTACCATTGTTTACATAGATTGTTTAGTAGTATCACATAATTGATTTACACTATTGTTTACATAGATTCTTTAGTAGCATCACATTATTGATTTTACCATTGTTTACATAGATTCTTTAGTAGTATCACATGATTGATTTTACTATTGTTTACATATATTGTTTGGTAGTATCACATTATTGATTTTACCATTGTTTATATAGATTCTTTAGTAGTATCACATTATTGATTTTACCATTGTTTACATAGATTGTTTAGTAGTATCTCATGATTGATTTTAACATTGTTTATATCGATTGTTTAGTAGTATCACATGATTTATTTTACCATTGTTTACATAGATTGTTTAGTAGTATCACATTATTGATTTTCATCATTGTTTACATAGATTCTTTAGTAGTATCACATTATTGATTTTCATCATTGTTTACATAGATTCTTTAGTAGTATTACATTATTGATATTACTATTGTTTACATAGATTCTTTAGTAGTATCACATGATTGATTTTACTATAGTTTACATAAATTCTTTAGTAGTATCACATGATTAATTTTACTATTGTTTATATAGATTCTTTAGTAGTATCACATGATTGATTTTACAATTGTTTATATAGATTCTTTAGTAGTATCACATTATTGATTTTCATCATTGTTTACATAGATTCTTTAGTAGTATCACATGATTGATTTTACTATAGTTTACATAGATTCTATAGTAGTATCACATGATTAATTTTACTATTGTTTACATAGATTCTTTATTAGTATCTCATGATTGATTTTACCATTGTTTACATAGATTCTTTAGTAGTATCACATGATTGACTTTACCATTGTTTACATCGATTGTTTAGTAGTATCACATTATTGATTTTACCATTGTTTACATCGATTGTTTAGTAGTATCACATTATTAATTTTACCATTGTTTACATAGATTCTTTATTAGTATCACATGATTGATTATACCATTGTTTACATAGATTGTTTAGTAGTATCACATGATTGATTTTACCATTGTTTACATCGATTGTTTAGTAGTATCACATTATTAAATTCACCATTGTTTACATAGATTCTTTAGTAGTATCACATTATCAAATTCACCATTGTTTACATAGATTGATTAGTAGTATCACATTATTGAATTCACCATTGTTTACATAGATTGTTTAATAGTATCACATTATTGAATTCACCATTGTTTACATAGATTGTTTAGTAGTATCACATTATTGAATTCACCATTGTTTACATAGATTGTTTAGTAGTATCACATTATTGATTTTACCATTGTTTACATAGATTCTTTAGTAGTATCACATTATTGATTTTACCGTTGTTTACATAGATTCTTTAGTAGTATCACATTATTGATTTTACTATTGTTTACATAGATTGTTAAGTAGTATCACATTATTGATTTTACCATTGTTTACATAGATTGTTTAGTAGTATCACATTATTGATTTACACTATTGTTTACATAGATTCTTTAGTAGCATCACATTATTGATTTGACCATTGTTTAAAAATATTGTTTAGTAGTATCACATTATTGATTTTACCATTGTTTACATAGATTGTTTAGTAGTATTACATTATTGATTTACACTAATGTTTACATAGATTCTTTAGTAGTATCACATTATTGATTTTACCATTGTTTACATAGATTGTTTAGTAGTATCACATGATTGATTTTACCATTGTTTACATATATTGTTTAGTAG
Source organism: Anisus vortex (assembly GCA_949126835.1). Taxonomy (NCBI): domain Eukaryota; kingdom Metazoa; phylum Mollusca; class Gastropoda; family Planorbidae; genus Anisus; species Anisus vortex. Next base: position 37,888,299 of record OX421504.1, read on the forward strand.
TATCACATTTTTGAATTCACCATTGTTTACAAAGATTGTTTAGTAGTATCACATTATTTAATTCACCATTGTTTACATCGATTGTTTAGTAGTATCACATTATTGAGTTCACCATTGTTTATATAGATTGTTTAGTAGTATCATATTATTGAATTCACCATTGTTTACATAGATTGTTTAGTAGTATCACATTATTGAATTCACCATTGTTTACAAAGATTGTTTAGTAGTATCACACTATTGATTTTACCATTGTTTACATAGATTGTTTAGTAGTATCACATTATTTATTTTACCATTGTTTACATAGATTCTTTAGTAGTATCACATTATTGAATTCACCATTGTTTACATAGATTGTTCAGTAGTATCACATTTTTGAATTCACCATTGTTTACATAGATTGTTTAGTAGTATCACATTATTTATTTACCATTGTTTACATAGATTCTTTAGTAGTATCACACTATTGATTTTACCATTATTTACATAGATTGTTTAGTAGTATCACATTATTGAATTCACCATTGTTTACAAAGATTGTTTAGTAGTATCACATGATTGATTTTACTATAGTTTACATAAATTCTTTAGTAGTATCACATGATTAATTTTACTATTGTTTATATAGATTCTTTAGTAGTATCACATGATTGATTTTACAATTGTTTACATAGATTCTTTAGTAGTATCACATTATTGATTTTCATCATTGTTTACATAGATTCTTTAGTAGTATCACATGATTGATTTTACTATAGTTTACATAGATTCTTTAGTAGTATCACATGATTAATTTTACTATTGTTTACATAGATTCTTTATTAGTATCTCATGATTGATTTTACCATTGTTTACATAGATTCTTTAGTAGTATCACAAGATTGACTTTACCATTGTTTACATCGATTGTTTAGTAGTATTACATTATTGATTTTACCATTGTTTACATAGATTCTTTATTAGTATCACATAATTGATTTTACCATTGTTTACATAGATTGTTTAGTAGTATCACATGATTGATTTTACCATTGTTTACATCGATTGTTTAGTAGTATCACATTATTGATTTTACCATTGTTTACATAGATTGTTTAATAGTATCACATTATTGAATTCACCATTGTTTACATAGATTGTTTAGTAGTATCACATTATTGAATTCACCATTGTTTACATAGATTGTTTAGTAGTATCACATTATTGATTTTACCATTGTTTACATAGATTCTTTAGTAGTATCACATTATTGATTTTACCGTTGTTTACATAAATTCTTTAGTAGTATCACATTATTGATTTTATTATTGTTTACATAGATTGTTAAGTAGTATCACATTATTGATTTTACCATTGTTTACATAGATTGCTTAGTAGTATCACATAATTGATTTACACTATTGTTTACATAGATTCTTTAGTAGCATCACATTATTGATTTTACCATTGTTTAAATATATTGTTTAGTAGTATCACATTATTGATTTTACCATTGTTTACATAGATTCTTTAGTAGTATCACATTATTGATTTTACCATTGTTTACATAGATTCTTTAGTAGTATCACATTATTGATTTTTCCATTGTTTACATAGATTGTTTAGTAGTATCACATGATTGATTTTACCATTGTTTACATAGATTGTTTAGTAGTATCACATTATTGAATTTACCATTGTTTACATAGATTGTTTAGTAGTATCACATTATTGAGTTCACCATTGTTTATATAGATTGTTTAGTAGTATCACATTATAGAATTCACCATTGTTTACATAGATTGTTTCGTAGTATCACATTATTGAATTCACCATTGTTTATATAGATTGTTTAGTAGTATTACATTATTGAATTCACCATTGTTTACATAGATTGTTTAGTAGTATCACATTATTGAATTCACCATTGTTTACATAGATTCTTTAGTAGTATCACATTATTAAATTCACCATTGTTTACATAGATTCTTTAGTAGTATCACATTATTGATTTTACCATTGTTTACAAAGATTGTTTAGTAGTATCACATTATTGAATTCACCATTGTTTACATAGATTGTTTAGTAGTATCACTTTATTGAATTCACCATTGTTTACAAAGATTGTTTAGTAGTATCACATTATGGAATTCACTATTGTTTACATAGATTGTTTAGTAGTATCACACTATTGATTTTACCATTGTTTACATAGATTGTTTAGTAGTATCACATTATTTATTTTACCATTGTTTACATAGATTCTTTAGTAGTATCACATTATTGAATTCACCATTGTTTACATAGAATGTTTAGTAGTATCACATTATTGAATTCACCATTGTTTACATAGATTGTTTAGTAGTATCACATTATTGAATTCACCATTGTTTACATAGATTGTTTAGTAGTATCACACTATTGATTTTACCATTGTTTACATCGATTGTTTCGTAGTATCACATTATTGAATTCACCATTGATTACATAGATTGTTTAGTAGTATCACATTATTGAATTCACCACTGTTTACATAGATTGTTTAGTAGTATCACACTATTGATTTTACCATTGTTTACATAGATTGTTTAGTAGTATCACATTATTGAATTCACCATTGTTTACATAGATTGTTTAGTAGTATCACATTATGGAATTCACTATTGTTTACAAAGATTGTTTAGTAGTATCACATTATGGAATTCACTATTGTTTACATAGATTGTTTAGTAGTATCACACTATTGATTTTACCATTGTTTACATAGATTGTTTAGTAGTATCACATTATGAAATTCACCATTGTTTACAAAGATTGTTTAGTAGTATCACATTATGGAATTCATTATAGTTTACATAGATTGTTTAGTAGTATCACACTATTGATTTTACCATTGTTTACATAGATTGTTTAGTAGTATCACATTATGGAATTCACCATTGTTTACATAGATTGTTTAGTAGTATCACATTATTGAATTCACCATTGTTTACATAGATTGTTTAGTAGTATCACATTATTGAATTCAACATTGTTTACATAGATTGTTTAGTTGTATCACATGATTGATTTTACCATTGTTTACATAGATTCTTTAGTAGTATAACATTATTGATTTTACCATTATTTACATAGATTGTTTAGTAGTATCACATTATTAAATTCACCATTGTTTACAAAGATTGTTTAGTAGTATCACATTATGGAATTCACTATTGTTTACATAGATTGTTTAGTAGTATCACACTATTGATTTTACCATTGTTTACATAGATTGGTTAGTAGTATCACATTATTGAATTCACCATTGTTTACATAGATTGTTTAGTAGTATCACATTATTGAATTCACCATTGTTTACATAGATTGTTTAGTAGTATCACACTATTGATTTTACCATTGTTTACATAGATTGTTTAGTAGTATCACATTATTGAATTCACCATTGTTTACATAGATTGTTTAGTAGTATCACATTATAAAATTCACTATTGTTTACAAAGATTGTTTAGTAGTATCACATTATGGAATTCACTATTGTTTACATAGATTGTTTAGTAGTATCACACTATTGATTTTACCATTGTTTACATAGATTGTTTAGTAGTATCACATTATGGAATTCACCATTGTTTACAAAGATTGTTTAGTAGTATCACATTATGGAATTCACTATTGTTTACATAGATTGTTTAGTAGTATCACACTATTGATTTTACCATTGTTTACATAGATTGTTTAGTAGTATCACATTATTTATTTTACCATTGTTTACATAGATTCTTTAGTAGTACCACATTATTGAATTCACCATTGTTTACATAGATTGTTTAGTAGTATCACATTTTTGAATTCACCATTGTTTACATAGATTGTTTAGTAGTATCACATTATTTATTTTACCATTGTTTACATAGATTCTTTAGTAGTATCACACTATTAATTTTACCATTATTTACATAGATTGTTTAGTAGTATCACATTATTGAATTCACCATTGTTTACAAAGATTGTTTAGTAGTATCACATGATTGATTTTACTATAGTTTACATAAATTCTTTGGTAGTATCAAATGATTATTTTTACTATTGTTTATATAGATTCTTTAGTAGTATCACATGATTGATTTTACAATTGTTTACATAGATTCTTTAGTAGTATCACATTATTGATTTTCATCATTGTTTACATAGATTCTTTAGTAGTATCACATGATTGATTTTACTATATTTACATAGATTCTTTAGTAGTATCACATGATTAATTTTACTATTGTTTACATAGATTCTTTATTAGTATCTCATGATTGATTTTACCATTGTTTACATAGATTCTTTAGTAGTATCACATGATTGACTTTACCATTGTTTACATCGATTGTTTAGTAGTATCACATTATTGATTTTACCATTGTTTACATAGATTCTTTATTAGTATCACATGATTGATTTTACCATTGTTTACATAGATTGTTTAGTAGTATCACATAATTTATTTTACCATTGTTTACATCGATTGTTTAGTAGTATCACATTATTTAATTCACCATTGTTTACATAGATTCTTTAGTAGTATCACATTATTGAATTCACCATTGTTTACATAGATTGTTTAGTAGTATCACATTATTGAATTCAACATTGTTTACATAGATTGTTTAGTTGTATCACATGATTGATTTTACCATTGTTTACATAGATTCTTTAGTAGTATAACATTATTGATTTTACCATTATTTACATAGATTGTTTAGTAGTATCACATTATTGAATTCACCATTGTTTACAAATATTGTTTAGTAGTATCACATTATGGAATTCACTATTGTTTACATAGATTGTTTAGTAGTATCACACTATTGATTTTACCATTGTTTACATAAATTCTTTAGTAGTATAACATTATTGATTTTAACATTATTTACATAGATTGTTTAGTAGTATCACATTATTGAATTCACCATTGTTTATAAAGATTGTTTAGTAGTATCACATTATTGAATTCACCATTGTTTACATAGATTGTTTAGTAGTATCACATTATTGAATTCAACATTGTTTACATAGATTGTTTAGTTGTATCACATGATTGATTTTACCATTGTTTACATAGATTGTTTAGTAGTATAACATTATTGATTTTACCATTATTTACATAGATTGTTTAGTAGTATCACATTATTGAATTCACCATTGTTTACAAAGATTGTTTAGTAGTATCACATTATGGAATTCACTATTGTTTACATAGATTGTTTAGTAGTATCACACTATTGATTTTACCATTGTTTACATAGATTGTTTAGTAGTATCACATTATGGAATTCACCATTGTTTACATAGATTGTTTAGTAGTATCACATTATTTATTTACCATTGTTTACATAGATTCTTTAGTAGTATCACACTATTGATTTTACCATTATTTACATAGATTGTTTAGTAGTATCACATTATTGAATTCACCATTGTTTACAAAGATTGTTTAGTAGTATCACATGATTGATTTTACTATAGTTTACATAAATTCTTTAGTAGTATCACATGATTAATTTTACTATTGTTTATATAGATTCTTTAGTAGTATCACATGATTGATTTTACAATTGTTTACATAGATTCTTTAGTAGTATCACATTATTGATTTTCATCATTGTTTACATAGATTCTTTAGTAGTATCACATGATTGATTTTACTATAGTTTACATAGATTCTTTAGTAGTATCACATGATTAATTTTACTATTGTTTACATAGATTCTTTATTAGTATCTCATGATTGATTTTACCATTGTTTACATAGATTCTTTAGTAGTATCACAAGATTGACTTTACCATTGTTTACATCGATTGTTTAGTAGTATTACATTATTGATTTTACCATTGTTTACATAGATTCTTTATTAGTATCACATAATTGATTTTACCATTGTTTACATAGATTGTTTAGTAGTATCACATGATTGATTTTACCATTGTTTACATCGATTGTTTAGTAGTATCACATTATTGATTTTACCATTGTTTACATAGATTGTTTAATAGTATCACATTATTGAATTCACCATTGTTTACATAGATTGTTTAGTAGTATCACATTATTGAATTCACCATTGTTTACATAGATTGTTTAGTAGTATCAAATTATTGATTTTACCATTGTTTACATAGATTCTTTAGTAGTATCACATTATTGATTTTACCGTTGTTTACATAAATTCTTTAGTAGTATCACATTATTGATTTTATTATTGTTTACATAGATTGTTAAGTAGTATCACATTATTGATTTTACCATTGTTTACATAGATTGCTTAGTAGTATCACATAATTGATTTACACTATTGTTTACATAGATTCTTTAGTAGCATCACATTATTGATTTTACCATTGTTTAAATATATTGTTTAGTAGTATCACATTATTGATTTTACCATTGTTTACATAGATTCTTTAGTAGTATCACATTATTGATTTTTCCATTGTTTACATAGATTGTTTAGTTGTATCACATGATTGATTTTACCATTGTTTACATAGATTCTTTAGTAGTATAACATTATTGATTTTACCATTATTTACATAGATTGTTTAGTAGTATCACATTATTAAATTCACCATTGTTTACAAAGATTGTTTAGTAGTATCACATTATGGAATTCACTATTGTTTACATAGATTGTTTAGTAGTATCACACTATTGATTTTACCATTGTTTACATAGATTGGTTAGTAGTATCACATTATTGAATTCCCCATTGTTTACATAGATTGTTTAGTAGTATCACATTATTGAATTCACCATTGTTTACATAGATTGTTTAGTAGTATCACACTATTGATTTTACCATTGTTTACATAGATTGTTTAGTAGTATCACATTATTGAATTCACCATTGTTTACATAGATTGTTTAGTAGTATCACATTATAAAATTCACTATTGTTTACAAAGATTGTTTAGTAGTATCACATTATGGAATTCACTATTGTTTACATAGATTGTTTAGTAGTATCACACTATTGATTTTACCATTGTTTACATAGATTGTTTAGTAGTATCACATTATGGAATTCACCATTGTTTACAAAGATTGTTTAGTAGTATCACATTATGGAATTCACTATTGTTTACATAGATTGTTTAGTAGTATCACACTATTGATTTTACCATTGTTTACATAGATTGTTTAGTAGTATCACATTATTTATTTTACCATTGTTTACATAGATTCTTTAGTAGTACCACATTATTGAATTCACCATTGTTTACATAGATTGTTTAGTAGTATCACATTTTTGAATTCACCATTGTTTACATAGATTGTTTAGTAGTATCACATTATTTATTTTACCATTGTTTACATAGATTCTTTAGTAGTATCACACTATTAATTTTACCATTATTTACATAGATTGTTTAGTAGTATCACATTATTGAATTCACCATTGTTTACAAAGATTGTTTAGTAGTATCACATGATTGATTTTACTATAGTTTACATAAATTCTTTGGTAGTATCAAATGATTATTTTTACTATTGTTTATATAGATTCTTTAGTAGTATCACATGATTGATTTTACAATTGTTTACATAGATTCTTTAGTAGTATCACATTATTGATTTTCATCATTGTTTACATAGATTCTTTAGTAGTATCACATGATTGATTTTACTATATTTACATAGATTCTTTAGTAGTATCACATGATTAATTTTACTATTGTTTACATAGATTCTTTATTAGTATCTCATGATTGATTTTACCATTGTTTACATAGATTCTTTAGTAGTATCACATGATTGACTTTACCATTGTTTACATCGATTGTTTAGTAGTATCACATTATTGATTTTACCATTGTTTACATAGATTCTTTATTAGTATCACATGATTGATTTTACCATTGTTTACATAGATTGTTTAGTAGTATCACATAATTTATTTTACCATTGTTTACATCGATTGTTTAGTAGTATCACATTATTTAATTCACCATTGTTTACATAGATTCTTTAGTAGTATCACATTATTGAATTCACCATTGTTTACATAGATTGTTTAGTAGTATCACATTATTGAATTCAACATTGTTTACATAGATTGTTTAGTTGTATCACATGATTGATTTTACCATTGTTTACATAGATTCTTTAGTAGTATAACATTATTGATTTTACCATTATTTACATAGATTGTTTAGTAGTATCACATTATTGAATTCACCATTGTTTACAAATATTGTTTAGTAGTATCACATTATGGAATTCACTATTGTTTACATAGATTGTTTAGTAGTATCACACTATTGATTTTACCATTGTTTACATAAATTCTTTAGTAGTATAACATTATTGATTTTAACATTATTTACATAGATTGTTTAGTAGTATCACATTATTGAATTCACCATTGTTTACAAAGATTGTTTAGTAGTATCACATTATTGAATTCACCATTGTTTACATAGATTGTTTAGTAGTATCACATTATTGAATTCAACATTGTTTACATAGATTGTTTAGTTGTATCACATGATTGATTTTACCATTGTTTACATAGATTGTTTAGTAGTATAACATTATTGATTTTACCATTATTTACATAGATTGTTTAGTAGTATCACATTATTGAATTCACCATTGTTTACAAAGATTGTTTAGTAGTATCACATTATGGAATTCACTATTGTTTACATAGATTGTTTAGTAGTATCACACTATTGATTTTACCATTGTTTACATAGATTGTTTAGTAGTATCACATTATGGAATTCACCATTGTTTACATAGATTGTTTAGTAGTATCACATTATTTATTTACCATTGTTTACATAGATTCTTTAGTAGTATCACACTATTGATTTTACCATTATTTACATAGATTGTTTAGTAGTATCACATTATTGAATTCACCATTGTTTACAAAGATTGTTTAGTAGTATCACATGATTGATTTTACTATAGTTTACATAAATTCTTTAGTAGTATCACATGATTAATTTTACTATTGTTTATATAGATTCTTTAGTAGTATCTCATGATTGATTTTACAATTGTTTACATAGATTCTTTAGTAGTATCACATTATTGATTTTCATCATTGTTTACATAGATTCTTTAGTAGTATCACATGATTGATTTTACTATAGTTTACATAGATTCTTTAGTAGTATCACATGATTAATTTTACTATTGTTTACATAGATTCTTTATTAGTATCTCATGATTGATTTTACCATTGTTTACATAGATTCTTTAGTAGTATCACAAGATTGACTTTACCATTGTTTACATCGATTGTTTAGTAGTATTACATTATTGATTTTACCATTGTTTACATAGATTCTTTATTAGTATCACATAATTGATTTTACCATTGTTTACATAGATTGTTTAGTAGTATCACATGATTGATTTTACCATTGTTTACATCGATTGTTTAGTAGTATCACATTATTGATTTTACCATTGTTTACATAGATTGTTTAATAGTATCACATTATTGAATTCACCATTGTTTACATAGATTGTTTAGTAGTATCACATTATTGAATTCACCATTGTTTACATAGATTGTTTAGTAGTATCAAATTATTGATTTTACCATTGTTTACATAGATTCTTTAGTAGTATCACATTATTGATTTTACCGTTGTTTACATAAATTCTTTAGTAGTATCACATTATTGATTTTATTATTGTTTACATAGATTGTTAAGTAGTATCACATTATTGATTTTACCATTGTTTACATAGATTGCTTAGTAGTATCACATAATTGATTTACACTATTGTTTACATAGATTCTTTAGTAGCATCACATTATTGATTTTACCATTGTTTAAATATATTGTTTAGTAGTATCACATTATTGATTTTACCATTGTTTACATAGATTCTTTAGTAGTATCACATTATTGATTTTACCATTGTTTACATAGATTCTTTAGTAGTATCACATTATTGATTTTTCCATTGTTTACATAGATTGTTTAGTAGTATCACATGATTGATTTTACCATTGTTTACATAGATTGTTTAGTAGTATCACATTATTGAATTTACCATTGTTTACATAGATTGTTTAGTAGTATCACATTATTGAGTTCACCATTGTTTATATAGATTGTTTAGTAGTATCACATTATAGAATTCACCATTGTTTACATAGATTGTTTCGTAGTATCACATTATTGAATTCACCATTGTTTATATAGATTGTTTAGTAGTATTACATTATTGAATTCACCATTGTTTACATAGATTGTTTAGTAGTATCACATTATTGAATTCACCATTGTTTACATAGATTCTTTAGTAGTATCACATTATTAAATTCACCATTGTTTACATAGATTCTTTAGTAGTATCACATTATTGATTTTACCATTGTTTACAAAGATTGTTTAGTAGTATCACATTATTGAATTCACCATTGTTTACATAGATTGTTTAGTAGTATCACTTTATTGAATTCACCATTGTTTACAAAGATTGTTTAGTAGTATCACATTATGGAATTCACTATTGTTTACATAGATTGTTTAGTAGTATCACACTATTGATTTTACCATTGTTTACATAGATTGTTTAGTAGTATCACATTATTTATTTTACCATTGTTTACATAGATTCTTTAGTAGTATCACATTATTGAATTCACCATTGTTTACATAGAATGTTTAGTAGTATCACATTATTGAATTCACCATTGTTTACATAGATTGTTTAGTAGTATCACATTATTGAATTCACCATTGTTTACATAGATTGTTTAGTAGTATCACACTATTGATTTTACCATTGTTTACATCGATTGTTTAGTAGTATCACATTATTGAATTCACCATTGATTACATAGATTGTTTAGTAGTATCACATTATTGAATTCACCACTGTTTACATAGATTGTTTAGTAGTATCACACTATTGATTTTACCATTGTTTACATAGATTGTTTAGTAGTATCACATTATTGAATTCACCATTGTTTACATAGATTGTTTAGTAGTATCACATTATGGAATTCACTATTGTTTACAAAGATTGTTTAGTAGTATCACATTATGGAATTCACTATTGTTTACATAGATTGTTTAGTAGTATCACACTATTGATTTTACCATTGTTTACATAGATTGTTTAGTAGTATCACATTATGAAATTCACCATTGTTTACAAAGATTGTTTAGTAGTATCACATTATGGAATTCATTATAGTTTACATAGATTGTTTAGTAGTATCACACTATTGATTTTACCATTGTTTACATAGATTGTTTAGTAGTATCACATTATGGAATTCACCATTGTTTACATAGATTGTTTAGTAGTATCACATTATTGAATTCACCATTGTTTACATAGATTGTTTAGTAGTATCACATTATTGAATTCAACATTGTTTACATAGATTGTTTAGTTGTATCACATGATTGATTTTACCATTGTTTACATAGATTCTTTAGTAGTATAACATTATTGATTTTTCCATTATTTACATAGATTGTTTAGTAGTATCACATTATTAAATTCACCATTGTTTACAAAGATTGTTTAGTAGTATCACATTATGGAATTCACTATTGTTTACATAGATTGTTTAGTAGTATCACACTATTGATTTTACCATTGTTTACATAGATTGGTTAGTAGTATCACATTATTGAATTCACCATTGTTTACATAGATTGTTTAGTAGTATCACATTATTGAATTCACCATTGTTTACATAGATTGTTTAGTAGTATCACACTATTGATTTTACCATTGTTTACATAGATTGTTTAGTAGTATCACATTATTGAATTCACCATTGTTTACATAGATTGTTTAGTAGTATCACATTATAAAATTCACTATTGTTTACAAAGATTGTTTAGTAGTATCACATTATGGAATTCACTATTGTTTACATAGATTGTTTAGTAGTATCACACTATTGATTTTACCATTGTTTACATAGATTGTTTAGTAGTATCACATTATGGAATTCACCATTGTTTACAAAGATTGTTTAGTAGTATCACATTATGGAATTCACTATTGTTTACATAGATTGTTTAGTAGTATCACACTATTGATTTTACCATTGTTTACATAGATTGTTTAGTAGTATCACATTATTTATTTTACCATTGTTTACATAGATTCTTTAGTAGTATCACATTATTGAATTCACCATTGTTTACATAGATTGTTTAGTAGTATCACATTTTTGAATTCACCATTGTTTACATAGATTGTTTAGTAGTATCACATTATTTATTTTACCATTGTTTACATAGATTCTTTAGTAGTATCACACTATTAATTTTACCATTATTTACATAGATTGTTTAGTAGTATCACATTATTGAATTCACCATTGTTTACAAAGATTGTTTAGTAGTATCACATGATTGATTTTACTATAGTTTACATAAATTCTTTGGTAGTATCAAATGATTATTTTTACTATTGTTTATATAGATTCTTTAGTAGTATCACATGATTGATTTTACAATTGTTTACATAGATTCTTTAGTAGTATCACATTATTGATTTTCATCATTGTTTACATAGATTCTTTAGTAGTATCACATGATTGATTTTACTATATTTACATAGATTCTTTAGTAGTATCACATGATTAATTTTACTATTGTTTACATAGTTTCTTTATTAGTATCTCATGATTGATTTTACCATTGTTTACATAGATTCTTTAGTAGTATCACATGATTGACTTTACCATTGTTTACATCGATTGTTTAGTAGTATCACATTATTGATTTTACCATTGTTTACATAGATTCTTTATTAGTATCACATGATTGATTTTACCATTGTTTACATAGATTGTTTAGTAGTATCACATGATTTATTTTACCATTGTTTACATCGATTGTTTAGTAGTATCACATTATTTAATTCACCATTGTTTACATAGATTCTTTAGTAGTATCACATTATTGAATTCACCATTGTTTACATAGATTGATTAGTAGTATCACATTATTGAATTCACCATTGTTTACATAGATTGTTTAATAGTATCACATTATTGAATTCACCATTGTTTACATAGATTGTTTAGTAGTATCACATTATTGAATTCACCATTGTTTACATAGATTGTTTAGTAGTATCACATTATTGATTTTACCATTGTTTACATAGATTCTTTAGTAGTATCACATTATTGATTTTACCATTGTTTACATAGATTCTTTAGTAGTATCACATTATTGATTTTATTATTGTTTACATAGATTGTTAAGTAGTATCACATTATTGATTTTACCATTGTTTACATAGATTGTTTAGTAGTATCACATTATTGATTTTACCATTGTTTACATAGATTGTTTAGTAGTATCACATTATTGATTTTACCATTGTTTACATAGATTGTTTAGTAGTATCACATAATTGATTTACACTATTGTTTACATAGATTCTTTAGTAGCATCACATTATTGATTTTACCATTGTTTAAATGTATTGTTTAGTAGTATCACATTATTGATTTTACCATTGTTTACATAGATTCTTTAGTAGTATCACATTATTGATTTTACCATTGTTTACATAGATTCTTTAGTAGTATCACATTATTGATTTTACCATTGTTTACATAGATTGTTTAGTAGTAACACATGATTGATTTTACCATTGTTTACATAGATTGTTTAGTAGTATCACATTATTGAATTTACCATTGTTTACATAGATTGTTAAGTAGTATCACATTATTGAGTTCACCATTGTTTATATAGATTGTTTAGTAGTATCACATTATAGAATTCACCATTGTTTACATAGATTGTTTAGTAGTATCACCTTATTGAATTCACCATTGTTTATATAGATTGTTTAGTAGTATCACATTATTGAATTCACAATTGTTTACATAGATTGTTTAGTAGTATCACATTTTTGAATTCACCATTGTTTACATAGATTCTTTAGTAGTATCACATTTTTAAATTCACCATTGTTTACATAGATTCTTTAGTAGTATCACATTATTGATTTTACCATTGTTTACATAGATTCTTTAGTAATATCACATTATTGATTTTACCATTGTTTACAAAGATTCTTTAGTAGTATCACATTTTTTAATTTACCATTGTTAACATAGATTGTTTAGTAGTATCACATTATGGAATTTACTATTGTTTACATAGATTGTTTAGTAGTATCACACTATTGATTTTACCATTGTTTACATAGATTGTTTAGTAGTATCACATTATTTATTTCACCATTGTTTACATAGATTGTTTAGTAGTATCACATTATTTATTTTACCATTGTTTACATAGATTCTTTAGTAGTATCACACTATTGATTTTACCATTATTTACATAGATTGTTTAGTAGTATCACATTATTGAATTCACCATTGTTTACAAAGATTGTTTAGTAGTATCACATGATTGATTTTACTATAGTTTACATAAATTCTTTAGTAGTTTCACATGATTAATTTTACTATTGTTTATATAGATTCTTTAGTAGTATCACATGATTGATTTTACAATTGTTTACATAGATTCTTTAGTAGTATCACATTATTGATTTTCATCATTGTTTACATAGATTCTTTAGTAGTATCACATGATTGATTTTACTATATTTACATAGATTCTTTAGTAGTATCACATGATTAATTTTACTATTGTTTACATAGATTCTTTATTAGTATCTCATGATTGATTTTACCATTGTTTACATAGATTCTTTAGTAGTATCACATGATTGACTTTACCATTGTTTACATCGATTGTTTAGTAGTATCACATTATTGATTTTACCATTGTTTACATAGATTCTTTATTAGTATCACATGATTGATTTTACCATTGTTTACATAGATTGTTTAGTAGTATCACATGATTGATTTTACCATTGTTTACATCGATTGTTTAGTAGTATCACATTATTTAATTCACCATTGTTTACATAGATTCTTTAGTAGTATCACATTATTGAATTCACCATTGTTTACATAGATTGATTAGTAGTATCACATTATTGAATTCACCATTGTTTACATAGATTGTTTAATAGTATCACATTATTGAATTCACCATTGTTTACATAGATTGTTTAGTAGTATCACATTATTGAATTCACCATTGTTTACATAGATTGTTTAGTAGTATCACATTATTGATTTTACCATTGTTTACATAGATTCTTTAGTAGTATCACATTATTGATTTTACCGTTGTTTACATAGATTCTTTAGTAGTATCACATTATTGATTTTATTATTGTTTACATAGATTGTTAAGTAGTATCACATTATTGATTTTACCATTGTTTAAATGTATTGTTTAGTAGTATCACATTATTGATTTTTACCATTGTTTACATAGATTGTTTAGTAGTATCATATTATTGATTTACACTATTGTTTACATAGATTCTTTAGTAGCATCACATTATTGATTTTACCATTGTTTAAATATATTGTTTAGTAGTATCACATTATTGATTTTACCATTGTTTACATAGATTCTTTAGTAGTATCACATTATTGATTTTACCATTGTTTACATAGATTCTTTAGTAGTATCACATTATTGATTTTACCATTGTTTACATAGATTGTTTAGTAGTATCACATGATTGATTTTACCATTGTTTACATAAATTGTTTAGTAGTATTACATTATTGAATTTACCATTGTTTACATAGATTGTTTAGTTGTATCACATTATTGAGTTCACCATTGTTTATATAGATTGTTTAGTAGTATCACATTATAGAATTCACCATTGTTTACATAGATTGTTTAGTAGTATCACATTATTGAATTCACCATTGTTTATATAGATTGTTTAGTAGTATCACATTATTGAATTCACCATTGTTTAAATAGATTGTTTAGTAGTATCACATGATTGATTTTACCATTGTTTACATATATTGTTTAGTAGTATCACATTTTTGAATTCACCATTGTTTACAAAGATTGTTTAGTAGTATCACATTATGGAATTCATTATAGTTTACATAGATTGTTTAGTAGTATCACACTATTGATTTTACCATTGTTTACATAGATTGTTTAGTAGTATCACATTATGGAATTCACCATTGTTTACATAGATTGTTTAGTAGTATCACATTATTGAATTCACCATTGTTTACATAGATTGTTTAGTAGTATCACATTATTGAATTCAACATTGTTTACATAGATTGTTTAGTTGTATCACATGATTGATTTTACCATTGTTTACATAGATTCTTTAGTAGTATAACATTATTGATTTTACCATTTTTTACATAGATTGTTTAGTAGTATCACATTATTGAATTCACCATTGTTTACAAAGATTGTTTAGTAGTATCACATTATGGAATTCACTATTGTTTACATAGATTGTTTAGTAGTATCACACTATTGATTTTACCATTGTTTACATAGATTCTTTAGTAGTATAACATTATTGATTTTACCATTATTTACATAGATTGTTTAGTAGTATCACATTATTGAATTCACCATTGTTTACATAGATTGTTTAGTAGTATTACATTATTGAATTCAACATTGTTTACATAGATTGTTTAGTTGTATTACATGATTGATTTTACCATTGTTTACATAGATTGTTTAGTAGTATAACATTATTGATTTTACCATTATTTACATAGATTGTTTAGTAGTATCACATTATTGAATTCACCATTGTTTACAAAGATTGTTTAGTAGTATCACATTATGGAATTCACTATTGTTTACATAGATTGTTTAGTAGTATCACACTATTGATTTTACCATTGTTTACATAGATTGTTTAGTAGTATCACATTATTGAATTCACCATTGTTTACATAGATTGTTTAGAAGTATCACATTATTGAATTCACTATTGTTTACATAGATTGTTTAGTAGTATCACACTATTGATTTTACCATTGTTTACATAGATTGTTTAGTAGTATCACATTATTGAATTCACCATTGTTTACATAGATTGTTTAGTAGTATCACATTATTGAATTCACCATTGTTTACATAGATTGTTTAGTAGTATCACACTATTGATTTTACCATTGTTTACATAGATTGTTTAGTAGTATCACATTATTGAATTCACCATTGTTTACATAGATTGTTTAGTAGTATCACATTATGAAATTCACTATTGTTTACAAAGATTGTTTAGTAGTATCACATTATGGAATTCACTATTGTTTACATAGATTGTTTAGTAGTATCACACTATTGATTTTACCATTGTTTACATAGATTGTTTAGTAGTATCACATTATGGAATTCACCATTGTTTACAAAGATTGTTTAGTAGTATCACATTATGGAATTCACTATTGTTTACATAGATTGTTTAGTAGTATCACACTATTGATTTTACCATTGTTTACATAGATTGTTTAGTAGTATCACATTATGGAATTCACCATTGTTTACATAGATTCTTTAGTAGTATCACATTATTGAATTCACCATTGTTTACATAGATTGTTTAGTAGTATCACATTATTGAATTCAACATTGTTTACATAGATTGTTTAGTTGTATCACATGATTGATTTTACCATTGTTTACATAGATTCTTTAGTAGTATAACATTATTGATTTTACCATTATTTACATAGATTGTTTAGTAGTATCACATTTGTGAATTCACCATTGTTTACAAAGATTGTTTAGTAGTATCACATTATGGAATTCACTATTGTTTACATAGATTGTTTAGTAGTATCACACTATTGATTTTACCATTGTTTACATAAATTCTTTAGTAGTATAACATTATTGATTTTAACATTATTTACATAGATTGTTTAGTAGTATCACATTATTGAATTCACCATTGTTTACAAAGATTGTTTAGTAGTATCACATTATTGAATTCACCATTGTTTACATAGATTGTTTAGTAGTATCACATTATTGAATTCAACATTGTTTACATAGATTGTTTAGTTGTATCACATGATTGATTTTACCATTGTTTAAATAGATTGTTTAGTAGTATAACATTATTGATTTTACCATTATTTACATAGATTGTTTAGTAGTATCACATTATGGAATTCACTATTGTTTACATAGATTGTTTAGTAGTATTACACTATTGATTTTACCATTGTTTACATAGATTGTTTAGTAGTATCACATTATTGAATTCACCATTGTTTACATAGATTGTTTAGTAGTATCACACTATTGATTTTACCATTGTTTACATAGATTGTTTAGTAGTATCACATTATGGAATTCACCATTGTTTACATAGATTGTTTAATAGTATCACAT
The DNA here is from genome assembly GCA_949126835.1 of Anisus vortex. Taxonomy (NCBI): domain Eukaryota; kingdom Metazoa; phylum Mollusca; class Gastropoda; family Planorbidae; genus Anisus; species Anisus vortex. The sequence continues at coordinate 37,906,575 of OX421504.1, forward strand.
TATTGAATTCACCATTGTTTACATAGATTGTTTAGTAGTATCACATTATTGAATTCAACATTGTTTACATAGATTGTTTAGTTGTATCACATGATTGATTTTACCATTGTTTACATAGATTCTTTAGTAGTATAACATTATTGATTTTACCATTATTTACATAGATTGTTTAGTAGTATCACATTATTGAATTCACCATTGTTTACAAAGATTGTTTAGTAGTATCACATTAGGGAATTCACTATTGTTTACATAGATTGTTTAGTAGTATCACACTATTGATTTTACCATTGTTTACATAGATTGTTTAGTAGTATCACATTATTGAATTCACCATTGTTTACATAGATTGTTTAGTAGTATCACATTATTGAATTCACCATTGTTTACATAGATTGTTTAGTAGTATCACACTATTGATTTTACCATTGTTTACATAGATTGTTTAGTAGTATCACATTATTGAATTCACCATTGTTTACATAGATTGTTTAGTAGTATCACATTATGAAATTCACTATTGTTTACAAAGATTGTTTAGTAGTATCACATTATGGAATTCACTATTGTTTACATAGATTGTTTAGTAGTATCACACTATTGATTTTACCATTGTTTACATAGATTGTTTAGTAGTATCACATTATGGAATTCACCATTGTTTACAAAGATTGTTTAGTAGTATCACATTATGGAATTCACTATTGTTTACATAGATTGTTTAGTAGTATCACACTATTGATTTTACCATTGTTTACATAGATTGTTTAGTAGTATCACATTATGGAATTCACCATTGTTTACATAGATTCTTTAGCAGTATCACATTATTGAATTCACCATTGTTTACATAGATTGTTTAGTAGTATCACATTATTGAATTCAACATTGTTTACATAGATTGTTTAGTTGTATCACATGATTGATTTTACCATTGTTTACATAGATTCTTTAGTAGTATCACACTATTGATTTTACCATTGTTTACATAGATTGTTTAGTAGTATCACATTATTGAATTCACCATTGTTTACATAGATTGTTTAGTAGTATCACATTATTGAATTCACCATTGTTTACATAGATTGTTTAGTAGTATCACACTATTGATTTTACCATTGTTTACATAGATTGTTTAGTAGTATCACATTATTGAATTCACCATTGTTTACATAGATTGTTTAGTAGTATCACATTATGAAATTCACTATTGTTTACAAAGATTGTTTAGTAGTATCACATTATGGAATTCACTATTGTTTACATAGATTGTTTAGTAGTATCACACTATTGATTTTACCATTGTTTACATAGATTGTTTAGTAGTATCACATTATGGAATTCACCATTGTTTACAAAGATTGTTTAGTAGTATCACATTATGGAATTCACTATTGTTTACATAGATTGTTTAGTAATATCACACTATTGATTTTACCATTGTTTACATAGATTGTTTAGTAGTATCACATTATGGAATTCACCATTGTTTACATAGATTCTTTAGTAGTATCACATTATTGAATTCACCATTGTTTACATAGATTGTTTAGTAGTATCACATTATTGAATTCAACATTGTTTACATAGATTGTTTAGTTGTATCACATGATTGATTTTACCATTGTTTACATAGATTCTTTAGTAGTATAACATTATTGATTTTACCATTATTTACATAGATTGTTTAGTAGTATCACATTAATGAATTCACCATTGTTTACAAAGATTGTTTAGTAGTATCACATTATGGAATTCACTATTGTTTACATAGATTGTTTAGTAGTATCACACTATTGATTTTACCATTGTTTACATAAATTCTTTAGTAGTATAACATTATTGATTTTAACATTATTTACATAGATTGTTTAGTAGTATCACATTATTGAATTCACCATTGTTTACAAAGATTGTTTAGTAGTATCACATTATTGAATTCACCATTGTTTACATAGATTGTTTAGTAGTATCACATTATTGAATTCAACATTGTTTACATAGATTGTTTAGTTGTATCACATGATTGATTTTACCATTGTTTACATAGATTGTTTAGTAGTATAACATTATTGATTTTACCATTATTTACATAGATTGTTTAGTAGTATCACATTATTGAATTCACCATTGTTTACAAAGATTGTTTAGTAGTATCACATTATGGAATTCACTATTGTTTACATAGATTGTTTAGTAGTATCACACTATTGATTTTACCATTGTTTACATATATTGTTTAGTAGTATCACATTATGGAATTCACTATTGTTTACATAGATTGTTTAGTAGTATTACACTATTGATTTTACCATTGTTTACATAGATTGTTTAGTAGTATCACATTATTGAATTCACCATTGTTTACATAGATTGTTTAGTAGTATCACACTATTGATTTTACCATTGTTTACATAGATTGTTTAGTAGTATCACATTATGGAATTCACTATTGTTTACATAGATTGTTTAGTTGTATCACATTATTGAATTCACCATTGTTTACATAGATTGTTTAGTAGTATCACATTATTGAATTCACCATTGTTTACATAGATTGTTTAGTTGTATCACATGATTGATTTTACCATTGTTTACATAGATTCTTTAGTAGTATCACACTATTGATTTTACCATTGTTTACATAGATTGTTTAGTAGTATCACATTATTGAATTCACCATTGTTTACATAGATTGTTTAGTAGTATCACATTATTGAATTCACCATTGTTTACATAGATTGTTTAGTAGTATCACACTATTGATTTTACCATTGTTTACATAGATTGTTTAGTAGTATCACATTATTGAATTCACCATTGTTTACATAGATTGTTTAGTAGTATCACATTATGAAATTCACTATTGTTTACAAAGATTGTTTAGTAGTATCACATTATGGAATTCACTATTGTTTACATAGATTGTTTAGTAGTATCACACTATTGATTTTACCATTGTTTATATAGATTGTTTAGTAGTATCACATTATGGAATTCACCATTGTTTACAAAGATTGTTTAGTAGTATCACATTATGGAATTCACTATTGTTTACATAGATTGTTTAGTAGTATCACACTATTGATTTTACCATTGTTTACATAGATTGTTTAGTAGTATCACATTATGGAATTCACCATTGTTTACATAGATTCTTTAGTAGTATCACATTATTGAATTCACCATTGTTTACATAGATTGTTTAGTAGTATCACATTATTGAATTCAACATTGTTTACATAGATTGTTTAGTTGTATCACATGATTGATTTTACCATTGTTTACATAGATTCTTTAGTAGTATAACATTATTGATTTTACCATTATTTACATAGATTGTTTAGTAGTATCACATTATTGAATTCACCATTGTTTACAAAGATTGTTTAGTAGTATCACATTATGGAATTCACTATTGTTTACATAGATTGTTTAGTAGTATCACACTATTGATTTTACCATTGTTTACATAAATTCTTTAGTAGTATAACATTATTGATTTTAACATTATTTACATAGATTGTTTAGTAGTATCACATTATTGAATTCACCATTGTTTACAAAGATTGTTTAGTAGTATCACATTATTGAATTCACCATTGTTTACATAGATTGTTTAGTAGTATCACATTATTGAATTCAACATTGTTTACATAGATTGTTTAGTTGTATCACATGATTGATTTTACCATTGTTTAAATAGATTGTTTAGTAGTATAACATTATTGATTTTACCATTATTTACATAGATTGTTTAGTAGTATCACATTATGGAATTCACTATTGTTTACATAGATTGTTTAGTAGTATTACACTATTGATTTTACCATTGTTTACATAGATTGTTTAGTAGTATCACATTATTGAATTCACCATTGTTTACATAGATTGTTTAGTAGTATCACACTATTGATTTTACCATTGTTTACATAGATTGTTTAGTAGTATCACATTATGGAATTCACCATTGTTTACATAGATTGTTTAATAGTATCACATTATTGAATTCACCATTGTTTACATAGATTGTTTAGTAGTATCACATTATTGAATTCAACATTGTTTACATAGATTGTTTAGTTGTATCACATGATTGATTTTACCATTATTTACATAGATTGTTTAGTAGTATCACATTATTGAATTCACCATTGTTTACAAAGATTGTTTTGTAGTATCACATTAGGGAATTCACTATTGTTTACATAGATTGTTTAGTAGTATCACACTATTGATTTTACCATTGTTTACATAGATTGTTTAGTAGTATCACATTATTGAATTCACCATTGTTTACATAGATTGTTTAGTAGTATCACATTATTGAATTCACCATTGTTTACATAGATTGTTTAGTAGTATCACACTATTGATTTTACCATTGTTTACATAGATTGTTTAGTAGTATCACATTATTGAATTCACCATTGTTTACATAGATTGTTTAGTAGTATCACATTATGAAATTCACTATTGTTTACAAAGATTGTTTAGTAGTATCACATTATGGAATTCACTATTGTTTACATAGATTGTTTAGTAGTATCACACTATTGATTTTACCATTGTTTACATAGATTGTTTAGTAGTATCACATTATGGAATTCACCATTGTTTACAAAGATTGTTTAGTAGTATCACATTATGGAATTCACTATTGTTTACATAGATTGTTTAGTAGTATCACACTATTGATTTTACCATTGTTTACATAGATTGTTTAGTAGTATCACATTATGGAATTCACCATTGTTTACATAGATTCTTTAGCAGTATCACATTATTGAATTCACCATTGTTTACATAGATTGTTTAGTAGTATCACATTATTGAATTCAACATTGTTTACATAGATTGTTTAGTTGTATCACATGATTGATTTTACCATTGTTTACATAGATTCTTTAGTAGTATCACACTATTGATTTTACCATTGTTTACATAGATTGTTTAGTAGTATCACATTATTGAATTCACCATTGTTTACATAGATTGTTTAGTAGTATCACATTATTGAATTCACCATTGTTTACATAGATTGTTTAGTAGTATCACACTATTGATTTTACCATTGTTTACATAGATTGTTTAGTAGTATCACATTATTGAATTCACCATTGTTTACATAGATTGTTTAGTAGTATCACATTATGAAATTCACTATTGTTTACAAAGATTGTTTAGTAGTATCACATTATGGAATTCACTATTGTTTACATAGATTGTTTAGTAGTATCACACTATTGATTTTACCATTGTTTACATAGATTGTTTAGTAGTATCACATTATGGAATTCACCATTGTTTACAAAGATTGTTTAGTAGTATCACATTATGGAATTCACTATTGTTTACATAGATTGTTTAGTAGTATCACACTATTGATTTTACCATTGTTTACATAGATTGTTTAGTAGTATCACATTATGGAATTCACCATTGTTTACATAGATTCTTTAGTAGTATCACATTATTGAATTCACCATTGTTTACATAGATTGTTTAGTAGTATCACATTATTGAATTCAACATTGTTTACATAGATTGTTTAGTTGTATCACATGATTGATTTTACCATTGTTTACATAGATTCTTTAGTAGTATAACATTATGATTTTACCATTATTTACATAGATTGTTTAGTAGTATCACATTATTGAATTCACCATTGTTTACAAAGATTGTTTAGTAGTATCACATTATGGAATTCACTATTGTTTACATAGATTGTTTAGTAGTATCACACTATTGATTTTACCATTGTTTACATAAATTCTTTAGTAGTATAACATTATTGATTTTAACATTATTTACATAGATTGTTTAGTAGTATCACATTATTGAATTCACCATTGTTTACAAAGATTGTTTAGTAGTATCACATTATTGAATTCACCATTGTTTACATAGATTGTTTAGTAGTATCACATTATTGAATTCAACATTGTTTACATAGATTGTTTAGTTGTATCACATGATTGATTTTACCATTGTTTACATAGATTGTTTAGTAGTATAACATTATTGATTTTACCATTATTTACATAGATTGTTTAGTAGTATCACATTATTGAATTCACCATTGTTTACAAAGATTGTTTAGTAGTATCACATTATGGAATTCACTATTGTTTACATAGATTGTTTAGTAGTATCACACTATTGATTTTACCATTGTTTACATAGATTGTTTAGTAGTATCACATTATGGAATTCACTATTGTTTACATAGATTGTTTAGTAGTATTACACTATTGATTTTACCATTGTTTACATAGATTGTTTAGTAGTATCACATTATTGAATTCACCATTGTTTACATAGATTGTTTAGTAGTATCACACTATTGATTTTACCATTGTTTACATAGATTGTTTAGTAGTATCACATTATGGAATTCACTATTGTTTACATAGATTGTTTAGTTGTATCACATTATTGAATTCACCATTGTTTACATAGATTGTTTAGTAGTATCACATTATTGAATTCAACATTGTTTACATAGATTGTTTAGTTGTATCACATGATTGATTTTACCATTGTTTACATAGATTCTTTAGTAGTATTACATTATTGATTTTCACTATTGTTTACATATATTTTCAATTGACAGAAATTTAAAAGTCAACATTACTTTGTATTTTTTTATTTCGACTCTTAACGTTACTTAAGGCCCTTAATCTTTATATATATAAAACTCTTCAAGGCACGTGACTTTTTGGCCTCATATTTTACATTTGCAATTTGACTTAGCTCATGTGCCCTCTCTAGCTAAGTGGATAACGTATCGAAACTGCCATGCGATCTATGCGGGTTCTATTCTCTAATTAATTAGTCTATACATTTTTTTATTTCACTGAGTCCTAATATTTTTTTTTTAAGATTTTAAATCCACGGACAACACCGGGCATTTATTTGCTGTTTGTTAAATAAAAGACTCAGGCCTACCTATGTTTACCTGATTACAATATTTTTTTAATTTACTTTCCTGAATGTCTTCAGTTAAAAAAAATATTTTTATTTTTTTATTTTTTATTACAAATACAATAAAATTAACAAAAATGTACAATATAAAGATTAGTCTTATCGTTTCTTATATATTAAAGACGCTACTTCTATAAAGAAGATTATTTTGTCCTCTGCTCATCCGTGTTTCGAGTTAAGTCTTGCATCTTTATTAATGTTCCAAATGATGTTAAGTTACTGGTTCTCCTGTTTTGTTCAGGCAACCCTTTCCATGATCGAATGCCACTTGGAGAGATACTTATATAAAAATAATTAGAAAAACTGAAAATGACGTGAAACTTCACCACTTAAACAAAATCTGAAAATAAAAGCTATACATTCTTTTTATAAAGAAAATAAAAAATGAAAAAAAAATCAGCGGGTATTAAAACCGAATTAAAGAATATCTAATCTAGTGTAAGGACCACGAAATAAATTACATTCACTAAGTAAGAGAATATTTAATGTTTGTAAAATAGTTAATAAGCAACACAAGAACAAATAAAATGATATTTATTCTATTCAAATGCAAAAACCAGTTTGTAGCAAATTTTACTAATTCAAATGATAAAAACATATCTATACATCACACATAGACAAATATAGGAATTACAAACAAAACATTTAAACACAAATTTCTGGAATTTATGGACTAAATACTATGTCAATATAATGTTGTTGTTGTTGTTGATACAAAATTATTTGTGTTAATCTACATAAAAGGAACATTTATAACATATCCACTAAAAAAGGGGTCGGCAACCTACGGCACGCGTGCCAAACTTGTCACACAGAGCAATTTTCCAAAATGATAATTCAAGTCTCTTTTACAATAAATTTACAGTCAGAGAAGGTTGACTTTTAGGCTGCTAGTACGCTGAATTATTTTAAAAATCAAACTTTGGCCCTCTTGTATCATAAGGTTGCCGACCTCTGCGCTAGAGTCTCTTTCAAATATCCCAATCATAATAATTTTGAATCCTTCGAGCTAAGGCTCACTCGTGATTAACGTCCAGTTAATGAAATACCAGTATCTAGACATGTTGGAAGCAGCGCAAACACATCCCCCCAAAAAAAAAGAACACACACACACACACATTCATAACGACAGAAAAAGATGATAAGTTAACCCTTAGATTTTGTGGGAGAGTTAGCCCATGACCGACAAGTTGGACGACTTCTTCTTGCGACCACATTTCGACATCGTGTCTAGGCCGAGTCGCCAAAATCCTTTTTCCATAACTGTCAAACAATGAAGAAAAACATGTTTTTGGGAATATGGAAGGATGTAAAATTAATGACAAAAAAAAAAAAAAAAGATCACAGACACAATTACAAATGTATTTATAACCAATAATGTTCATCAGTTAAGTATGTGAAGCCACTATCACCTGTTTCTGTGGCCAAGACATACAAGGGATTGTGTGGCCAGTACAATGCTCAGCCGTCTATACTTTACCGCTAAACTAAAGTCAGGTACCCTGCAGACCCGGGAAAAATCCTAGCCTTCACCGAATTCAGGCCCAGGACCTTCGGTATGCCGAACGCGCTGCCGCTCGGCCACTGCGCAATATATATATAAATCTTATCTTTCAACCTATATACTTACAACTTACAAACTTAAAACTGTTGATTCCATTTATACTTATTAAATACCCCTTTTAATTTCATTATTACCAAAAAAACTATACTTTCTAGCAATTAAAACGCTAATAACATTTTAAAACGTTTTAGCACATAAAATGACACAAATATTTTCAGCTCATACAAAATGATAGAAAATGTAACATTGGAGCAAAACTGAATGTTATACGGCTATACTTGGAAACTTACCAATGTTTTCACCAACTAGCAGAGGACAGGTCGCAGGTCGCAGTTCCGTCTCAGAGTCGCCGTTAGGCTTAAAGTTATACCACAGTACAGCTGAGCCCTGCAGCAGCCATGAAAACATCACGTTATTATTAAGTCACGCCAACCAATAACAGTGTCAAGTCAACCAATAACAGTGTCACGTCACTTATTAACTACACCATCAAGTTAAAATGGTTGTCTAGCAAGATGATGTCACGTTAGTTAGTTAAGTATAGTTGGCAGTTGTCACGTTAGTTAGTTAAGCATAGTTGGCAGTTGTCACGTTACTAAGATATGTTAAGAAAAAATTAAATTGTTTCACATTTAATAAGCTAAGTAAATTAGAACGTTTTCACGTTAAGCAATTATAGACGTGATCTTGTCACGTGGGATAAGTCACTTTTATTTGAAAAATATTTACGTAAATAAAGCAACAACACCCAGTCGATCCGAATTGCTCCGTAGGGCCGGTTGGGCAGCGTTCACCATTTTCAGCGGTAACGACATACTATGGGATTGTAGCCAGCACAATGCCCAGCCGACTTTAATTGACCGTTAATCAATACAGGTACTCATCAGACCTGGGTGGACTCTCACGGACACCCTCCAGGCCCGGGAACAAATTCTAGCCTTCACCAGGATTCGAACCCAGGAACTTCAGTACGCCACCCGAACGCGCTGCCGCTCAGCCACAGCTTAAAATTCTATACTTTTATAAAAACTGTTTTTAGTTCGAGTTTTTATATCAAAACAACCAATGGATATATTTCATATATTTGTTTTGTATTGAGTAAAAATGCGAAAAAATTTTTGTAATACTTTTCTTGGAATGACAGTGACATTCTGCTCTATGAACACCATAGCGCCCCCGAGTACTGTATCACTCAACTGAAACAAAAAAAACAAACATTTATTTTTTATCATTCAATTCTACTTTTTTTTTCGCCATGACACTGATCTATAAATAGAATGGATTAGGCACTTAAACTTAAAACTTAAGTTTGTCCTTTTTATCGCATACAATTGTTTGATTATAGATGGTGTTTTCCAATTGGAATTCGTTTTACTCGCTTATGTTGGTCAGTGATGGAGAAGTAAAATGGCGGTTTCGTAGTTTCCGTTAATCTCACTTTGCACACAAAATGAAATATTGGAGAGGATCTATTTAATATATTTATAGATCAGTGGGATTATGTCGACTAAAGAAAATTCAAGGCTATAATGGTGTTATTAAAGCTAGAAACTGTACAGTACTTGTAATGTATGGTACTGTACTTGTACTGTATGGTGTGCATGTGTACTGTGTGGTACTTTATTTGTACTGTATGGTACCTGGGAGTGCGCTCATTTGAGTCAGTGACGCCTTCTTTATGGAAAAGTCTATCTCAGACACTGAGAGAATCTGGGACAAGAGAAACTTTTAAAAAGAACTTAAATACCTTTCTCTTTGGCTAATACATCTGCCACTGCAAATCAGACCAAGAGCGCACTGAGCATGCTAATTTAATAGCATGGATAGAAGCGCTATAGAAATGCCCATTCTTATTCTTATTCTGATATTTGTACTTGATTTTGTTGTATTTGTACTGTATTAATACTTTATACTTGTAATGTATGGTACTTTACTTGTACTGTATAATACTTTATTTGTATTGTATGGTACTGTACTTTTACTGTATGGTACTGTATTTGTACTGTATTTGTACTGTATTTGTACTGTATTTGTACTGTATTTGTACTGTATTTGTACTGTATTTGGACTGTATGGTACTGTATTTGTACTGTATGGTACTGTATTTGTACTGTATTTGTACTGTATGGTACTGTATTTGTACTGTATTTGGACTGTATGGTACTGTATTTGTACTGTATGGTACTGTATTTGTACTGTATTTGTACTGTATTTGTACTGTATTTGGACTGTATGGTACTGTATTTGTACTGTATGGTACTGTATTTGTACTGTATTTGTACTGTATGGTACTGTATTTGTACTGTATTTGTACTGTATGGTACTGTATTTGTACTGTATGGTACTGTATTTGTACTGTATTTATACTTTATACTTGTAATGTATGGTACTGTACTTGTACTGTATAATACTTTATTTGTACTGTATGATACTGTACTTTTACTGTATGGTACTGTATTTGTACTGTATTTGTACTATATGGTACTGTATGGTACTGTATTTGTATTGTATGGTACTTTATTTGTACTATATGGTACTGTATTTGGACTGTATGGTACTTTATTTGTACTGTATGGTACTTTATTTGTACTGTATGGTACTGTATTTGGACTGTATGGTACTGTATTTGGACTGTATGGTACTTTATTTGTACTGTATGGTACTTTATTTGTACTGTATGGTAATTTATTTGTACTGTATGGTACTTTATTTGTACTGTATGGTAATTTATTTGTACTGTATGGTAATTTATTTGTACTGTATGGTACTGTATGGTACTGTATTTGTACTGTATGGCACTGTATTTGTACTGTATGGTACTGTATTTGTATTGTACGGAACTTTATTTGTACTGTATGGTACTTTATTTGTACTGCATGGTACTGTATTTGTATTGTACGGTACTTTATTTGTACTGTATGGTACTGTATTTGGACTGTATGGTACTTTATTTGGACTGTATGGTACTTTATTTGTACTGCATGGTACTTTATTTGTACTGCATGGTACTTTATTTGTACTGCATGGTACTTTATTTGTACTGTATGGTACTTTATTTGTACTGTGCTGTACTTACAAATGCCTGGACAGTAGCGTATCGGGCTCCATAGATTATTCCCATGTACTTCACCTCGTATTTCTGAAATTATAAAATAAATCAAATATATAGGTCTATACCATAATTAGGCAATGAATGATGCTGCTAGGATGTTCATAATAATAATTGTTATTTATACAGCGCTTGCATCCATGCTATTAAATTTAGCATGCTTAGTGCGCTCTTTAGAATAAATTACAGTGGCAATTGTACTGGTACGCAAGACACACAGCCAATGGCCAAAGAGAAAGGCCTCAGGTCTCAGTGTCGGAGGGAATATGAACCATGTAGAAAGCAAACGAGAGCACTTCAAAGATTTCTTCTTGTGTCGCTCTACACTGAGAATTATAAGGAGTGACTGAGATGAGGAGCGCAGTTGTCTACCTTTGATGGCGCCTGCTTTGATATCGGTTCATGAAGCTTTTATTTGTAGATTTTTTTTACCGGCACCCACAACACTGCTGTTTAAGCCATTAATGTAAATTAATTTATTTTATCATTCATTATCGTCTAGTTATAGTTCAGTTTTTTACTTTGTGTATAGCTTTTTTCTTATCTTATACATTACAGACGCTCCTTCTATAAAGAAAATTATTGCTTCCTACGCTCATCCGTGGTTTGAGTCTAGTATTTCTATTAGTGTTAAGTTAAGTGTTAAGTTACTGGTTTTCCTGGTTTGCTCAGGCAACCCAATCCATGCCCGGATGCCACTCGGGAAGAAAGAGTACTTATATGCATTAGTTCTCGCAAAAGGCATAAGGAATAAGGTTTTGTCTTTATGTTTATCTGAACATTGCAACAGGTTGTTATTGTGTTGTATTTCTAAATTAGAATTGTATGCCTTAGGCTTATGTATTATTACTACTTTACTCTTTGCCCCTTTGTCTTCTACTGTTTCTATGTTTAATGATTTGACTATTGGTGTTACTATTGTCAGTTGTGATAATTCTCTAGTAATGAAACTTGCAGCTCTCAAGAACATCGTCAACAAACAGCAAACTTATTAACATTTCACCAACAAACTACAGCCCTGATCAAACTATAAGACCACGAATAAGCCTAGACTCGCTAAGACTGTTTAAGTATTAAAATGACGTCATAGATATAGGTGCAAAAAGGGTATGAACGGAAATGAACAAATTATCTAATCTTTTAACAAAAAAAATAAACTCAAACATTTTTAAAAGAGCACAATTAATTTTCGAAGCGAACAGCTGTTTAAAAGTCACAGTAGTAGATCTAGCAGAGAACACAGAGATTGTAAGCTGCAGATTTATTAGCAATAGGCCCTATGGCATAAATATAGATTACTAGACGATTAGAATCTATGTCATTACATAGTAATAATAAGCTACATAGTACTCTTTCTTCCCGAGTGGCGTTCGGGCATGGAATGGGTTGCCTGAACAAACCAGGAAAACTAGTAACGTAACAGCCTTTAAAACATTAATAAAGATGCACGACTAGACTCGGACCACGAATGAGCGTAGGACGCAATAATCTTCTTTATAGTGGGAGCGTCTGTAATATGTAAGATAAGATAAGATGCCAAATTATTAGCGATTATTCAAAGTTAGAAGACAAAAACAGAGATTCTTAGTGGACTTAAAAAATATTTATTTATCATGGTTGGGCTACAGTTCACATGAACTAAAATTGCAGAGAAATGGTTTTAACAAAACTAATGTATTGCGTTTTCGAGAAACTGTATTATTTTCTTTTCTTACAATTATGTAACTGAGGTTCCCTTTATAAAGAAGATCATTCTGTCCCACACGTATCGGTGGTTTGAGACTAGTCTTATATTTTGATTAGTGTTTTAAATGAAGTTAAGATGTTTGGTTTTCATGGTTTGGTCAGGCAACCCATTTCCATGCCCGGATGCCATTCGGTGATAAGGATGAATTATAACGGCTTAATACTGCATAAGGAATAAGACAAATGTTATAACCCCTCTATAACCCTATGGGACAGGGTGGTCGAGTGGCAGCGCGTTCGACTGGCGATCCGAAGGTTCTGGGTTTGAATCCTGGTGCAGGCTAGGATTTTTTTCCCGGGACTTGAGGGTGCCACTGAGTCTACCCAGCTCTGTTGGGTACCTGACACTAGTTGGCGGCTGGGCATTGTGCTGGCCACACATCCCTTCGTATGCCGTGGCCACAGAAATTGGTGAACGCTGCTTCACTGAACGTATGATCAGTTTGGTCCGAAGGGTACTTTACTTACTTTACTAATTCTATATGAGTATTGAAACCTTCTAATGAATCACCAAAATGTACGTCACTAAAAGTACAAGAACCAAATGAGTGATGTATAATCAGTGCCGTTGCTAGGGATTTGGGGGCCCGGGGGGCTTGGCCTCTTTAGGGGCCCCTGCATTTTGACATTCGAAATTATGACATGAGAAAAAAATTCAGACAATCCTTTGGGGGGCCCCCTGAAGGGGCCCGGGGGGACTTTCGAATTTGGACCCCCTCTCCCCCTCCCCTAGCTACGCCACTGTGTATAATGTTGTGTGCTATATAAGGAATACAACTTCACGTGATTGTGTCAATAAGTCATACTGATTACATGTATCGTTATAACAGAAGACAAAAGTGCTTCCAGGGGCGTGACAATTATCAGCACAGCCATGGGGGACTTTATGCTTCGGACTCTGAGAGGAAAAGCACTGATGGTGAGTCGGAGATTCTATCTATATTTCTATCTATCTGTGTATCTATTTATCTATCTGTCTGTGTATCTATCTATCTATCTATTATCTATCTATATATCTATCTATCTATCTATATATTATATACATCTATTCATCTGTCTATCTATATATCTATCTGTCTATATATCTATCCATCCATCCATCTATCAATCTATCCATATATTTATCTATCTATTTATCCATCTGTCTGTCTGTCTGTCTATCTATATATCTATCTAATATATATCGGCATTCATGTTTGTTTGCTTAAGACTCGTTTGGTGTGTCCAATAAAGCAATATTTAGATACATATATTCTAATGTAACGGAGAATATATTTTATCATAAGAAATCTGTCGCCAGAGTTTGTTGTTTTTTCAATTTGGAATTAATATATATGCATGTTTATATTTCTTGTACGTTAAAAATAACTAAAAGTAAAAATTACTAAACATTTATGGAGACAAAAAACGTAATGTAGAGTTAATTCCCTTGTATTTTCATTCAATGAATGCATTTAAACGGATTATCGAATATACAAACAATTTTGTTCATTTCGCTCCTGTGTTGTCTTCTACGGATTTGATTCCATAAACAGGACAGAGAATGCAAGGAAGCGGAAACGACGCCAGCCAAAAGTGACCCGAAACACGAGTCCGCGGCCAAATCCGGGCACATCCACAAGCGGCCCCACTTCCACACCGACTCTCTGTCTGACGTGAAAGAGGATAAAAAGCCCGTTGCCAAAGACAGACGGCTGAAATCCTCCGAATGAACAGATTTTTGTATGTTATGAAAAGTTATACGTGTTAAAGATTTTTTTTTTTTTAAGTACAGCATAAAGAGCCATGGCCGTAGCTCATTAAAAAAAACATAACAATTCTGAGTTGCACAACATAATCAGACTTATATTCATTATTTTATGACTTAATCTGTAATCTGTATAATGATGTTGTTTTGAAAATGTTTAGTGCGTGAATTTTGTTTATGAGTGCCATTGGCTAAAATCTGCGTATATTAATTATATTGTTTAATAAGTGGATCCTAGACATGGAAAGTCTAGTAGAATTAATTATATTGTTTAATCAGTGGATCCTAGACATGGAAAGTCTAGTAGAATTAATTCTATTGTTTAATCAGTGGATCCTAGACATGGTAAGTCTAGTAGAATTAATTCTATTGTTTAATCAGTGGATCCTAGACATGGAAAGTCTAGTAGAATTAATTCTATTGTTTAATCAGTGGATCCTAGACATGGAGAGTCTAGTAGAATTAATTATATTGTTTAATCAGTGGATCCTAGACATGGAGAGTCTAGTAGAATTAATTATATTGTTTAATCAGTGGATCCTAGACATGGAGAGTCTAGTAGAATTAATTCTATTGTTTAATCAGTAGATCCTAGACATGGAAAGTCTAGTAGAATTAATTCTATTGTTTAATCAGTGGATCCTAGACATGGAGAGTCTAGTAGAATTAATTATATTGATTTTTCAGTGGATCCTAGACATGGAAAGTCTAGTAGAATTAATTATATTGTTTAATCAGTGGATCCTAGACATGGAGAGTCTAGTAGAATTAATTGTATTGTTTAATCAGTGGATCCTAGACATGGAAAGTCTAGTAGAATTAATTCTATTGTTTAATCAGTGGATCCTAGACATGGAAAGTCTAGCAGAATTAATTATATTTTTTAATAAGTGGATCCTAGACATGGAGAGTCTAGTAGAATTAATTCTATTGTTTAATCAGTGGATCCTAGACATGGGGAGTCAAGTAGAATTAATTCTATTGTTTAATCAGTGGATCCTAGACATGGAGAGTCTAGTAGAATTAATTATATTGTTTAATCCGTGGATCCTAGACATGGAGAGTCTAGTAGAATTAATTCTATTGTTTAATTCGTGGATCCTAGACATGGAAAGTCTAGTAGAATTAATTCTATTGTTTAATCAGTGGATCCTAGACATGGAGAGTCTAGTAGAATTAATTCTATTGTTTAATCCGTGGATCCTAGACATGGAGAGTCTAGTAGAATTAATTCTATTGTTTAATAAGTGGATCCTAGACATGGAGAGTCTAGTAGAATTAATTCTATTGTTTAATCAGTGGATCCTAGACATGGAGAGTCTAGTAGAATTAATTCTATTGTTTAATCAGTGGATCCTAGACATGGAAAGTCTAGTAGAATTAATTCTATTGTTTAATCAGTGGATCCTAGACATGGAGAGTCTAGTAGAATTAATTCTATTGTTTAATCAGTGGATCCTAGACATGGAGAGTCTAGTAGAATTAATTATATTGTTTAATCAGTGGATCCTAGACATGGAGAGTCTAGTAAAATTAATTCTATTGTTTAATCAGTGGATCCTAGACATGGAAAGTCTAGAAGAATTAATTCTATTGTTTAATCAGTGGATCTTAGACATGGAGAGTCTAGTAGAATTAATTCTATTGTTTAATCAGTGGGTCCTAGACATGGAGAGTCTAGTAGAATTAATTCTATTGTTTAATCCGTGGATCCTAGACATGGAGAGTCAAGTAGAATTAATTCTATTGTTTAATCCGTGGATCCTAGACATGGAGAGTTTAGTAGAATTAATTATATTGTTTAATAAGTGGGTCCTAGACATGGAGAGTCTAGTAGAATTAATTCTATTGTTTAATCCGTGGATCCTAGACATGGAGAGTCTAGTAGAATTAATTCTATTGTTTAATCAGTGGGTCCTAGACATGGAGAGTCTAGTAGAATTAATTATATTGTTTAATAAGTGGATCCTAGACATGGAGAGTCAAGTAGAATTAATTCTATTGTTTAATAAGTGGATCCTAGACATGGAGAGTCTAGTAGAATTAATTATATTGTTTAATAAGTGGATCCTAGACATGGAGAGTCTAGTAGAATTAATTATATTGTTTAATAAGTGGATCCTAGACATGGAGAGTCTAGTAGAATTAATTATATTGTTTAATCAGTGGATCCTAGACATGGAAAGTTTAGTAGAAACTGCAACCACCAAAATATAAACCATTAATTAAAACTTGAATATTAATTAACCTTTTCTTTTCTTACCCTATGAACTTCCGAATGCGGTAAGGAAAGGCCGGATATCCCATAATCGATTACCTGTTGATAAAAATAAAATATAGGATAATATTTGACTTGAATAAATGACAGGATCTTTATTGTCAATTAACTACAAGTTAAAGTATCGAATACTGTATCTAATATATGTATCGAATGCAGAAAGAAAAAAAAAACAGTTAAACTATATTCCTTTATTTTTTCATCCTTTCCACCCCACCCCACCCCACACATAGGAGCTCGGTAGCCGAGCGGCAACGCGTTCGACTGGCAAACCGAAGGATCTGCGTTCGAATCCTAGTGAAAGGCTAGGAATTTTTCCCGGGACTCTAGGATGACCCTGAGTCTACCCATCTATGATGGGTACCTGACACTAGTCGGGAGTAAAGCAATGGCGGCTGGGCATTGTGCTGGACACAGACGCCCTAGTATGCCGTGGCCACAGAAACTGGTGAACGCTGCATCACCGGCCCTATGACTCAGGGACTCCCTCATCCTAGCCCCCAACAGGATTCGAACCCAGAACCTTCGGTTCGCCAGTCGAACGCGCTGCCGGTCGACCACCGTGTCCGAGAGGCGTAGACAGATGGTAAAAAATGTTAATTAAAAGGTCATGACCTGCAGAGGCTCGCCCAGAGAATAGGACGTGTTTCTTTGGAGAGTGTCCATGCCAGCGACGTCACCTGCTCTCTTGGACACACGTTCAATGATGGCGTCGAAATCATCTCTAAAAGTTGACCTAAGGAAAACAAGCACACATATTTATATACATTAATAATGTATCTAACATAGTAATAATAATTCTGTTTGTATAGCACTACCATCACACATAATGTAAGCTCAGAGCGCATTTCACATAGAGGAGCAAACTAACAAGTACACGGATATAATTCTCTAGGATATGAAGCTAATTAACAATCTCAAAACTTTACAAACATAGGACAAAGCAAATAAATGTAGCATTAACTGACTTAATATAAAAATAAATTACTAAGGGTCTAAAATATGTTTAACGAAGGTAAATAATATTTATTTTTTTCAAGTTCTTTTTAAAAGTAAAGATATAACTTGTTTGTCTGAGTTGGATGGGAAGTAGATTCCAGGCCAGATATTGAGAAGGCTCTCAGGTCAAAGGTCGTCGGGAGAAACGGCCGACTCCCACGAAAACGATGAGTCAGCTAATCCCAAAAAAACTATAAATAATAATATGCACATAATAATAACCTAAACGAGCAATTAATCATCTCTAAAATATATTGATGGCCCCAAGCAATGGACGCATTTCAATAAACAGTTAAATGTCTCCAGTTTATCCATTGTGTTTCATTCACATAGTTCTCGTCAATAACGATGATTATTAGTTGTTTTTTAGTTGTAGTATCCATGGGGTAGGTGACCTTTTAACACGAGAATACTTAGCCTAGGTCACACATGGGTGACATGTACAGGTTAAGAACAAAAAAAGGAATATTTACCCTTTGTATATCCAGAGGGTTTTAGGGTCTTCACCAGGTAGAATTTTCTCTTCCAGCTAAAGAATAAAATAAAGGAAAGCAAAGTTTTAATAATGTCTATCTATTTCTATCTCTCTTTTTTCTAACTATATATTATCTATCATGTATCTGTACCTATCATGTATCTGTATCTATCATGTATCTGTATCTATCATGTATCTGTATCTATCATGTATCTGTATCTATCATGTATCTGTATCTATCATGTATCTGTATCTATCATGTATCTGTATCTATCATGTATCTGTATCTATCATGTATCTGTATCTATCATGTATCTGTATCTATCATGTATCTGTATCTATCATGTATCTGTATCTATCATGTATCTGTATCTATCATGTATCTGTATCTATCATGTATCTGTATCTATCATGTATCTGTATCTATCATGTATCTATATCTATCATGTATCTGTATCTATCATGTATCTGTATCTATCATGTATCTGTATCTATCATGTATCTGTATCTATCATGTATCTGTATCTATCATGTATCTGTATCTATCATGTATCTGTATCTATCATGTATCTGTATCTATCATGTATCTGTATCTATCATGTATCAATTACTTCATCATTTGTTCATCTAACTACCTATGTGCAAATCCTTATTATATGTGTCTCTCTATGTATCTGAATAGCTATGGTTACACCGATCAATGTATCATATACCTCTCTATCTAAATATATCTGTCCATCTTTTATCTATTCAGCAATCAATTAAGTCAATTTTTCAATCTATCAATCCATCAATCTACCAATCTATCAATCCATCAATCTATCAATCTACCAACCGATTAATCTATCCCCCAATCTATTAGTCTATCTGCCATATATATATATATATATATATATATATATATATATATATATATATATATATATATACTACCTACCTATCTACCTATCGCCTTACTTGGTCTAGAGTCCTGTTCCGTAATGTCGTAATCTCATGATCAGAGAGGAAGTCGTAAATGATGGAGATGAAAGGGACGGAACTCAGCACTTCCTCTTTGTAGAACATGATTGGAACACTCATAGATTTTCTCCACCGGCACCTCGCGTTTGGTTTCAGCTTTTTCTAGAACATTCAAAACACTTTAGTGAACTTTACTTTATATACTAAGCAGAGCTGTATTTACAATTGTGGGGGCCCTGTTCCCAAATCTATATGGGGGGCCCTCGTGGCCTCGCTCCTGCCTTCGGCATACGTCTGTAAAATCATAAATTTTATGCTGCACTTAACTTGGTTGGACTGGAGCGCTTAAAATTGAAGGGTAATAAATACATTTTATTTTACATTTTCAACGAAAAAATGAGGATGTCACTAAAAAATTTGTTTTGGTATGTGTGGGGGCCCCTTTTGTTTGGGGGCCCCTGTTCCATTGGAACATGTGTAACATGGCTAATTACGCCACTGATACTAAGTCGACCATAACTAGGTCTCGGTATTTGAGACTACAAAATACATTAATTTATGTGTTATTTTCTTTCATTTCTATAATTTGCTTTAGACTTTAAATAGTCGTCATAAGATAAGATGAGATAAGATTTCTTTATTGATCCAAACAAATGGAAATTTGTCTTGATTACAGATGTTTTGTTCTTTAGCATATTTTAAACAAAATAAAATAATTATTTGTAATTTATATACAAGTACAGAAACATACTTATAAAAATAGACAATCGCACACACAATCACACAATTATCATGCAAGAAAAAGTTCATTAGTAGTCAGCTATTGTTGACTGAAATCTTGACGATAGGCCTATATTTCTTGTTGCGTATGGTAGATAGTTTGCGTCTTCTCTTTAGCATTGCCATGTTTTCGTCTTAGGACTTGTGGTAGAGATTATTCCTATGCATGTATATTATACAGAGGTTTCTATAATAGGCTGTTCAATAAACACGATTAAATAGAGACTATTATCTGCAGACTATAGTGAACAGACTCTTATATACAATTGTATACCTAATTTTCTATATAGACTTTTTTTCTATACTTATTTATACAGACTATTCTAAATAGATTCTGTATTTATACAGACTATTCTAAATAGATTCTGTATTACCGACTTTACATCAAAGACTCTTTTATATAGAGTAAAAATACACACAATACTCTATATAGGCTTTTCTAGACAGACTATTCTAGACATACTTTACTATACAGACTAGCTTACACATACCATACTTTACAGACTATTCTAAACAGACTATTCTTCCAAGTACTATTCAGGACAGACTAATGTACACATACTCTTAAAAACAGTCTATTGTATAAAGAATATCTTACACATACAGCTCTATATAGACTATTCTACACAGACAATTTATATACAGACAATTTCTATACAAATTCCGCCCTGTGAAGCCGGCTGGTCCTGTGGTTAGTTCACGGGACTGTCAACCGACACGTCGCGGGTTCTATCCCTCCCACCGACCTAATCCCTGCCACCCTGCAGGAGTTTTGGGGCCTAGTGGACGTAATAATTCTTCTATCTAGAGTGTATAGGAAACGTCTGTACAACTTATAAGATATGATGCCAGACGTACCCTCTGCTCCTTCAGCCAACGGACACTGGTCGTATTTTGACATGTGTCGAAGAATGTCTTCCTCCATGGCTCCACCTTCTCCCTGTTCAGCTCCATGATTGGCTCCAGGTTCCTGGAGAACCTGTGCTTCATGTATTCCTTGTATAACACCTCATTCTCTGGCTCTGAGGTTAACAGAAGAATTGAAAAAAACTTTTGTGGTTTTTAAAAGAATATGAAAACTTTACAATATTTTCTATATGTTTTTAATCGTACGTGTAACAGTGACTCCTTATATCCTTAAAGAACTACACGTCTATCTTTAAACTTAACCCTTAAGCGTATTCTTCGTATGTGTTTTAAAATTATACTAAGTGGTTTGATTTTCATGACAATGTCTGGCAACCCATGCCAAGCAAAAAAGCCATTATTTAAAAAGCATGACAACTTAGAAATCTCAGTATATAAATTTTAATGTGAAACTATTGAAAATGCATTCTGGTTTTTTTCCATCTCTATCGATTTATCAATAAACAAAAGGAAGATTTAATTTGATTTTAATTGAGCTTTACAAAATGTAACATGTAATGTAAGGAAATTATTCATTTTACAATCAGCCAATCAAAATCCACCAACCTATTTCCACAGCTTTCTCGTAAAGCCCCACGGCCTTCTCTGGATCATTTTTCTGTGAATATATTTATAGCTTTGGTTTATATATATATTTAGAGATATTTATATTTAACATTGACACTAAATACAAAAATTAGAGAACTACAACATTTCGTTTGTATGTATTTCAATTTGAGGGAATAAGTAATCCTTAAAATATTCTTCACATCTCTGATATATAAATCCAAAATGTGAGCCAGGAAGAGTTGACCAGACTCAGATACTCAGAAGTCAGAATGCTTAGTAGTATTGTTTGGTTTGAAAACAAAAATAGTGGTTTGGTTTGCCAGGTAAGTAAAAGTGAATTATTTCTTTTACATCTGAGCGCAATCGAGGGGAGACCTTTGTGGGGCGGGACAATAGTAGGTGCCTGCATCATGAACTATAACTGTAAGCGCGACTCTTATTTCCGGAAAATGTGTTCTTCATAGCCAGGTCCTAGTTATCAGTAAGATTGTACCTATCAAAAGCTTGCACTACAATTAACGTAGCCGAGCAATGCTTCATTAGGCCTTTGAATGGATTGTTGTATACTTTCCGCTCTGCACCTGTTCACCTAAGAACTCATTCGCAATCTTACTAATGGCTTTTATACACCGCCAGTCTTTGAGACCCCCCCCCCCCCTGTGTACAGGATGGAAAGACGCATCGAGGTAGAGATGACCAGCCTGATGCATAGCTTGGATGGTGAATCCGAGTCTGGCCATGGTTGTCATTCCCACTTCTTAGCCTGGCTAAGAAATGGGCGAGCGCAGATGACAAGATGTCGGGATAACATAGATTTATTGACACAAGGATAATATACGAGAACAAAATATAAACATTAATAGACCCAAGAACAACATATAGACCCAAAAACAACATATAGACCCAAGAACAACATATAGACCCAAGAACAACATATAGCCCACAAAGAGAAAAATATCGGTGTTCAAAACATTAAATCTTAAACATCCGGATTAAACTTTCTACTTCACACTGAATGTAGGGGAAATAACACAATATATACACACTGAATGTAGGGGCGATAACACAATATATACACACTGAATGTAGGGGCGATAACACAATATATACACACTGAATGTAGGGGCGATAACACAATATATACACACTGAATGTAGGGGCGATAACACAATATATACACACTGAATGTAGGGGCGAAAACACAATATATACACACTGAATGTAGGGGCGATAACACAATATATACACACTGAATGTAGGGGTGATAACACAATATATACACACTGAATGTAGGGGCGAAAACACAATATATACACACTGAATGTTGGGGCGATAACACAATATATACACACTGAATGTAGGGGCGATAACACAATATATACACACTGACTGTAGGGGTGATAACACAATACATACACACTGAATGTAGGGGCGAAAACACAATATATACGCACTGAATGTAGGGGCGATAACACAATATATACACACTGAATGTAGGGGTGATAACACAATATTTATACACACTGAATGTAGGGGCGATAACAATATATATATACACACTGTATGTAGGGGCGATAACACAATATATACACACTGAATGTAGGGGCGATAACACAATATATACACACTGTATGTAGGGGCGATAACACAATATATACACATTGAATGTAGGGGCGATAACACAATATATACACACTGAATGTAGGGGCGATAACACAATATATACACACTGTATGTAGGGGCGATAACACAATATATACACACTAAATGTAGGGGCGATAACACAATATATACACACTGTATGTAGGGGCGATAACACAATATATACACACTGAATGTAGGGGCGATAACACAATATATACACACTGAATGTAGGGGCGATAACACAATATATACACATTGAATGTAGGGGCGATAACACAATATTTATACACACTGAATGTAGGGGCGATAACAATATATATATACACACTGTATGTAGGGGCGATAACACAATATATACACACTGAATGTAGGGGCGATAACACAATATATACACACTGTATGTAGGGGCGATAACACAATATATACACACTGAATGTAGGGGTGATAACACAATATATACACACTGAACGTAGGGGTGATAACACAATATATACACACTGAATGTAGTGGCGATAACACAATATATACATACACATTGTATGTAGGGGTGATAACACAATATATACACACTGAATGTAGGGGCGATAACACAATATATACAAAAAAACAACTAATACTGTTTACCCTAAAAGCTATTTTGGCCAAAGAGGCCAGTGCCTGGGAGAGGTCAAAGGTTACTTTCGACTTGTCAATGTTGTTTAGGTCAATGGGGCTAATGGCCGTTTCCAACCACTCCGTGGCAGTGTCCAAGAGTCCAGCCTTGAGTACCGTCTTACCTGTGAGAGTAAAGGGAAATAAAAACAACAAACATGGAGTAGATTTCCAAACTTTTCCCCCACAACAGCGCGTTAGACTGGCGTTCCGAAGGTTCTGGGTTCGAATCCCGGTGAATGCCAGGATTTGTTCTGGGGTGTGGAGGGTGTCCCTGAGTCTACCAAGTTCTGGAGGGTGTCCCTGAGTCTACCCAGTTCTGGAGGGTGTCCCTGAGTCTACCCAGTTCTGGAGGGTGTCCCTTAGTCTACCCAGGTCTGGAGGGTGTCCCTGAGTCTACCCAGTTCTGGAGGGTGTCCCAGAGTCTACCCAGTTCTGGAGGGTGTCCCTGGGTCCACCCAGTTCTGGAGGGTGTCCCTGAGTCTGCCCAGTTCTGGAGGGTGTCCCTGATTCCACCCAGTTCTGAAGGGTGTCCCTGAGTCCACCCAGTTCTGGAGGGTGTCCCTGATTCCACCCAGTTCTGATGAGTGCCTGACATTAGGTGGGGTAACGTAAAGACGGCTGGGCATTGTGCTGGCCCACACAATCATCTAGTTTGCCGAGGCCACATAGTTCACCAGTTTCTTTGGCCACGGCATACTTTGGGATTATGTACTCTACCTTAAACTAAAATCAGGTACCCCATCAAAGCTGTGTAGATCTAGAGACACCCTTCAGACCCGGAAACAGATCATAGTATCCACCGAAATTCGAACCCAGGACTTTCGCGTACTCCAGGCGAACGCAATACCGCTCGGCCAGCGTGCTTCCGTTTTGAATGTCTGATAATAAGAGTATTCTAGTTGTTTTTGTTTTTTTCTGAGCAACATACTCCATTCCCTCATAAAGTAAGAGAACTTCTATTCATTTGTTTCTGGTCATGGACTATACAGAATAGTGTTTGTTTCCCTATTTCTATGTGAGTATTGTAATATATTATTGTTGTATTATATTTTCTATGTTGTAATTACAAGCTTTATGTATTATGAACACTTTCCTCTTTTTGCTTTATCCTGTTTACTTTGTTTACTGCATATAGAGTGATTGTGTGGCGAAACGTTCCCATTCATCTTTTATATTTTATTTTTAAGTCTTATCACGAGCCACGCGTCGAGTCTTTCTATTAAAAGAAATTATTTTAGCTGGATCGTTCGTCCACGATTTTGATGAGTAATTATCTAGACTAAGTACACAATTAGACCGACAGAAAAGAAATGTTAATTTGATTTCACACATTAATCAATTTTAATGTTCATTCAGGGGGGCAAGATGTAATCGTGGACACACGATGCAAGACAAAATAAGAACCAACTCACCGATGTCATAGCAATCTGACCTGGTCAGCACTTCCCCAGACTGGCCCAGCACGTTGCCCTGAAGTAGGTCATTCATGGATAGGTTGTATGTTGCCTGGATCACAGTGATGGCTGTTCCGATTTTGTCCAAATCTTGTCTTTTCGGGAGCGGGACATAATTGTTGTACTCAAGAAATTCTATCAGTCCTGTGTGTTAGAGACAAAACATGATAATACCAAAATACTGACACATATACACACTAACACACACACTCACTAAATACTGATACTTACATACTAAGAAACGTTCTAAATATTGACACACCTACACAGTAATACTCATACACTAAATACTGATACTTACACACTAAGAAACACTCTAAATATTGACACACCTACACACTAATACTCATACACTAAATACTGATACTTACACACTAAGAAACATTCTAAATATTGACACACATACACACTAATACTCATACACTAAATACTGATACTTACACACTAAGAAACACTCTAAATATTTGCACACCTACACACTAATACACTAAATACTGATACTTACACACTAAGAAACACTCTAAATATTTGCACACCTACACACTAATACACTAAATACTGATACTTACACACTAAGAAACACTTTAAATATTGACACACCTACACACTAATACTCATACAGTAAATACTGATACTTACACACTAAGAAACACTTTAAATATTGACACACCTACACACCAATACTCATACATCATACACTAAATACTGATACTTACACACTAACAAACACTCTAAATATTGACACAGATAGCCTACACACCTACACATACACACTAAATAGGTCTGCTGATACTTACACACTAATGAACACTCTAAATATTGACCCACATACACACTTACACTTACTAATTACTGTCACATATATACACTTACACACTCGATTAATACTGACATAGATACACACTTACTCACGTGCTGACTACCAACAACACACACAACTTTTAAACACGAACACATATAACACTAAATACACACAACACAAAGATCTAGAAGGTAAGAAAACAAACTATCTAAATGTTCTTATTTTTAAAGTAATTTTCTTCCCACAAGCTTGGAAATCACGTGACCCTTAGAAACTATATCCAGTAAATTTATACAAAGCATTCACTTTTTTAAAAGCATCAAATCTATATTTGCTGACATTACGTATTTTAAAACTAAATAATGTCTGTAAATATTATGACGCCGATCTGACGTAAAAGGTACGGAGTCTATGACGTCAAGGCGACATCTATGTTATCTAAATTTATTACAAGACCACCCAAAGACTAATTGATATAGTACTAATAAAATATCAAAACCTAATTTTCCCGTACACTGATACTAATACAATATCAAAACCTAATTTTCCCGTACACTGATACTAATAAAATATCAAAACCTAATTTTCCCGTACACTGATACTAATAAAATATCAAAACCTAATTTTCCCGTACACTGATACTAATAAAATATCAAAACCTAATTTTCCCGTACACTGATACTAATAAAATATGAAAACCTAATTTTCCCGTACACTGATACTAATACATATATCAAAATCTATTTTTTCCCGTACACTGATACTAATACTATATCAAAACCTAATTTTCCCGTACACTGATACTAATAAAATATCAAAACCTAATTTTCCCGTACACTGATACTAATAAAATATCAAAACCTAATTTTCCCGTACACTGATACTAATACTATATCAAAACCTATTTTTTCCCGTACACTGATACTAATACATATATCAAAACCTAATTTTCCCGTACACTGATACTAATAAAATATCAAAACCTAATTTTCCCGTACACTGATACTAATAAAATATCAAAACCTAATTTTCCCGTACACTGATACTAATAAAATATCAAAAACTAATTTTCCCGTACACTGATACTAATACTATATCAAAACCTATTTTTTCCCGTACACTGACACTAATACATATATCAAAACCTAATTTTCCCGTACACTGATACTAATACAATATCAAAACCTAATTTTCCCGTTCACTGATACTAATAAAATATCAAAACCTAATTTTCCCGTACACTGATACTAATAAAATATCAAAACCTAATTTTCCCGTACACTGATACTAATAAAATATCAAAACCTAATTTTCCCGTACACTGATACTAATAAAATATCAAAACCTAATTTTCCCGTACACTGATACTAATACTATATCAAAACCTATTTTTTCCCGTACACTGATACTAATACATATATCAAAACCTAATTTTCCCGTACACTGATACTAATACAATATAAAAACCTAATTTTCCCGTACACTGATACTAATACTATATAAAAAACTAATTTTCCCGTACACTGATACTAATACATATAAAAAACTAATTTTCACGTACACTGATACTAATAAAATATCAAAACCTACTTTTCCCGTACAATGTCTGATTCTTCAGCTTATCATCCCATGTGGCCAAAAAGTTTCGAATGGAGGCAAAAATTGTTATTGGATGAAAATTCTTCAGACTTGTCTGGAATGCTTTGTTGGATGCATTTTTTACCAAGTCTTCGTGAATTCTAGTCAAGAACAAAAAAAACAGAGAACATTTCTTTAAAACTTCAAGCCATAGTTCTGAAAGCATTGATTGAAGACATCAAGAAGACGGTGGTAGCCTTTGGAATGATGTTATTGCACTCAATATAAAGAATTTTTGTGGAGATTAACCGTCGAGTGAGACTGAAGACCAGGATTCGACTAACTTCCTATTAGGCCTATTATGTTTGTTTGATTGCTATAGTCCAGGGGTAGGGAACCTTTTTGTCTGAGAGAGCCATGGACACCACATATTTTGAAAAGTAATTCTGTAACAGCCATACATTATGTTTAAAACTAAAAATTCAAGTAAATGTGTGCATTTTGTGTAATTTCAACACTAAAAGTACAATAATTATGTCTGTGTATTTTTTTAAATAACATTGTTATGCTGTTGCTAATCAATAATGAGTATTTCTTACCATTAATGCGACTTCTGGTGCTGCAATGCAATTAATATGTAGTTCAAAACATTTTTTAAATAATCGAACATTTGTCTGCAAGCCAGATGCAGCCATCAATAGAGCCACATCTGGCTCGCGAGCCATAGGTTCCCGACCGCTGCGTAGGCTATAGTCTTTTCCTCCAAAACATATTTTTTATTTTAATATCAATGTTAATAGAATCGTTGATCTTTAGTACATAAAATTATGGTTTCTGTAGGAGTAATAAAACACATTTAAAGCACATTTAACATACAACTAAGAACACGGATATAATCTGTAGGCTAAGAAATATAAAACTAATTGATGATTTAAAACTGTACAAACATAGGACAAATCAAATAAATGAAGCATTAACTGACCTGACATATAAGTAAGACAGTTTTGCATATTGTGAATATAAATTACCCAAATGCCTTGGAGCAGTACTATTCACTTAGATAAAAACGCTACAAGCTGTAATTTGTAAACACAAGCATAATTTATTGAGTCGCAATGTACTACTAGAAATATTGTCATTGTTTTCTAAGAGCTGAGATATAATACTTACACTTTAAACTCCTCAAGACGTCTTTGTACAAAAGGAATCTCTTTTTCATACTTGGTATTACTGGACACATAAAGAGAAGAAATAAATTTACTAAAAGTGTCACTATTTGTACTCATAAAATGAAAACGGGCGCTTGAAATAATTTTATAATGATCGTTTATATATCTGACCCTGTTATAGCCATTAGTAAAATCACTAGACTTACATATACTAGAGGACAGAAGGGCAAAGAGTAAAGTAATAATTTAATAATACGTAAGGCATCAAACTGTAATTTAGAAATACAAGTATACAACCCAATAACAACCTGTTGCAATGATCAGATAAACATAAAGACAAAAACACTTTCCTTATCCCTTATGAGATAATAAATGCATATAAGTACTCTTTCTTCCTGAGTGGCATCAGGGCATAAAATGGGTTGATGGAACAAACCAAGAAAACCAGTAAATTAGCATCATTCAAAACACTAATAAAATTGTAGGACTAGACTCAGACCACGGATAATTGTGGTAATGTATTGAAGGAGCGTCTGTAACATTATAAGATAAAAATAAACGTACTCACTTTACAAACTGGCTAATCACCTTCAGCCGAATCTCTTCGTGCTCTATGTACCTGCGCAGGTTGCCCTCTTGGTCAACCGATGACCACAGGTCTATCCAGTGGGATGACGTCACCAAGGACATTAGCGGCCATCGCTTCGGAGGACTGGCCGAGGTCCACGTGGAGGTGACGGCCAACAGTAAAACAGAAACAATCGCCGCTGATGTGAAATGATGTGTCCAGAACTTCGAGCCCGCTAAAGCCATATCTCTCTGATCGAAATAAAACAAAAAGTTGAAACAATAACTCAACTATTAAACACTCTTTAAACTTATAAGCCTCATTTAATTGGCCTTTGCTGTTATCGCATACAATATCCTTTAGAACACCAACTAAAAGATCTAAGAAATATTTGTAAAAGAAAAAAGGAAATTGTCAATTAAATATAGAACTGAAAGTAAAACAGACTAAAAGGCTATTACAGCTGTAGACCGGAATCCATATAGTGCGTCCAACACGGCATGCCCACGTGTAAAACCGGCGGAGTTGGCAACACAAGTTACACGTTTCAATGTTGGCATTTCTTACCCAGTTGAACAATAGGGGGAGGGAGGGGATCGGTAGTGTTAGGTTCCGGGGGGTGGGGGGTGGAAGCAGTTATAGATCGCAGGGTGGGGGGTGATGTGGACAGCAGGGGTTTTATTTAAAAATCAAGACTTTTACCTTAAGGTTTGAGAAAAAAAATCACTACACGTGTAAAGGCATTGATCCAGAGATTATAGCAAACACTCACTCTCTAGCAGTAAGGAGAATTGGAGAGAGGGGGTGGGGGGTGTTTACTCTTGGGGTGAAGGAGTAGAGTCGGTAAGGCGTAACGGTTGAGGGGAGGGAGGAGCTGGGAGTCGATTGGGAGCGGGTTGCGGCGACGACCACTACCGTCCGGGGTCGAAACCGGTTTGCACAGATGTCACACAGAGAGATTAGAAAGGTCGGACGCTTATCACGGGAGGAGGGGGGGCTTTTGCTCACTCCCTTAACCCACAGAATAAATAAAAAAATAAAAAGCGTCTCTACAATTTTATTACTTCAATGATCGACTGTGTTATAGATGTAGGCCTATCATTAGTGTCGAATTATTTTATAAGAGTTTTTATAACATTATTTAAAGAAAATGGTAAATCAAATAGATTCACCCCTATCCTACCCACCCCCCCGCCCCATTTAAGACTCAAACTCAAACTCTATACATCTATCGGTTTAACGGCGAGTTGACGAATGTATTTATAGCATGCAAAAATTAGAATATAAAAGGGTCATTTGTCAGCCCCTCAACCTAGAGCGACATTTTTATCTGATCCGAGGAACTGAGTTTACGATTGTAGAGGTTTATACTAGAGGAAAATCGAAATTCGGTTTCGGTAAAGAAAGTAGGCAAATGTTTTTTTTCGGCGTAGTTTCGGCAAAAAAAAACAAATTTAACTTTCGGATTTTTTTCGGTTTTAACAAAAACTTATATTGACTTGCGGTCATTAGCCGAATATCTATTTATAAATTCAGACTGCAGAACTGCATCGGTTTCTGCTTCACTTTTGAGCGAAAGTCAATTTATAACTTTCGGTATTGTTTCGGTTTCGGGTGGTCTCTAGTTTTTACATTATTTCTGTTGTTGATCTTTTTTTAGATCACTCTTAGTATGTAAAAGTAAAGTACCCTTTGGAACAAACTGTTTGTGTGGCCAGCACAATGCTCAGCCGCCTTTACTTTACCCCAACTAATGTCAGGTACCCATCAGAGCTGGGTAGACTCAGGGACACCCTCAAATCCTGGGAAAAAAAATTATATCCTAGCCTCCACCAGGATTCGAACCCAGGACTTTCGAATCGCCAGTTGAACGCGCTGTCGCTCGGCTAACGTGCCCTACGCGAGTATGACCATAGCTTAAATTTTTTTCAGAACGGAACATTCGTATGACGTCTGACTGAAAGTGTAAACATTTGACCTATGACCTGGTACACTTCTCTATATTATAAGCTCTTACCTTGAATATAGGCCATACACTTTAGCGCTCCAGACATCTCTAGTGTCTCTATAGCTGTCTGCAACTGTCCGCAGATTTTTGGTTCCATCAAATTATTGTCTGTCTCAGAGTCCTTTTGTGGTTATCCCTGTCTTGCAATCCTTTGTAGGCATTAGCCGTCTAAAAGATTTTTTTACCGAACACAATGACCCTCGTTTCTTTTAAAACGAGTGTATATGCCTTTATTTGTAACCAATTTATAAGTTAATACGGTACGTGTGTTAAGGAGGGGAGGAGAGAGGGGGTGGGCGAATAAAACCGTTAGGGGGTCGATTTTCGGGAAGATGGTAGGCAAAGAGGTTAGCTAGTTAATACCCGGGAGAAGCAGCGATGCGCTTAATGGGAAGGCGGGGAGAGGGGGGATGTAAATATATGGCATTTGCGTTAAATTTAGACCGAAATTATAGACACATACAACTCTCCTAGACCAACAATTACTAAAACATACCAACAATTTTTTGTATTTATATTCAACAGTATAAAAAGTAAAAAAATCAATATAACTTGAGACTTTTAATCAAAACGTTTTTCCTAAGCTGGCAACAGATTTTTGTAAAAATCGATTTTCATTTCAACAGAAAAAAAAATCAGTGTGCAGTTCAAGGGAAGCTATCGTGTATGGTAAATAGTTTTAAATAGCATTTATCTCTGTTACTTCCCTTTTGTCTAAATGTTTGCATTTCATTGGGGGAGGGAGAGGGGCATTAATTGAAGGCGAATAATCAAAATTACATATTATGTTTAATTTTGTGTTGTTCCACTTAAATTATTGTCTTTTAAATTATATTTGTTCAACCAAACAAAATGACAACGCAATGTATTACTCCAGCATTTATAATATATAAGATAATTTAAAGCCCAAATTGTCTCAGTAAATGCATTTAGATTGGTCTCTTAGTCTTGTATCAACTAATGCAAAACCCTTGTCAGTGATATCGTGTCTCAACGAAGATCTTCTGGTAGGTGTGTTTATAAATTTGTAGTAAACTTTAGCCTCATTTTAGTCTGAAGTCCTGCATTTTACACAAACCTACCCATAGATCTAATTAGGTAACACAAAACCAATGTTATTTTTATGGTCCTACATAAAAAGATTTATATGGTCCTACATAAAAAGATTTATATGGTCCTACATAGAAAGATTTATATGGTCCTACACATAAAGATTTATATGGTCCTACATATAAAGATTTATATGGTCCTACATATAAAGATTTATATGGTCCTACATATAAAGATTTATATGGTCGTACATATAAAGATTTATTTGGTCCTACATATAAAGATTTATATGGTCCTACACTACACATAAAGACAACAATCTTTGTTCCACTTTATCAGCCCTAAACAAACCCGTTTCTTTCCCATTGGTCAAACCGATACGTACCCTTATTCTTTTTTAATTATTTTTAAAATGTGTAGACTATTTAGGAATATAATTCTGTTATTCTCAATTATGGATAAATATAGGTATATGACAAGAGCTAATTTTATGTTTCCCAAGAAGTCTCGACAATTGACTTAATCCGTCTTATTCTGTAAAGAAATTCGTATAAATTACTAGGGTACCTATTATAATAAAATATCTCTGTTTATCTATCTATTTATCTGTCTATATATTTATCTATCAATATATTAATATGTCTATCTTTGTATCTGTCTATAAAGTAATATATCTATTTATTTATCTATCCATCTATTTAATTAGCTATCAATCTACTTATATATCTATCCATCCATATATCTTTCTTGCCATTCATATATCTATATTTTTAAATACCTATCTATATATCTATCTGTCAGTTTATCTATCTATTTATCTATCTATATATTTGTCTAGAAATATAGATAAACAAATTCTAGATATATAAATTGATAGATAGTTAAATAGATAGACAGATGCGTAGATAAATAGATGGATTCCATATGTCTGTAAGTGTGTAGGTTTTTCCGCCATTATATAGGCCTATGTCTATTTATAGATTTCGTTGCTTGTATATCTGTAGCATTTAAAGAGTGTCTGTAGCTTATACGAAAATAAGAGTAATCAGTTATTTAATTTGAAAAACTGCTTTATCACTTTCTGTAATAACCTGTAGATCGCAGTGCAGGGCCAGCAAAGTTGAAGACGATAAGTAAACATAAGAGATAATAACACACACACACACCTAGCCTGTGACCCCAGAATGCATTTCACAATCTCTAGATCTTGTGTTTGCTTTGACGAATTCAAAAAGAAAACTTTCAGTTTATTTTTAGTGCCATTAATTTTGTATACAGCCGCACTGACATCATTGTATTACGAAATACTGTGTAAACTCAAGCTATTTTCTTCTTTTAAAGATGTCGCTTTAAAGAAATTCGTGTTTTATTTTTAAATAATACAGATAGTGTTCGGTGGCTAGATGTACATGGCAAACAGGTTGAACGAGTAGATGTGTACTTGTACATTACGTCAACCATCAACTTCACCCATTCAGCTGCAGCAACGAACTCAATACATACTTTGTATTAAAAAAACAGCGTCTATAAAGCGTTATAATAAGAAACGACACAGAATCAGATGTGAAAATGTTTTCAATAGCGAAATTAAAATAACAGGTAAAGTTGTTCAGCTCCACTACTTATGAAAACGAAAGACAACCCTTTGACCCCTGATGAATTACTTTTTAAAAACTTTTTACATTTTTATTCACTTATATTTTTTTGTTCCATTTCTCTTTTTCCACCTCGCTAAGTTATATATTGGTAGTAATTGTGCATATGTCTATTTCGGAATGATTTTGTCTATTTACCTACCTGATGTTATCTTGTCTTATAGTATATGTTACAGACGCTCCTTATACACAGAAGGCTTTTGCGTCCAACGTTTATCCATGGTTTGAGTCTATTCTTAAATGTCGATTAACTATTTTATTTTTAAAGGATGGAAACGTTATCGGTTTTCCAGGAGTATTCAGGCAACCCATTCCATCCCCCGGTTGCCACTCGGGAAGATAATTTTAACAGACTTCTAAGCCTCTAGTAGCTTTAGTTTCTATATCTATGGCTTGTTATGCTTATCTAACCCAGTTTTATCTTATCTTATATATTACAGTCGTTCCTTGTAGTCTAGTTTTGCATTTTTCTTAATCTTTGAATTGATGATCATTTGTCTTCTTGTTTGTCCATGCCACGCATAACACTCCTGAAGCGATTTTGAAAATAACTACACGCGTCTGGTAGCTTTATTCTCTGTGGACATAATTTATATTGCATGTATATTTATGTATCTCTATATCCAGTTTTTCTTGTCACAATTTTAGATCCATTGATGATTTTAAAATGTATATACCATAGTGCCAGGCCAAACTACTGACAGGGTAAAAGTAAAGTATTCCGTCTGGCCAGATTGATCCATAGGTCCGGTGAAGCAGCGTTCACCAGTTTCCGTGGCCACGGCATACTAGGTGATTGTGTGGCCGGCACTATGCACCGTCGCCTCTACTTTACCCCAACTAAGGTCAGCTACCCATCAGAGCTGGGTAGGCTCAGGGGCACCCTCAAATCCTAGGAAAAAATCCTAGCATTCGAACCCAGGACCCTTGGATCGCCAGTCGAGCGCGCTGATGCTCGGCTACCATGCCCCATACTGACATAGTCCCTTGTGCTAATGTTGACAATGGGTGGGGGGGGGGGGGGGTGTGAGTACCATACTGTGTTGTCCATTCAATAGCCTTTAATAACCTGACTACTGACAACTGTTGAGATACTTTAACACGGGGCCTTGACACACAAGCATAATAATAACTAACAACACAAAAGTAATGATATTTTATACATTTTATATAAAAATTATAACAATAATTTATTTTTGATATTTATATGTAGCGAGACAGGTTTATTATTCTCAAATAGAAAGAACAATTATACGAGTAAAAAATACATATGATATCTCATTCACTAATATAAATACAGTTCTAATATTATTAGAGTCATTATATCAACGTCACGAGAAAGCATTCTGTAATAATGATAAAAGAAATCGTTCATTGTATTTTGTTTTCATTCGCTCGTGGTTACATTTTTAAAGTAGTGCACCGCGACCGACTGGAAGCGCGCTCGTCTGGCGTACCGAAGGTCCTGGGTTCGAAACCCTGGTGAAGGCTAGCATTTGTTCCCGGGCTAGGAGGGTGTCTCTGAGTTCACCCAGCTCTGATGGGTACCTGCGTCTAGTTTGGGTAAAGTAAAAGGAGGTCGGGCATTGCTCTGGCCACACAATGCCCTAGTATGCCTTGGCCACAAAAACTGGTAAACGCCGCTTCATCGGCCCTATGGATCATTTTGATCGGACGAAATACTTTAACTTTTTTTATATTTTTAAAATTTTTCAAAATACAGAAATCTTACTTTAAACCGGATTTAAGATCAACCCCTTTTGCGCCTGTAACTTCGTAGAAAACACACACACAAACACACACATATATATATATTATAGGCTTTTAAGGGGGCCTAAAGAGATTCGCCTGGGTCTATCTAAAGCTGCCGATTTATTGTTTTTCGCCCCTGTTTGCATCGGCTAATAAATAATACGCCAACACATTTTTACAACAAACAAAAAATAAAACAATATAAAAAAATGTATATTTTAATTAAAATAAGGCAAGGATTACATAAACCGGACTTTAAAAAGTTTTGAATTAAAGTCACAACTACGCTCTGTTTTCACCAGACGTGAAGTGGAAGGAGGGAGGTGTTGGGAGTGAGGGGGGTAGGAATGATTTTCAAGAGAATTAGTCGGCGTTACGACTCGGTGCATAGCCATGGTGTCAAACGCTTCCATTTTTTTTTTTCGTCTTTTCAAAATAACTTGTATTGAAAATATATTTTTTATACAGTAATCGTTCTTTGTTATCATAATAGGGATTTCGTAATGCGTAGAAGAGCAGATCAGACACATCCAGTAAACTAAGCATATTATAGACATCTATACAAGTAAATATGAATCTAGCACCGAGTAAAAGATATTTATATATTCAAATATATACAAAATATAACAAACATATTACAGTTTGGTTTTCATGAGAAAGACAGAAGAATGAAAGATTTCTACATTGTGAGATCATAGCGATAAATGGAATGTCACAGCTAGTGTTGTTATTCAACCAATTTCAATAACTATCAATTTGCAGAGTCTGGCTCCCCTAACCAATTAACTAACAGATAGTGATAATAATGATCGATCGACTAACAGATCTGAATTACTGACCAATGATCTAACAGATCTGGATTACTCACTAATCATCTAAAAGATCTGGATTTCTGACCAATCATCTTACATATCTGTATTTCTGACCAATCATCTAACAGATCTGAATAACTGACCAATCATCTAACAGATCTGGATTATGTAACTAATGAACTAATTTATGTGGTAAAATTTAACGAGTTCTTCAATAGACAAATGTCATTGCTGATAACGGAGGTTCTCAAACACATAGCTAGCCTCCCCCTCTGCCCCCCTTCCCCTATGAAGAAAAATGTATTTATTTTTACATTCAGTTCTAACGCAACTTAAACAATTCTACATATAAAGCTAGCATAGTATGTTTGAATAATAACTTCAAAATGATCTAAAAGTTTAAAAACGATAAAGTTTTTTCCACATCTCTTGATCGAATTGAATTTTTCTCTGCGTTTTCCAATAGAAAACACTTAAAAGTCCCACAATGGTTTTCTTTAGATCTTTCTTTACCTAGTTCACCTTATGGACAAGTCTTAACGTGTATGCATGCATAAAAGGTCACGTGCAAAAACATTTCCGTTCTTATTCGATCATTTTATTCGAAACAATGTCTGTGTGCTACTTTACTGGTTGTAATCAAATTTGTTGGGGATTAAAATTTATTTCATTTCCAATAGGTGTTTACAAAGCAAAACAATGTATTGTGAAAGTCAGAAGGGAATAATCACCTTTTTAAAATATCAAACTTATTGCTTAATGCAAAAGAATTTTTGTTATTCGTTTTTATGAATTTACGCATTTTGTTTTTCAATAACCAAGAAAACGCAACTCTTGACTCATTTATTTTGTAAACAAATAAAAATTTAACGTCTCGCGATTAACACTTGAGTATTAATGATCGCCTGTTCACTTTTGATGTTAAAAACGGATTCCTCATAACTAATATTGTATCCTTTGTATAATTCTAAAAGGCTAGAACTGGCCGTCAAGGTTGAAATCAATTGTCAAACACCAGCAAAAGCATGCTTTTTTTGTTATTAGTTTAAAAATAGAACAGGAAGTTCACGAACATTCGGGTTCAAAAGTTCAAGCCTCATTAAGACTTGTCCATTGCTTTGTTGCTGGTTGTGTTGCAGTTTTGTCTGTAAATAGTACATAGGTCAATCACCGATTCCGGTAAGTTTGCTGATAGTCAGATTCAGAAAATCTTAGACAAGCCACTGTACAATATATGTCTTTTTTTCTTGTTGTTCTTTTTTTTTTTATTGATAGAATTGATTGTTTGGGATGATGACTACTCGTCGTCTCTGACTTCCGGTTCTGTGCTGGTAAACCTGTTCAATGGGACGTTGGACTGTGGTACGACCTGCGCTCATGGTTCTGGTCAGTGGTCTGCTTGGGGTCAAGGTTACTGTTGAAACAGGAAAAACACATTAGACTTTCATGAAATAATAGTTTTCACTCAGTAAAATGTAAATATAATTAAGAATTCTACATATTTGCAAAGACTATAATAAGATTTAAAATATGCTTTAAAATATGTTCTTTTTCAGTAGGCATCCAATAAAGCTGTCTTAAATGAATTCTACTTACATTTGCCTAAATGTTTCCACTGTATAGGCTACACCTTTCGATTTTAATGAATTTTTCATTGAGAAAATCATAGCGATGATTGAACCAGCTCAATGGCCAGCCGCCTTTACTTTGCCGCGACTATTATAAATCAGGGCTGGGGAGACTCAGGGACACCCTCTAAACCTGGGAACAAATCCTTGCCCTCACCCAGGACTTTTGGTACCATAGCCGAATGTGCTGCCGTTTTGACAAAGTGCCCTAGACGTTATTCAAACGGAGCGTATTATATTTCACTCGGTAAACTGGCATTGTACAAAATTGCACAAAAGTTTTTTTAAGCACGAATAACAAATTTAGTGAACTTTAAAAATCGACTTCTGTCCATGAAATTCCTTACAATTCTCGATGTACTGAGAATATTGCATTTCCTTTCTTTTACACTGTAAATCAGAAGCTATGCCTTATTGTATTTTACAAGAACATTTTTAATGAATCAACTATACAGTTGAAGTATTTTCTAACTATACTTATTCCATTACCCGACGGTCTTGCAGGGCTTACAAAAGACCCAGGGGCAGACAAATGTTGATTTGTCGACATGGCTGAGCCGGTCTCTGACCCGGTGGTGGAACTTTTCTTTCTCATGACGACCATTCGTTCTTTGTAGGCGTTGGAACCGGTGGGCGTGAGGGGGTTCTTGACGTAGCGAAGTCTCTGCCCGCTGGACTGGCTAGTTGGGGTCTGGACGCTGATGCTGCGTCTGTCGTAATCGTCTGCGCTGACCACAAGTCCTGGATTCAAAATAAAATATGAAGCGATGGACATGAATATAATGTTATGGAAAGTAATACTGATACAAGGTTATACGCTCAGCGAGTAGTATACATAGATAGATAAACACTTAGAAAAAAAAACTGTCTTGGTAAATAATAGTCTAAGTTTGCGTCTAGAACGTTTATACGATCAGAAAATATGTTAAAAAGATAACGCATGTATGCGTAGAAACAACAAATGTATTTATAGAAAGTTAAACACTATCCATATAAACATTGAATGTAATACCGAAGACTATAAAAAGATGGAACGCTTTTTTCTATTTTTAGAGCTCATATGTTCTTTTAACTGAGCATCCAATAAAGCTGTCTTAAATGACACCTACGTTTATCCTACGAGTCATCAAACAGCAGAATATTAAAGCAAGGGGTCAAATCTTATTATAGACTTTGGTAATACATATATGCTTAGAATAAAATATATTTAAAAAATCATTCAAACCCTTCATGATATAATTACCATGTTTTCCCGCGTCAACCTGATCATGACCTGCTCCACTTCTGACTCCATTCTCATGTGTCACAGAGTTGTGGTTATTGATAACTGTTGGTGTT
This sequence comes from Anisus vortex, assembly GCA_949126835.1. Taxonomy (NCBI): domain Eukaryota; kingdom Metazoa; phylum Mollusca; class Gastropoda; family Planorbidae; genus Anisus; species Anisus vortex. The sequence continues at coordinate 37,946,811 of OX421504.1, forward strand.
GGCTGAAAGGCCACAGTTTTTCTGGAGATGAAGTTTTTTGGAGTTTCAAAAATAAGACAATGTTGGTAAAAAGTTGTAAAATAAAACATAGGACCTACACTTATTTACAGAAGATTCAACTAAAACATTGGACCTACTCTTATTTACGGAAGATTCAACTAAAACATAGGACCTACTCTTATTTACGGAAGATTCAACTTAAACACTCCGGAAACGTTCATATCACTTCAGAAATTCAACGTTGGATTGGATTTAGTATGGTGGGCACAGCTGTGACCAGGGGCGAAACCAGAAAACAATTTTCAGAACGGGCTGAACATTTGCGCGACAAACATTTCTCAATTTATTTCGCAAATTTTGTATATATTTAAAATAAATAAGTGTTTTTTTTTTATATACTTCATGGTTGGGGGTGGGAAGGGGCGCATCCCCCCTCGTGGGTTCGCTCTGGTATTTTGTTTCCCACCGCGCTCCCTTCTCTCCGAAAATCCCAACCAGTTATCAAACTTTGAATTCTGTTATAAAACATCCGTAGGAAAAAGTTAAGGGCATGCGGACATTTAGATGGTCGCATAATTTTCCTCTCATATGAAATGTTTAAGAGAGCTAGCTGTCTTATCGTCACTTTATTGTCAAGTAATACATTCAGTACTTGTTAACCGCTAACAACATTCAGTACTTGTTAACCGCTAACAACATTCTGTACTTGTTAACCGCTTGTTTAGACATTTTCTGTTAACTCATGGGAAATTTTTGTCTAATGTAACGAGAAAGTTGACTGCCCACACGACGTTCTAGAAAATGTGTGTAGTATATTGACGTATCGATTGCACAGATAACATTATATTAGAAACCAATATAGTGGAAATTGTAGAAATAAAAGACATTGCTATTATTTGTTTACAAAAAGTTGGCCTAGTTCATTAAGTGAATATATTTATATTTTAGCAGCTGCTATTCTTAAACTTATAGTATACTACTAAAATTTTCCCCATCAGCAAGCAGCGCGTTAAACTGGCGTACCGAGGGTCCTGGGTTCGAATCCTGGTGAAGGCTAGGATATTTTTCCCTGGACTCGAGGGTGTCCTTGAGTCTACCCCAGCTCTGATGGGTACCTGAGATTAGTTGGGGGTAAAGTAAAGGCAGCTGGGGATTGTGCTGGCCACACATCCACTAGTATGTCGTGGTTACAGAAACTGGTGAACGCTGCTTGACCAACCCCTATGATAAATTAGGTTCGACGGGGTCTTTACTATTTTTTTTAATTCTTAAAGAGTTACAAAGGAAGATAATCACAACTAAACAAAACAAGGGAGTTAATTAATTTTAACGTCATGCATCACAATATATATATATATATATATATATATATATATACCAATTGTTCTTACAACAGTATGTCTTTCTAAGAATATCTATTACTGTAGCTGTGTTCAGATACATTCATATCGACATCCTCTCGTGATAATCAGAGCTTTACAAAATATAATGGCCTTAACCTGCCACTCAATGCGACTTTTAAATTTTGAAAAAAATTAAATAATGTAAAGCGTCCACACAGCCAAGCCCACTAAAATTTCGGACCAGCCAAAAACACCATCTTTTACCTGCTTTTGGTTGCGTTTAAATTGTCTCGCCTGTGATACTCCTCGGCACTGATGGCTGATGTCTTCTCTGAAGGAAGTTGTAGAGCCTTCATGTCATCCGCCAGAGAACTGCTCTCGTCCTTCAGAGTCTGTGTGGACAATTCCGATGCAATGGAGAGTCGATCAGGATCAATATCTCCGGGAAATGTCTGAAGAGTTTAAAGAATGGAGAAATGACGAGATTGTCATGTATAGGTTTACGTCGAGCACTTGCCTGTAAAGGAAAGTTTCTGGCAAACTTTACATTTTGTGAACATTTTTCTCTACTATGTAAGCATCTAATTTTATCTGACATGTTACTGGCGCTCCTTCTATAAATAAGATTTTTAATTTGCATTCGTCACTCATCCGTAGTCTGAGTCTAGTCTTGCAATTTTGACTAATGTTTTAAAATGAAGTTAAGGTACTGGTTTTGCTGGATCGTTCAGTCAACCCATTTTACGCCAATCGGGGCAAAAAAAATACTTATATGAATTTGTTCTTGACTGTTTGATTTTATCTTACTAATATGTAAAATATGTCTTCTTTCAGTATGTAGACTCTCTCATGTTTTACGCCATTAGGACAAACTTCGGCTTATCGTGGAGGCTTAAAGAGAGACAAAGAAAACTAAAGAACATAGGCTGCCCCTGACCCAACATAGGCTGCCCCTGACCCAACATAGGCTGCCCCTGACCCAACATAGGCTGCCCCTGATCCAACATAGGCTGCCCCTGACCCAACATAGGCTGCCCCTGACCCAACATAGGCTGCCCCTGACCCAACATAGGCTGCCCCTGATCCAACATAGGCTGCCCCTGACCCAACATAGGCTGCCCCTGACCCAACATAGGCTGCCCCTGACCCAACGTAGGCTGCCCCTGACCCAACATAGGCTGCCCCTGACCCAACATAGGCTGCCCCTGACCCAACATAGGCTGCCCCTGACCCAACGTAGGCTGCCCCTGACCCAACATAGGCTGCCCCTGACCCAACTCCAGCCGACCCGTTTTCAAGTGCCAGCACTGCAACAGACTTACTCTTTCAATATTCACAACTGACAAGAGTAACGCAAATAGTTAAATCACTAAACCTAGAAACACTAATAAGTCAAAGAGTAAAGTAGTAATTATACATAAGACATAAATTTCTAATTTAGAAATACAACCAAATAACAACCTGTTGCAATGCTAAGATAAACACTTTCCTTATCCCTTATACGATAAATAATGCATATTAGTACTCTTTCTCTAGAGTCTCATTCGAGCATGGAATGGGTTGCCTGAACAAAGCAGGAAAACCAGTAACTCAACATAATTTAAAACATTAATAAAGATGCAAGACCAGACTCGGTCCACGGATGAGCGTAGGACGCAATAATCTTCTTTATAGAAGGAGCGTCTGTAATATATAAGATAAGATAGAACTCCACAGCCACAGCAAATATTGCAAAAGCTGGTGAAAACATAAGGACGCAAATCGAACCGTCTTCCGAGACTATGTAGCTAATGATGATGATGATGATGACATCAAACCTTTTTAACATTTTCACTCGACACAAATGATTCCTTTACTGTATCAACTTAGCTAATAACATGAAACCAGCAACGTCGTAGCGTGGTGGTCGAGTGGTAACGCGTTCGACTGGCGATCCGAAAGTTCTGGGTTCGAATCCTGGTGGAGACTAGGATTTTTTCACCCGGACTTAACGGTCCCCCTGAGTCTACCCAGCTATGACGGGTACCTGACCTTAGTTGGGGGTGAAAATTTAAGGCGGCTGTGCATTGCGCTGGCCACACATCCCCTAGTATACCGTGGCCACAGAAATTGGTGAACTCTCCTTCACCGGCCATGGAATCGGCATCGTCGTGGAGAAAGAGGCCCTGCTGCCTGACCAACTGCTGACCATTCTAAAAACATTTCCCAGTCCATCTGGCAATACAGCTGAGCGAGAGGGCATACAAATTGCAGATGATAACCTTGCTGAAAAGAGCGCTGAGATGAGAGCCAAGAGAAAGGAGAATACAGAGAAACAAGAAACCACGTCATCGTCCACAGAAGACTGACCGATGCCTTATATCAAAGACTATAGTAAGATGGACATCTTGTTCTATTTTTAGGGCTTATATGTTCTATTTATTCCGTGCGCAACCAATAAGGCTGTCTTGAATGACTTCCACGCTCCTACGATTGCAGTAAAGGTTTCCGCTGAATGCAACTTTCGATTTTAATTTTCTTTGCGAATTACTAAACCGGATGTCTAGAGCAGGGGTCGACAACCTACGGCACGCGTGCCAGACTTGGCAATTTTCACGCGAGAGCCCATCAAAAAGGCATTTCAAGTCTGTTCTACAAGAAATTATGTCCTGAAACAAGATGACTCTTAAGCTTTTGGCGCGCTGAATGAATTTGAAATCCTACTTTGGCACACTATTATCAAAAGGTTGCGACCCCTAGTCTGGAGGACGTAGTGCGATCGGAAATTCCGAAACTGTTTCAAGTTATCAAATAGCAGAAATATCAAAGCAAGCAGTCCATCTTATTATAGTCTTTGCTTATATTTATTTATATATCAATTATTTCTTCGAGACGTTTATTAATTTTTTTACAGTTTATTTAAGAAATAATTTTCAACTAAGAATAAACACGCTTTTCTTTATTCAATACAAGCTAAATTCCCCGGCGTTGGCCGGGGGAAAATTTAACAAGCCTGTATCAGCTACGGCTAAAATTTGTATAAACTACATTGAATAGAAAGCTATAGATCCAATAATGAAAAACATTATTATTTTTTACTGAAGACATTTAGGAAAGTGCCCCTTTTCTCTGTGATGACCGTTGGCCTTAGAGCCTTCTCAATATCCGGTCCGAAGGTGTGGAATCAACCTCCCATTTAACGTAGGCGAAGAAGCTATATTGTTACTTTCAAAAAGAACATAAAAACTCATTATTAAAATATTTACCTTAGATAAATTGCTTTAGACCAATACTGTCTTATTTATATGTTAGGTCGGTTAATGCTTCATTTATTTGATTTGTCTAATGTTTGTAAGGTTTTTTAATCATTATTATTAACGTAGAGATTATATCCGTGTCCTTAGTTGCTTCTCTGAGCTTACATTATGTTTGTTGGCAGCGCTATGAAAATATTATTATTAATTAAAAAAAAAATGTCTAGTCAGGTTAAAAATAGGTTGGTCTTTTTATTTAACGAAAAGCTAAATTGCCCGGTTGATGGGTCTTTTACAGTAGATGCATTTTTTAGAAGATCTATAGGTCTAACTTATGTTAAGTCTAGAATTAGCACAGATAGAATAAAGCTTATCAATGATGCTCGTGCATTTGATACAAACTACATTAATACAGACCTGAATTCCGACATGATAGGCGTCTGGAACTGCATCGTTATTCAGATGCACTGGCTCCCTCTCCACTTTGAAATCGTCGCGTCGTAGAGCGAATCCGTGGTCGCTGTGAAAGACATTATCGTCGCCGGCGTCGCTGTCCACGTAGCTCGTGTACGACGAGCCGTCGCCCGCGGACCTGAGCGACGACCTCTGCGCCAGATGAGACTGCAGGGCGAAGTTCGGCAGGACGCCCCTGCTCGGGGTCCCTCTGGGCTGGAGCGTCCAGTTGGCGTGCCCGTTCTGCTGCCTCCGTCGCTGCTTTTCGGTCACGTACGCCTCGTGTATCGCCATAACGTCCTCCTGCTTGTCGCTGGAGCAGGCTAGGACGCACAACGTCATCTTGGCATCCACGTAGATAACCAGAAAACACGACATGTTCTGTTGGTTGCAGCGCAGGTCTTTGATTTTCTGGAAAGGTATCTCGTCCATCTTGCCCTTAACATCGTTTGCAGACGATCGTTCCAGTAACAATCCAGATCGAGTCAACTGAAACTTACACGGAAGTGCCGGTTTACTGAAATACTCCTCGTAAATCGATTTCAGTTGTCCCTCTGTCACATGACTTCCGATATGCCACACACCCCGAAAATCCACATTTTTCTCCACAAGTATTAACGAATTCATGTTTTCTTGTTGCTGGTGTTGTTTTCAGGATTTTGTTTTTGTCGTGGTATGGTTTACATATTTATTAACGGCTCCATCATCAAGGCTGGGAATGAAACTTGCCGTTAAAACGAATTATTTGAAGTTGAAATCATCACGGTCCCTGTCGTTAAGGTTCTCCTCATTACAAAAAGAGACTACATATGACTCGTTGACTTTGCTCTGTTAGAAGAAAAATGATCCCATTAACTTTAAGATTCTATAATATAGTCTAGTCTAGTTAGAATTGTATAATATAGTCTAGTCTAGCTAGAATTGTATAATATAGTCTAGTCTAGTTAGAATTGTATAATATAGTCTAGTCCAGCTAGAATTGTATAATATAGTCTAGTCTAGTTAGAATTGTATAATATAGTCTAGTCTAAGCTAGTTAAAATTGTATAATACAGTCTAGTCTAGCTAGAAGTGAATAATATAGTCTAGTCTAGCTAGAATTGTATAATATAGTCTAGTCTAGCTAGAATTGTATTATATAGTCTAGTCTAGCTAGAATTGTATAATATAGTCTAGTCTAGTTAGAATTGTATAATATAGTCTAGTCTAGCTAGAATTGTATAATATAGTCTAGTCTAGCTAGAATTGTATAATATAGTCTAGTCTAGCTAGAATTGTATAATATAGTCTAGTCTAGTTAGAATTGTATAATATAGTCTAGTCTAGCTAGAATTGTATAATATAGTCTAGCTAGAATTGTATAATATAGTTTAGTCTAGCTAGAATTGTATAATATAGTCTAGTCTAGTTAGAATTGTATAATATAGTCTAGTCTAGCTAGAATTGTATAATATAGTCTAGTCTAGCTAGAATTGTATAATATAGTCTAGTCTAGTTAGAATTGTATAATATAGTCTAGTCTAGCTAGAATTGTATAATATAGTCTAGTCTAGCTAGAATTGTATAATATAGTCTAGTCTAGTTAGAATTGTATAATATGGTCTAGTCTAGCTAGAATTGTATAATATAGTCTAGTCTAGTTAGAATTGTATAATATAGTCTAGTCTAGCTAGAATTGTATAATATAGTCTAGTCTAGCTAGAATTGTATTATATAGTCTAGTCTAGCTAGAATTGTATAATATAGTCTAGTCTAGTTAGAATTGTATAATATAGTCTAGTCTAGCTAGAATTGTATAATATAGTCTAGTCTAGCTAGAATTGTATAATATAGTCTAGTCTAGCTAGAATTGTATAATATAGTCTAGTCTAGTTAGAATTGTATAATATAGTCTAGTCTAGCTAGAATTGTATAATATAGTCTAGCTAGAATTGTATAATATATTCTAGTCTAGCTAGAAATGTATAATATAGTCTAGTCTAGTTAGAATTGTATAATATAGTCTAGTCTAGCTAGAATTGTATAATATAGTCTAGTCTAGTTAGAATTGTATAATATAGTCTAGTCTAGCTAGAATTGTATAATATAGTCTAGTCTAGCTAGAATTGTATAATATAAACTAGTCTAGCTAGAATTGTATAATATAGTCTAGTCTAGTTAGAATTGTATAATATAGTCTAGTCTAGTTAGAATTGTATAATATAGTCTAGTCTAGTTAGAATTGTATAATATAGTCTAGTCTAGTTAGAATTGTATAATATAGTCTAGTCTAGCTAGAATTGTATAATATAGTCTAGTCTAGTTAGAATTGTATAATATAGTCTAGTCTAGCTAGAATTGTATAATATAGTCTAGTCTAGCTAGAATTGTATTATATAGTCTAGTCTAGCTAGAATTGTATAATATAGTCTAGTCTAGTTAGAATTGTATAATATAGTCTAGTCTAGCTAGAATTGTATAATATAGTCTAGTCTAGCTAGAATTGTATAATATAGTCTAGTCTAGCTAGAATTGTATAATATAGTCTAGTCTAGTTAGAATTGTATAATATAGTCTAGTCTAGCTAGAATTGTATAATATAGTCTAGCTAGAATTGTATAATATATTCTAGTCTAGCTAGAAATGTATAATATAGTCTAGTCTAGTTAGAATTGTATAATATAGTCTAGTCTAGCTAGAATTGTATAATATAGTTTAGTCTAGTTAGAATTGTATAATATAGTCTAGTCTAGCTAGAATTGTATAATATAGTCTAGTCTAGCTAGAATTGTATAATATAGTCTAGTCTAGCTAGAATTGTATAATATAGTCTAGTCTAGTTAGAATTGTATAATATAGTCTAGTCTAGCTAGAATTGTATAATATAGTCTAGTCTAGCTAGAATTGTATTATATAGTCTAGTCTAGCTAGAATTGTATAATATAGTCTAGCTAGAATTGTATAATATATTCTAGTCTAGCTAGAATTGTATAATATATTCTAGTCTAGCTAGAATTGTATAATATAGTCTAGTCTAGCTAGAATTGTATAATATAGTCTAGTCTAGTTAGAATTGTATAATATATTCTAGTCTATCTAGAATTGTATAATATAGTCTAGTCTAGCTAGAATTGTATTATATAGTCTAGTCTAGCTAGAATTGTATAATATAGTCTAGCTAGAATTGTATAATATATTCTAGTCTAGCTAGAATTGTATAATATAGTCTAGTCTAGCTAGAATTGTATTATATAGTCTAGTCTAACTAGAATTGTATTATATAGTCTAGCTAGAATTGTATAATATATTCTAGTCTAGCTAGAATTGTATAATATAGTCTAGTCTAGCTAGAATTGTATAATATAGTCTAGTCTAGTTAGAATTGTATATTTTTTAAAGTAAAGTAGCCCCGGTGGGACCAAAATGATCCCATATGGCCAGTGAAACAGCTTTCACCAGTTTCTGTGGCCACGGCATTCTAGGTGATTGTGTGGCCAGCACTATTTACAGCCGTCTTTAATTTACCACACATAAGGTACCCATCAGACCTGGGTAGACTCAGACACACCCTCAAACCCCATTAAAATAATCCTAGCCTCCACCAGGATTCGAACACAGGATGTTCGGTACGCCAGCCGAAGGTGTATGCAATGTAAATTGGGACACTATAAAATTTGTAACAGGAACAAATGATTGTGTAAATTAGGAAAATTCTTGAGTGAGTAAATGGAAAAACTGTGTTAAGTATTTTGATTGAAAAAAAAACCCCTGTTGAATGTGTAAATTGTTAGTGTTTGTAAAGTACATATTATAGTTTTAATGATAAACCCTACTTCGTAAATTGTCAGCGGTAAAACTCTGTAAATTGGTAATCGTGTAAATGTCTTAGCTGTGTAAATGTAACTACTAATAAACTCAACATATGAATGACGCATTACTTCGTGTATTTTTAAGTCTTCTTGTATCAGGTATCATCTTAGACTTATACTACGGCTGGTTGCAAATATTTTATGGTTGAAATATTTCTTGTTGACCATTCTGTATTCATTCTGTATTCATTCTGTATTCATTCTGTAAGTCTTTTTTTTAATTATTATTTCTTTCCACTTTAGGTTTTCGTTCTCTTTCTTGTTGACAAATACTAGTGCAACTCTTTTAAAGTTCGGATACATTAAAACGTAACATGTAGACTTATTATATCTGGCAACTCGCATACACACAGTTCATTTAACAGTTTCTGTGACTGGGGAGCATATACCGTTTTATAAATATATATATTTCTTTTTTAAAGTCCTGATTCGGTATCATACACATGTTGACGCACACACACTCACACATATTTACACAAACGAACTGAAGTTATACTTTTAGAAAAACCTGTTTGACGCCTTACTAAATAGTCACCTTCCGAAATATCAATAACGGGACTCAGATTTGAATAGAGAGTTTTAAAAAAAAAATTGTGTCATTAGCCAAAAATTGGAGTAGAGAGTAAACAGTGTGTCATTCAACCCAAAAAAAATGGGTAGAAATTAAAAATATTGTTATAAAAAAAAACAAAAAAAATTTGGAAGAGAGTATAAAAATATGGTTATTAAACGAAAGAGTTGGTTAGAGAGTAAAATTTTTGTAAGCAAATTTGTAAAATTTGGATAGAGAGCATAAACATTAACAAACCGAACACGTGAGTTAGAGATTATATACAACATGGCTCGGCAAACTATGGCACGCGTGCCAGACTTAGCACGCAGAGCGATTTTCAATGGCACGCGGAAGACCTCCAAAAAGACAATTCTACAAGAAATTGAGTGCCATAGGAGGAGTGACTTTTAGGATATCGGCCGCTGAATGAATTAGAAATCCTACTTTGACACACTAGCATCTAAACCAGTGGTTCCCAAACTTTTTTAGGCCTCGACCCCTTTTTACAGTTTATCATGCTTTGGCGACCCCGCCCCCCCATAACAAAAATAATTTCGTTTCTAGTTTATTACTGCATTTTGCGATTGCTATGAATTGTAATGTAAATATCTAATATGAAGGATATATTTTTTTTTGGTCACAAATTGAATCTAATTAAAGCATAGCGATTATTCATTTAAAAAAAAAAGAAAACATTACAACAAAAGTAATTAAATATTGCAAGATACCGGTATAGGCTTAGGCCTATATTTCTAATTAGGCCTACAACACGAACGTCAGCTATTGTGATGGTTGACATTGCGTATTTCTCATCGGTTCAGAAATTCTTGGGACAGTCTTTGCAAGAGCACAATTAAGCAGTTCACCTCGAACAATAAGTCTACTGTGTTTAGACTTGATAACCAACAAGGTGGAAAAGCATGTTTACTAAGATATTTTGTTGGAAATAGAAGAAAATGGCGCAAAGCAATCCCAGTCCAAATAGTTTATGACTGCAAACATTTGATTCAGAATTTTGTACCTGGCATTATAGAGAAATCAATTCTCTATGCATCGTTGTTAATACGCTCAATAAACTTTGTGCTTTCTCAGGAATATCTTAAACTTTGAATGTGAATGGGCTTCTGGCAAGTACATAGATATGTTGTGTCAGGTAGATTTGGAAAGTATCATGAACTTTCGGCTGCAAGCATATGAAAGTGTTATTTCACAATATTTATCATCGTAATCATTTTGTCATGTTTTTCAAAGAAAGCAGATAAAGTAGACCAGGAGCCGCATGAGAAAAAAAAGTCCCGGTTCGATCCCATTTTTCAACACTAGTCAAATCTAGATGATTTATTTGCATTACATACGTTTATAGAAATCAGGAATCTTTTAAAAGGCCTGTGGACCATTTTATGAAACTGCCATAAGATTTACCATTAGAATAGAATCATATCATTCACAACCTTACAAGCCTATTCACAAACTTTAATCAAGTACAGTTTTTAATTTAAATTAATGTAACTTTTCCTAAATTTCAGCATTGATCTTACAAATAATATTACAAAGATAAACTCTTATGGGCCCCGGCGCAGCGCAATAACTATACACACACACACACACACACACACACACACACACACACACACACACAAACACACGCCCTCTTCATGGGGCCTGAAGTAGACAGCATATATACATTTCATTTTCATCAAATTTTTTTATGCAAAAGCTAAATTTCATTTGGAATGATCGGATCATTTTAGATAAATTAAGGCATGTTATATTTTCCTCCTTGAAGTGAAAAATTTAACTCATTCAAGACGACAAAATGTCAACCAAGTAAGTTATTGTCTGTAGTTCACTTTAATCGCCGAAAAGTGCTTCAAAGAGCAGTCTTGCTTTCTGATATAAAATATATAAAAAAAACTAGTTCACCATGAAGCTAAAAAAACAAGTTTTAATTTCTCTCGAAAATCATCTCACAAGTGTGAAATAGCTAGCATTGTTCGGAGCATCATACTCGTTGCACAATTGCGAAAAAAGTTGACTGTTTAAAGATCTTGTTTTTACAAAATGGCACAACTTATGACGCTTTATATTACTTCTTTTAACTGGTGTGACAATGTCTTTGTTGCTAATATTTGTCCATATATCGTAAAGTGAGCTCCGATTACTTTTGGTCACTAATTCTGTTGAAATCCAGACCGAACAGAATCTACACTAAATTCCAAAATATTCATGAAGTGTCGGTCGTTTTATCGCCAATACTACTGCTTTTAACACAATGGCTGCTTTTAACAGAGAAGAGGCTTTTTAACACAACTCTCTACACACGTGTTACTGGTCTGCATACGTGCATTACGGTGCCGACCTTGTCACATACACCTGTATTGATGTCATTACGCCAAGTAACCTGCACGTAGTATGCGGATGTATCTGCATGTTGGTGGACTCGCTTGGAGACGGAAAGATGAACTGTGTTTCGGCTCCTAAGACCATCAAAAACATACGTTTTCCGAGGGTCTTTGGCGACCCCCGCGAAATGGTCATTCGACCCCCAAGGGGGTCGCGCCCCCCAATTTGGGAACCACTGATCTAAACGTTGCCGACCCCTGATATACAGTATCAAGCAAACGAAACTTAGAGTAAATAGCATGAAAATTTTCAACCAAATAAATGGCGAAGTAGAGAGTTTACAATGTTATATTTACCTAAACAAAACAAATGGGATAGAGAGTATATAAACTATAAAAAAAAAAGAATAAAAAGTGGGATAGAGAGTATATAAACTATGAAAAAAACAATAAAAAAATCGGATAGAGAGTATATAAACTATAAAAAAAAACAGAATAAAAAGTCGGATAGAGAGTATATAAACTATAAAAAAAAACAGAATAAAAAGTCGGATAGAGAGTATATAAACTATTAAAAAAAACAGAATAAAAAGTCGGATAGAGAGTATATAAACTATAAAAAAAAACAGAATAAAAAGTCGGATAGAGAGTATATAAACTATAAAAAAAAAGAGAATAAAAAGTCGGATAGAGAGTATATAAACTATTAAAAAACAGAATAAAAATTGGGATAGAGAGTATATAAACTATAAAAAACAGAATAAAAAGTGTAGTATAAAGAGAGTATAAAAAGCCTCCTTTTCATGAGACGAAAGCGAAAGTAAGGACGGAATGTTGTTATGTTTGGTTGGAAAGGAAGGGTTGGGGGGGGGGGGGGGGGGGATCGGGTTTCAGTTGAAGATGTTAAACGCCAAACAAAGCTAGAGTAGCAGAACTTGAAATGAATAGAACTGTGCATGTTTTCCTACCTTTTGTCGCTTTTTTAAAAAATAGTGTGTTTTTTTTGTTCTATAGAACATGTAAACATGCTTGTGTTGATGACATTTAATGGGATTGTGCTGGGTGGAGGGGAAGGAGCGGTGGTAGTCGGTTCAACAATCAAATGCTGCTAGGCATGAGATTCGCGTGTACCCGAGCTTAGATGGTTGCATTAAAACAGCTTCTTTCCGATAGTTTGATTAAATAGCTATACTTAAAGTGAAATTCAGTATCAGATTTGATAGGCTGGACACGCTGTGCGCATGCCAGATGAACAGCTGCTACAGAAGTTACTCCATGGACAGCTGCAGAAAGGAAAGCTATCCCGTGGCGGTCAAACACTTTAAAGACTCGCTTAATGCCTCGCTAAAAATCTGAACATCAATGGCAATAATGGGAAGAGCCGAAATCGTGACTCATTGTGTAGCAACATTAAGACCTAAGTAGTGAACATAGAAAACTGAGCGATGGACCTCTCAAATAGGATTACCATCCGTCCCGATGTATCGGGACTGTCACCGTTATGGACCTTCTTGTCCCGACATCCCGACAAGACCCAATTTCGTCCCGATTTTTGCAAAATACTGTTATGAGCTTGGCTCAAGTACTGAAGTGGGTAATTTACCATGAAGTGACGCCATCCTGTAACATGTAAATGCAGCCTCAGTTAGTTTAGTTTATGTCAAAAAGTTTATGTTGATAAGGTTGTCTCACATATGACGTTGCATGTTGCGTAGGCCTATCCTGTATCGACGATGCAAGCACCTTCTAGATCTAGCGCTATCTAGCGCCATAAATCGAGAATAGACCAGACTTCTCCAGTAGTACGCGGCTATGGAAATATCTAAACAGCGCAATGAAAAATATGGCGTGCCAACTACTTGTGTCGCAACAAGTTCCATGTAATTGTGTTCTAAATAAAAAATCAGGATAAACAATTCCGCACCCCCCCCCTCCGAGTGAAGATAAAGCGCACAGATGCCCTCAGTTTGCCAGAAACTTGCGGCACAGATCGGTCTCACCTGCACAGAACTTGAGGACGATAAAACAAAGGAAGGGCCGCACTGATCCGATGGACAACCAACACACAACACAACAAAGATGTAAAGTATTTATGTATAACACAGATACCAATCTAAATAATTGTTTATGTATAACACATTTACCCATCTAAATAATAGTTTATGTATAACACATATAGGCTACCAATCTAAATAATAGTTTATGTATAACACATATACCAATCTAAAAAATAGTTTATGAGTCCAAACATGTAACCCTTCATGCGTCTTCCCGCTGGGCTCTATAGGTCAGTCTAGCTCGATTGGTAAATCGTCACTGGTCGTTGGTCAAATGGCCGAACCGTTATAAGTTCTACGTTAATAAATCACACCGTCGTTATAATATTTTGTCACCTTGTCTATTCGGACAGTGAAGTTGTGTAATTCCGACTGACTAAACTTATTTAAACCTCCGTAAAGATATATTAACCCTTATAGTCCCGGGCGCGTATATAGCGGAACTGAAGGCAGCATAGATAGAAGTAGGTCGGTACGGGAAGGGTTAATTGCTCATCACCATCATCATCAATCCTTGAACGTTGTGGTCGTTGGGGGAGGGGAAGTGAATGGACTACTCAGCAGTCAACTTTATCCACTTTTGCCTATCTTGGGCGGTTTTCAATGTTTGAGTCATCTGCAGCCCTGTCCAATACTTTACATTGTCGAACCAGCATCTCCGCTGACGGCCTCTCCGACGTCCACCTTCTACCGTGCCTGGAGGATTGTTTTTGGAAGTTATTGTGCCGCAACACATGATCGAGACATGCCAGTTTGCCCCGTGTGATTGTTGTCATAATGTTTTATTGAGAGCCTGCAATTGAGGATATTCTGTCTCACACATACGCATTAGTCCGGTGTTCTACGTAGGAGATTCGAAGTATTTTTCTCATGCATTTATTTTCGAACTTATATTTATCGTTAATATATACAAAAAGTCAAAAGGGAGTAGTTAAAAACACAATTGAAACGAATTTAATCAATAGTTGAATCCTATTATTGAGAACTGGATTAATGAAATAATTCCAATGTTTAAATGCTTGTTTTATGAATGAGGTTGAAAATATGAAATAGAACTGGAACCATCAGAGAAAACCATTTGGGAAAACGGAAAAGAGGCCGGTCAAGGAACACCTGGCGCAGAGAAATGAAAGCAGATACCAGGGAATTCGGGGGACGGCAAGCTACGGCACGCGTGCCAGATTTGGCAAGACTACCCAAATGGCAATTCAAGTATTTTGTGCCAATTTGTGCTAGAACAGGGATATAGCTCTTAGCACGCTGAATAAATTAAAATTCCTACTTTGGAGACTATCAATAGGTAGCCGACCCCTGTCATCGTGCAACTGTCTATTTAACTGTCTTTGGAATTATCGTAATTCATCAGCAAAAAAAAAGTATTTTTTTTAAATTGCCGCTTTTGGAAGAAATAACAAATCATGTACATTCAACTTATTAAAAAAAAGTGATGCTTCCATTTTGATGTACAAAACCAATCGTTCTCGTTCGTCAACATCTTTTGGAAATGATTTTATTCTTACTCGCAGAACTACTAGGAACGCAGCACAAAGGCAGGTTTAGTTAGTATGCGTATTCGTTAAGATTTTTCAATAAGTTATCATTTCATTTTCAAATATTTATATATAAGCTGTATAGCATTGGTGGCGATTCTTAAAATAATAAAAAAAAATCCTAGTCAATAATAGGCCTACCATGGTCACAATTGATGCTGTAGTATAAATTAATTAGGGCGTTTCGATCTATAGGACTAGTGTAATCATCAGAGTCCAACATTTGCTTTTCCACCATAGCAGATAAGGAGATTGTAATGCCTAGAAAGTTGACCGCCCCACCGTCCATAGACTAGATATCAGGTAGCCTACACATAATTATTGGTCAGCTCTAAAAATATACAGACCGTAATATTTTCTCCCATTCCAGACTTTAATCTCTTCATACCATTGTCATGGCGATCCAAAAGTTGATTATGGTATGGACTTTATGCACGCACTGATGATATCTTATAAAAATTTTATTTTTAGTTTCAAAGTCTACTCATTGAAAGTTGATATTTTACTCTAAACTTTTAGGCGGTTAATAATAATTTACACAGTCTATTGACACTAAAGACTAACAGTTCACACACACACACGCACACACACACACACACACGCACACACATGCAAACACATTTAAAAACAAAACTACATTTACACAAGTTTAGCGTATTGAAAAAATAAATAACAATCAACTTTGCTGATTGCGGGGAAAAATATACTTTCAGCGGCAATCAAAGGATTAACCAGGCCACCCACGCCAAATTTGATCAAATCATATATTTAGCACTTTAATCTGTCATCTGTGCAATTAAAATCGTGTTTTTATCAAATTTGATTTGTTTATTTATTGCTTGAATTGTTTTATTTGATTAACCGAGATAAATATATCTGCATGTGAACAGAAGTCTTAGGTTCGTACCAAGGTTTGGACATGTAGATTCTTGGTTTAACCAGACTAAATCATTCATTAAATCCATCATTATATCTATCTATCGATCTATCTGTTTATAAATCTATCAATTTATATGTCCAGCTATCTACGTGTCAATCTTCTATCAGTCAATCCCATTAATCTATATATCTTACTAACTAAATATGTGTCAATTATATCAATCACTCTTTTCTTTGCATAGATTAATTCATATATCTATTAATCTATTTAACAATAATTATATCTAACTATGAAACTGTCAGTCTACTTTTCTATCAAACTATTTATCAAACTATCTACCTATCTATTTAACAGTTAAGTGTTTAATAAATCTATCTCTCTCACTATTACTCTTCGACACATCCATTAAATGAATTCTATTCTTACTTTAAACAATCGGAAGACTCTATGTCTGATGTAAATATCTAATTGATGTGTATTTTTTGTGGTGTTTTTTAACTTGAATTCAATGTAGTAGATTTAAAGTACTTAAAGGTTACACTATGATTTGTCCCTCGTTAAAATCCTAAATTCCTAAGGGCGCATCCATTGTCTTGCGAGACAGATAGGAGCCATATAATAATAAAACTGATTGTTATATATATTCTAGGCCTTTATAGACTTGTTTTTATTTAATTGAATGGCCGATCTAATTTAAAATACTATATATATATATATATATATGAATACATGCATATATCTAATAAATGAATACCTTGTTACGTTGAGTAATGATTTAAAGGGCACTAAACGTTTAAGATGTATTGTCTTACCTCAGTCTTAGTGTTCAAACTACGTCATATGTAGCAGTCACGTCACAACTATGGCTTGTTTCCATTATATCATTGGAACTACAGAATTAAACCCGTTCAATCATTTCATTTGTTACTCTTTCAACCTCTATCCCATTGATAACAAACCATTTCTATATTGAGGTGAACAATATTTCCAGAAACGAGACGGACATCCCTTACATTATCAATAAAGGCTTTAAATTAAAACTATTGTGTCAATTCAATTAACAATTATGTTCAGTGGTTTCTTTAAAGATTGTGATTGCTTCATGGCTTTAAGACAACTTGAAACCCAGTTCCCTAATACATATAGACTACCACGCAATCAAACAGTTCGGGTCTTAACAACGATCTAAAACCTTTACAAAGACAACATAGCACTCACCTATATTTACCCCACATCCGCTTAGTTTATTGTTATTAAGATATGTCCTGTTATATTCATCAAATTTTTTCGCAGAAACTAAACTATGCCGATAAATGTTATAATGGTCTTATTTCTCTCTTTACTAACATTTGTTGGTTGTCTAGCCTACTAATATTTGATGGACGAATGTGCCTACGAATAGTCGTAGGTTGTCTAGCCTACTAATATTTGATGGACGAATGTGCCTACGAATAGTCGTAGGTTGTCTAGCCTACTAATATTCGATGGACGAATGTGCCTACGAATAGTCGTAGGTTGTCTAGCCTACTAATATTTGATGGACGAATGTGCCTACGAATAGTCGTAGGTTGTCTAGCCTACTAATATTTGATGGACGAATGTGCCTACGAATAGTCGTAGGTTGTCTAGCCTACTAATATTTGATGGGCGAATGTGCCTACGAATAGTCGTAGGTTGTCTAGCCTACTAATATTTGATGGACGAATGTGCCTACGAATAGTCGTAGGTTGTCTAGCCTACTAATATTTGATGGACGAATGTGCCTACGAATAGTCGTAGGTTGTCTAGCCTACTAATATTTGATGGACGAATGTGCCTACGAATAGTCGTAGGTTGTCTAGCCTACTAATATTTGATGGACGAATGTGCCTACGAATAGTCGTAGGTTGTCTAGCCTACTAATATTTGATGGACGAATGTGCCTACGAATAGTCGTAGGTTGTCTAGCCTACTAATATATGATGGACGAATGTGCCTACGAATAGTCGTAGGTTGTCTAGCCTACTAATATTTGATGGACGAATGTGCCTACGAATAGTCGTAGGTTGTCTAGCCTACTAATATTTGATGGACGAATGTGCCTACGAATAGTCGTAGGTTGTCTAGCCTACTAATATTTGATGGACGAATGTGCCTACGAATAGTCGTAGGTTGTCTAGCCTACTAATATTTGATGGACGAATGTGCCTACGAATAGTCGTAGGTTGTCTAGCCTACTAATATTTGATGGACGAATGTGCCTACGAATAGTCGTAGGTTGTCTAGCCTACTAATATTTGATGGACGAATGTGCCTACGAATAGTCGTAGGTTGTCTAGCCTACTAATATTTGATGGACGAATGTGCCTACGAATAGTCGTAGGTTGTCTAGCCTACTAATATTTGATGGACGAATGTGCCTACGAATAGTCGTTGGTTGTCTAGCCTACTAATATTTGATGGACGAATGTGCCTACGAATAGTCGTAGGTTGTCTAGCCTACTAATATTTGATGGACGAATGTGCCTACGAATAGTCGTAGGTTGTCTAGCCTACTAATATTTGATGGACGAATGTGCCTACGAATAGTCGTTGGTTGTCTAGCCTACTAATATTTGATGGACAGATGTGCCTACGAATAGTCGTAGGTTGTCTAGCCTACTAATATTTGATGGACGAATGTGCCTACGAATAGTCGTAGGTTGTCTAGCCTACTAATATTTGATGGACGAATGTGCCTACGAATAGTCGTAGGCTGTCTAGCCTACTAATATTTGATGGACGAATGTGCCTACGAATAGTCGTAGGTTGTCTAGCCTACTAATATTTGACGGACGAATGTGCCTACGAATAATCGTTGGTTATTATTATTGAATTATATTGGAAAATAAGCAAGATGGCCGAGTTGACATATCGAAGGTCCTGGGCTCTGTTCCCAGCTCTGAAGTGTACCTGACTTTAGTTGGAGTAAAGTAAAGGCGGCTGGGCATTTTGTTGGCCACAAAATCCCTCTAGTGTGCCGTGTATGCCGTGGCCACAGAAACTGGTGAAAAGCTGCTTCACCGGTCCAAGAGATCAATTTGGTCCGATGGCATTTCAACAAGTTTGACGTTAAATGGCCGCCTCAAAATAAGCTTATACACACACACACCATTAGACTAATAATTACCGCTTCTGAATGCCAATCAATTTTTTTTATAATTTAAAACTAAGACAGAACGAAACAAGAAGATCTATGATAAAACTGATCTTGTCAAATGTGTTATTAATAAGAAACAAAAGCTCATAAATCATAAAATAAATCATAAATCATAAAAAACATACCTCTAGCTGTACACATAACCTGGCGTAGTAAACGAAACTATTAAAAACGGAAAATGAGAAATTACTTCCAGTACTGGAATAAGCAGCACACGCTAATGTGGCAGGCCTATTTTTATCCTTAGATTGAATGGATCTTCTGGTGAGAACAGCTCCGTACTGAATCGACACCGGGAATAACTTCATCCCTTAATCGGGACATTAGGTTTGTGTTAGACGACAGCCGTATGAATAGCCCCAAAACTTCCCGACACGTAAATCGATAAAGCGAAAAAGAAAGAGAGGAATAAACTATGGTAGAATTTCTTTTCATAACTTGGTGGTTGGCTTTTCATGGTATTTCTGAAAAAAAACGTTCAAACGCCAGAATTTTACGGGCTATTAAAAATGTATGCCTATCTATAGGTATGTGTCGAAGTGTTTGGGTGCATTGTGCAACACACACAACACATAAAGACACACACATACACAGACACAGTGAGAGAGAGAGACACTAGCATAGTAACGCCGCTTGGATGATTCTGGAAAAACGAAATGTGGCGGGGTCGCAGGGTGGTGGGTTTTGCAGGATGGTGGGGTTGAAAGTAGGGGGGGGGGGGGCCTCAAAATGGTTTGGTAATCATTGATGTCGCAGACGTCAAATATAACATTATATAGGAAAAGCCAGGTGACTGCAGGGTCGCGTGATCGGAAATCACCAGCACGTGCAACTGTATGCTGGGAACCAATGGCGTAGCCTGGAGCAGGGGAGGTGCAGGGGGATCAGACGCGTTTCCGAAAATTAGGGCCCTTTTAAAAAAACAAACAAGTGTTGCATTTTCAATGATAAAATGTACGGACTTTTAAAAAATAAAAATGCGGTGTTTTTCAAGAATAATAAGTGGAGCCTTTTTGAGAATGTAAGATTGGAGCAATTTAAATGATAAACAAGAAAACCATAAAAACGACATTATACTCCATTTATTTGCAAACTAATTTTACCATCATGTATATAAATAATTGATTGACTACTGGAAATGAAACGTACAGAAAAATATATGTGTCGCAAATCTCAAAAATATCTCCTTACTCCGTATGAATTGCTCTAAAAATAATCTTAGCTCATAATTTTTTGTTCTAGCTTTGAGTCGAAAAACTATAAAAAGTTGCACAGGCATTTTTAAAGTGAAACCAACATTTTTCTTATACTTTCCTTTTAAGAAATGAATATTGTCATAAGTGTAGTATTATTAATTTGTTTTAACTGAAAATTTGATAGAATGTATTGTTAGTCGCCACAAGTCTGCTGTCCAAATTTCAGCTCGATTGGACCACGGGAAGTGGTCGAAAAATCTAAGCCAATTCTTGCTCCCACGACGCATGATTGCAATCAGACAGACAAAAATTGCAACTTAAAATAAAGGAAGTAAAAAGTGGAAGATTTTCAATAATAAAACAAACTCGATGGATGGAACAAATTGAAGACACAAGAAGTTTAAGATCGTGTACAAGAGGCAGGAAAACCTTACTACGCCGCTGCTGGGAACGATCATATTTTCCCCCTTTTTATTTATACGCCCACACTACTTCCCGGTGAGGGCGCCGCTAGCCTTTGGCGCTTCTATTGTGTTGACATTTCTGACATTGAGTAATGACTTTGGGTCAAGGATGTCATCTCCATTTGCTGCAACCTATGAATCAGAACCCAATAAATCAATCAGAGCGAACACAATAAGAAATAAAATTGATTTAATTCACTTTTGTATAAGACGTAATTATTTTTTGCAGGATTACAAAGAATATATAATAGACAATCCTTTTGGCATATTTTTTACTCCCTTTCTATTAACTTGCATTGTCTGCCTGTCTGTTTGCTTGCATGTAATCTGCTTGGATGTTTGTTAGAAAAACTTTGCATCGATTTTTCGACCACTTCCCGTCGTCCAATCGAGACGAAACTTGGCCAGCAGACATGTCCAGACTAACAATACATTTTTTCAAATTTTCAGCATTATGGCATTTGGAATGGTCACGATTTCATTCGACCAATTTGCGAATTGAGGAAAATATTTTACGTTTATAACATGGCTGAGACGGAAGAGACGGAAGTAAATACAGTTTTCGGATATACTTATAATATACTATTTGTTGTAAGTTTGTACAAGGTTTCGTGGCCTAGTTGTTATGACTGTCTGCTTTCAACATGGGGTGACGCAGGTTCTACCCCCGCCATCTCAACTTTTTGTTTCTATTATTCAATTTTAGTAAAACGAGATACGTAAATACGGTAAATACATATGTTTCATTTCCAGCAGTCAATCAATTATTTAATTACATGATGGTAAACGTAGTTTGCAAAGAAAGGGAGTATAATAAAACTTTGCTTTATGGGTTAGTGTTATTTCATTTTAAGTGACGCCACTGTTTTAAGGTTTTATGTAAATATTGTCCTTGACTTATTAATTAAAAATATATTATATCATAGACTCTTTCCATGTAAATATATTCTCTGCCATTCTTTCACAGCTTGTAAGTACATTATGATGTAAATTGAGTTGTTTGAAAGTACCGTATATACTCACGTATAAGTCACACTTTTTTTACAGAAAATTTCGACAAAAAGTAGGGGTGCGACTTATACACCGGTGCGACTTATACGCGAGTATATACGGTACATTATGATGTAAATTGAGTTGTTTGAAAGTACCGTATATACTCGCGTATAAGTCACACTTTTTTTACAGAAAATTTCGACAAAAAGTAGGGGTGCGACTTATACACCGGTGCGACTTATAAGCGAGTATATACGGTACATTATGATGTAAATTGAGTTGTTTGAAAGAAATGATCTAATAGATTCACTCTATGTAATAGATTCACTCTATGTCTCTATGTAAACATTTAGCCTGCTAATTAGCATTTTCTAGTTGTTGTTTTTTTCAAACAACCAACACACTTTCTCACCAATCCAAATGTACAACAACACACATTCACTCGAATAAGTTTGATTTAACCCTTCCCGTACCGACCTACTTCTATCTATGCTGCCTTCAGTTCCGCTATATACGCGCCCGGGACTGTAAGGGTTAAAACATTTTTACAATGAACCATAAACGGAAACCGTCAATGCCTGAGTAGATAATAGGAAACTGACCACTCCCACTTGACTACATTGCCTTACATTTGGCTACCTCTGGCTACATTTGGCTACCTCTGGCTACAAAATTCAGATATATATGACTACATTTGGCTACATCTGGCTACATTAAGCTTATTTGGATATATCTGGCTACATAATTTGGATATCTCTGGCTACATTTGGCTACATTATTTGGATATATCTGGCTACATTTGGCTACATTATATGGATATATCTGGCTACATTGGGCTACATTATTTGGATATATCTGGCTACATTTGGCTACATCTGGCTAAATTTGGCTACATCTGGCTACATTTGGCTACAGCTGGCTACATTTGGCTACATTATTTCCGAACACTATTTCCTGGTGGAAGAAAGAGAAACTAATGAACTCTAGTAAACTCTACACCTGTATCCACCCTCCACCCTCCTCCCGGTACATACCCCCACCTCCAACACCGTGTCAACTGTGTGTGTGTTTGTTTGTATGAGAATCTGTTTAACACACAACACATACTGTATCTTACTCCCCCCCCCCGCACACACCAACTACCACCTCCCCCAGCCCGCACACAGGCAGGCACCACAGCTCTGGAACATGCAGTATAGGACTCCACCGGTCTAACCGGTTTCCAAACAAAATCAAACACTGAGTTGAACTTCTCATAAACTAATTGTCAGCTGAACCATTCAAACACTTGGGAAGAGGACAGGGGGTGGGGGGATCATTAACAGAAATGGTGTGGGGGAGTAGCTGCGGAGTTGTTGTTTTTTCTGGTAAAATGGAATGCTTCGCTTAAAAACTAAAAGAAAAACAACGTCCTTATAGTAGACTTACACAGTCTTCACTCATGAAAAGGTTCCGAGACTGAATTAAAATTGATAACCTTCTTTCAGGTTATTTCAACACTTTAGTCACAAACGTGTTGGTATCAATTAGGGCTTTAGTGTAAATATTATATTTCTAAATATAGAAATGACATTAGTTTTTCCTCAGTGAAGACATTGGAACAGTAAATATTCCAGACTTTAGTGTAGCATTTAGCTTACAGTGTAATGAGTTCGTTTTTAATTTAAAATAATAATAAAATCCTTGAAAGGATAGGCTTATATATACACTTAGCAATGTCAGTATCTAGATATAATAAAAAAAATGATAGACTGATAGATTAAACCGTATAATAAAAAGGATGATAGAAAGAATGATAGGAATATATAAAATCACATAATATGTATTTAACCATAGATAGATAGATAAATAGATAAAAGATAGATTATAGATCGATAGAAAGATAGATTGATTGATTGGTTAATAAATAAACAGATAGATGATAGATCGATAGATGGATTGATAGATTGATAGATGGATTGATAGATTGATAGATGGATAGATGGATAAGGGGCCGTCCATAAAGTACGTCACGCTCCAGGGGGGAGGAGGGGGTGTAAGAAAGTGTGACAGTTTGTGACAGGAGGGAGGGGGGGTCAGGCTATGTGTGACGTCACACATTTATTTATTTTTTATTTCTAATTTATTTTTTTAGGTGAATTTAATAGTTTTAAAAATAATTTTCCTTCGAGATTCTTTCCTCCTCCAATCCCAATCAACAAAAAAACTGATGGACTCAAAGCATCAGAAAGAGCAGATGCAGATTCTCATAAATTTCATTCATTGTTTGTGGCACAAACTCTCAAATTTGATAACGTTATGCCGAGATCAACAGGTTTTTTCAAAGTACAACCATATGATCTTTATTGTCCATTTTTGTAGACCAGCTTACTTTATCAAATTTGCAAAGTGTGTCACTTATACTTTGTCTCACAAAAAATGTTGAAGAAACATTCAGGGACACACAGAGCTCTGGCTCGGGAGAATGTACCAACACAAACTGTTCCAGAATCAACTAAGATAAAACGCACCCGTCCTTTGAGAAACGCTGCTAGAAAAGAACTCATGGCAGTTATTGCCAGAAGAGAAAATGCACATTTAGAGGATGTTGAGTAGCTAGATGAGGATGAAGTTCATCTGTCTGCAATTATCCTTCCAGGAAACGATGATTGTGAAAGATTGATGCCAGTCGTAACTATGGATGAACACTAGACTTCATCATGGATGGATGATGTCCTGTGATATTTTTGAATTAAACATAAATCACAGACCCATAATAAACAGATTCAATATGGCACAAGAGTTTGTCACATAATTTGTCAATCCAGTCTTTTTTTTAGTCAATTTTGTGTTTCCTTTTTATTATTTAATCTCTGGGTGAGGTCAAGTTTCGCTAATCTACTTCTTATCCTGTGTAAAAAAAAAAATTCATAATCGGAAGATTATCTAAGACTTGACCTCACCTAATGTAAATGAAAAAGCAGCAGATAAATAATGCGTATTATTACGGTATTATATACTTGTCTCGTCTAATTTTTCAATTTTTGTTTTCAAATTCAGTATAGATTGAGTTACTGTTTCAATGAATAACTGTGACAACTGTTGACAATTAACTATTCTACTATTAAAGTCATGTTAATTTTTAAGTGAAAATTTTATATTTAATACTGTTTAATAGTGAAGTGTTTTAGATAAAATTTTAAAAAGGTGTTTATTTTTTTAAAATTGTTCGAAAGTGTGACATACTTTAGGGGGGGGGGGGGGGCCGAGATTTGTGACAGTTTGTGACAGGGAAGGGGGAGGGGGGTAAAACTGGTCAAAAATAGCGTGACGTACTTTATAGACAGTGCCTAAATAGATTGATAGATTATTACATTGATAGATTGATATTAGATAGAAAGATTTGGATTATGCTCCTTACACTCAGCATTCTCGGGTATGGATTTTTATGTTTTATAAGCTGCAAATACACAAGCTAAATTGCCCGGCGCAGCCCGGGAGAAAATAGAAAAGGACTGTATAAGCTACAGATAAAAAAAAAATTATAAACTACAATGAACAGAAATCTATAAATCTAGTAATTAATTTTTTTATTTTTTTTACTGGGGACTTTTAGAATTGAAAGTAGAAAGTAGAAAAAGGTATATACTAACTGGAACATCGAACCCAGGTCGCCCGTGTGGCAGTCCGATACGTTAACAGCTTAGCTGTTCGAAGTGAAATCACAAAAGTATAATATGAGACAATAAGGTCACGTGTCTTTATTAACTAATATGATTGGTTGAACACACACACAGTCTACTTTATATGTATAGATATAGGCCTATATCTAAGTTGTACCGTCTAAAGAAAATTAAATCTACAAGAGCTACGTAATAAAATAGGCTAGTATATTGTTTCTGTTTTTATAAAGTTTCCCTATATGTAGTATCTATAAAGACGTATGACAACATGCAGCCTACTTTATTATCCTTGAAAATTTAGTATCAACTGGAAAAAGGATGAGAGTCTTTGAGACTACGTGGGCGGGCTGGACAAACAGATTATAGACATGCATTGATAGTATCTACGGTATCTAAATTCGTTATCGTGTAGTTAGTTGACACTAACGCCCTGTATTCTATTATGAAGCAAGGTTGCTTAGCGCAGGGGTCGGAAACCTATGACACGCGTGCCAGAATTTGTCTCGCAGAGAAGTTTTCAATGGCGCGCTGAAGACCTCCAAAAATGCAACTAAAGTCTCTTCTGCAAGAAATTGAGTGGCATGGAAGAGATGACTTTCAGGCTGTTGGCACGCTGAATGAATTAGATATCAAACTCTGGCACACTATTATCAAAAGGTTGCCGACCTATGGCCTAGCGCACCGAAGGTTTCGGGTTTGGAGGCTATGAATTAATCCCGGGTATGGTGGATGTCCCTGAGCTTTGATATTGGTACCTGACAGCTATTTGAGATATGTAAGGCGGCTGGGCATTGTACTGGCCACATAACATCTCAATCTAATTTCAAATGTCTACTTACTTCTGTACTGGATTTATATTACCAATACAAATTTGATGGGAACTAGAAAATATAAACAATCTACAATGAATTTGAAGTGTCTTGTAATATATTTATAATCGTCTTTTTTAAATAAGATATCTTCTGGAAGCAAGATGGTGTTGAGGTAAGCGACTCTTGGATAAAGTTATATGACATCATACGATTCGGTAATATTAACAATTCTGGAAATAGTGCGTACTGATAAGTGAGAGCATCGAGATGTGGCTTGTTAAGTTTCATTGTTTCCTTGTGGAACGTAGGGCCTATACAACGGTCTTCCAGTGCACTCGAGTCTGGGCAGCCTTTTTAAGTTCACCCCATGAAAGGTTGTAGCTTTTCATTTCCTCTTCGTAGGAGCGTTACGTTCATGCTGGAAATTCGTAGTTTGTTTCGGAAAGACAGGGCTGTTGACCTCCAGACTGATGAAGGCATGTCTCGCTTTCCCTATTCTTTGATGTCTTCGTCCGAGCCACCTGTTACTGAGACCATACTGCCCAGGTATGTGAAAGAGGTAACGTCTTTCAACTCAATGTCTCCAACCTTCATTGGTTTGTCATGTTTCTTAAAGAGGGTCATCGTTTCTGTCTTCTCCAAGTTGATCTGCAGTCCGGTCTTGGATGCTTCTTGGGCCAGGTTATCTGTTTTTTTGTTGTTGCCTATGCTGAGATTTGCGCCATAGTAATTACCTCCCTTATCATTTGGTTAGTTGCACAAACAGAATTAGCACATTTTCAACATTGACCGAGTATCTATACAATAGAATACGTTGGGGATAAACTAAAATAATTTTTTTAGTTACATTTATTTACAAAAATAAATTAATTAAATTCAGTAAGGATTAATTTTAAACTTAAGCAGATATGTATCTCGTAAGCAAGCACGCAATTCAAAACCCATTAAAACTATGTTTTCACGTTCTGTATAATCAACACTAGCTCTATGGTCTTGCAGCCAAGTTGGTCCCAAAAGTGTTACATACAAGATCACCAGTAGGCTTAAATATATTCAAAATGAAACAGACAATCCCTATTCTTTCATAATATTCAGTGGTGCGTGTCAAGTAAACCAGAGATCAAAGTAAACTAAAAGACACACCTACCTTCTGCTGATTAAGAAATACATCTGTTCTTATTCATGCTCTGATTGAACCCTAAAGGATTTTTAATTTCGTTTATAAAACCTTTATTTACGCGCTTGGGTGAATTCACAAAGAAACCAAGAACAGTAACTCTTTTTCGTGTTCTCCATATAATAACCTCCCCTGTTGTACAATTCTTTTTAGAGGTTTATAATGGCTTATAAACATTACTCTTGGCTTTTCAAACGTATATACAATAAAAGGTGAGAGTCTGCTGTTTATCATTTGAACAGACACAGCCTAGTTAAATGGTGCTTTTTTCTTGGGCTGTATCTTTTTTATATTTTGAGGTGCACGGAGAAATCTGAGTAGCCTTTTATAGGCTATTACTTACTTAGACGTATCGTGCAATGAGAGTTCTTCAGTGGGCTCTGTCCGTAGCCGCTGCTGTAACGGCATTGATGTTGTCCCAATTTATGTCAACAGAGCGGAGGTCATCGGCGATCGTTGTACGCCGTGTTGTTTTAGGCCGCCCCAACTTAAAAAGAAGATTTCGTTTTGTAATTGAATGTTTTTTTAAGCAATAATATTTTTTTTTAAACATAAATTTTGTAAATATGTTTCATAATTTAAGTAACAGTTTTGTTACTCCGCAATTTCACTTTTATTGCTAGGTACCCAGCGGACACACCTCGACGGGGAAAAATCACGAAAACACGTGGGAAACACGTTTTTCCCCGTCGATACGACGTGGCGTGCCCGCTGGTAGCCTACTTGCGTTTGGAACACTTTACCTTCAATAACAGAATATGATAGATTTATTCGTTTTAAAAAAAATATTTTACTAGTAAGTCTTATTTTATGATGTTAATTTACCAAAAAAAATCCAATAATTTAGATTTGCATGAATTAATAGGTTTTAGATCAGGGGTCGGGAACGGATAATTTTTTTTAAAAATTTAGACTCCTTTGATCTACATATTAATTGTATATCAATATTTCATTCTACACATGAGCTAAAGTCTACTACAACTAAGCAACAGAAGTGGTAAAGGAGATAACCCCGCTGACCTAAAAGAGCAACCCTGCATTCATTATAATTAAAGGAAAATAACTCTTGCCTTACATTACACAAAATGCACACATTTACCTGAAATTTAGTTTTATACATAATGTATGGCTCTCACAGAATTGCTTTTCAAATTATGTGGTGTCCATGGCTCTTATGACCCCTGTTCTAGATCTATACTATAATAGCTTAGTTTTTTAAACAATTATCTGTTTATTAGGCCTACAATTTAAAAGACGAATAAAATTGAATATCATACCTTGTGATAAACATGATAACGTCGTCTAAACCTATGATTTATAATTCGATATTCTTATATTAGATTAGTATTGACCTAGCAGCTGTTTAGTGAAATCTTTTTTTTTTACAAAATAGTAGGCTTAATGTTTAAAAAATAGGAAAGATATAGATCAGTGCTTTTCCCTCCACTGATTTACTGATCTCTAAATATTTATAGATCAGTGCTTTTATCCGAGTGATATTTATACTATTCGAATATGAAAAACTATTTTTGATTTTATATCTACACTTGTTAATTACATTATAATTAGAAAATATAATAAAATTTATTTTAATTTTACTGAATACAATATGAAAAAGACATTATCGACCAAAACACGGGAAATGCGCAACTAGTTTTTTCGTGGCTTAGCAAAAGATGTATGCATACCAACGTAAACATGGCCGACGAAGCGTTAGCAAGAGCTGGACTACATTTCGATGAGCTTAATAAAATTAGAGTTTTAGAGCCAGAGGTTGCCCAACAGACGCGAGAGTTGAAAGAAGAATGCAAAGAGTTTGTTGAAAGTCAGTATAATAATCTAAAATAAAAATTATTATATTGTAAATATAGAAATACTATCAATAATCTTCTTGATAATTAAAAATTTTAAAGTTAGGCCTAGACTAGGCCTACTGTAAATTACAGTTAAAGCTATCCAATCGGATTTACATTATAAAATTTCTTTCTAATTGTAATATATAACTTTAGTTTTAAGACAGGTTTCACAAAATCGCCAGCAAGTGATGGGTGTTTATTGTTTGGTGTAAAAAAAAACAGGGCTGTAAAGTCGGCGGTAAAGCTCACGACTTCGACTTTAAACTGGGTTTTGAATGTCGACTTTTCGACTTTTTTCGACTTTTAGTTAAATGGACGGTTTATTATTATTTGACTGCAGTTCTACCTACGTAATAATTAACCACTAGATGATCATGCTTATGTTTTAATTCCTAATTAATGCTAAAAAAGTATTGTAAACATATTAACTTTATTATATTAGCGACTTCAATATCAATACTTCTGCGCTTGTCAGTGTAAGTCGCCATTATATAATCTAGTTATCACCGGTTTTCTTAACATTGGTTATCTCGACCTCCATGAGTCCATGACCAAACGCCAGCTTTTAATTGCAGTTTCATACATGGATTTCTAGGATGGGTACTAGTCTAGTATCTAGCTTGTGGCAGGTTTCACAAAATGGCCACCAAATGATGGAGATTTATTGTTTATTTAAAAAATAAAAATTGTTGATACAAAATGCTGTTTTTTTTACTTTTATGTGTTTATATGTCCATAAAGTATCAGCTGCATCAGTATTGTATGTTTTAATTATATTTTTGTGTTGTTTATATTAATTTAAACACCCTCCAACGTTACATAATCCACCGATCCCATTTCCCGATTTTTTGTATACATTTGAAAATCACTTACCAGGAATAAATAAAGCCGAAATATAACGTTTTTTAAATGTTCAACATTCATAAACATGTTAATTTTCCCTAGGCCACCATTAGAAGCACAAAAAAATGTTTATCCTTTGAAAAAAACGTGTTTTAAAAAGCCCTAATTTTTACGGCCTATCGGTGAATTTTTTCCGCCGCCGAGACTAAGTCTAAAACTAGATCTAAAATAAGATTTATCTATGTAATTTCGTAAAACTCTTTTAATTTTAACCAGAAATTTAATTCTTTTCATAAAAACAAAGTTTGTTTTAAATATTTAGCCGAAGAATTCATTTTATTAGTAAATAAATGAAAATCGTTTGGTACAAAAAAGGCTTCGGACTAGCAAAGATAACGTTCGCTGTCAAAACTAGATTCGAGATTACGGTCAACTTAAATGCACACGTGCGAATTTTATAACGTAAATCCGATCGGATAGCTTAAAAATTCCATTTGATGCACTTTTTGAGTTCGTAAAAAGAGGATTTTTATTTATTTTATTTTTTAACTCCTATCGGTGAGTAACGCGTGCTTTTTGGAACGTTCGATCGATGTCGAAAAAGTATTTTCTAAAACACTATTTACACATTTATTTTCCGATTTCCGACTATTTGTGTACTATCTACGGCAACAAAATACTATTATTTATAGTTTTAAACTAAATTTACGCAAACTATTGTGGTTTAAACGTTAAAAATCCTTTTTTTCGCTTTTAACACACACGCTTTTTTTACGTCCAATAAAGCCACGTTTTTTTCAAAATGGCGGCGACTTCGGTAGTTCTAGACTTTATGATGCCCGAGTGCGAAATCACGTTTTATTGTAAAAATAATAATAAAACACAACACAAACACTGATATATTTACGTTTTGTGAGTTTATTTGTCATAAAAGTATCAATTTCAACAATATTGTGTGTTTTAATGCTAATTTGATGATGTTTAGTCCAACTCATTTTGTAGCCCCAGGAACTTTTTGATAGAGGGAATTTCCCGATTTTTAAATGATTAATTATAAAATATTGAAATATCAGCTGACTTTATAAGTGTCATATTTGGATTTCTGGGCTTTTAGGCTTTAAAATGACATATAATACTATACTATAGCTTAACATTATTTTTTTCAAAAAAAACGTAAAAAATGGGAACTCCTGAAAGTCTTATTGTGAAACCTGCCTTGTCTTTAATTTGTTTGGGATGTATAATAAATACATGATAATTGCTGTTATGGTCTTTGCAAACCTTGCATAGCGCATAGCATTACAAGTTGAGCTTCGAACGTTTGTTTACGGCTAGGCCTAGGCGCTAGGACTATGATCAGAAGACCGCGTCCTGCTCTAGCGTTTAGCTATTGAAGCACGCATACTATTCCTTAAAATGCCTTTCCCTTTTATATAAAGCATTATATTTAATTCTCACAGTGTGCTAATTAATGATAAATCAGTTGAAATAAAATGTTTGCCATGAAAAAAAATAGGCGTAAAAAAATGGCGGAAAAGTTTAACTTTGACCTCGCGTTACTAGGAATTGAAGCACGATCTGATTGGTCGGTACACGCGTCATTTACTAAAATTAGAACGACACAGTTTTGGGTTCATTGACCAAAAAAAATCGTGTGAATCTTGTAGAAAGAATGTTTATACTGCTGGACTATATCGAGTCTCCTAAAAATGCCGGTAAAAACTATACCAAATACATAGCAGTAGCGCGAAGCAAAAAAAACAAACAAATGAAATTAAACAACACGATTTAAAATGCTTTAATATAAGAAAAAGGAAGTGGTTTGGTAAATATATAGCCTAAGCTATATTTTGTTACTTTTCTTTGACTTTTTGTAAAGTCGTAATTTGTTTTTTAAATGCCGACTTCGACTTTGAAATCGACTTTATCTAAAAATCTCGACCTTCGACTTTCGACTTTGACTATACAGCCCTGAAAAAAACAATTGTTTATACAAAAATGACAAAATGTTTTTTTTTACTTGTACTTGTAAGATGTAGGCTAAGTGTTTATATTTATTATAATTTATATGTCCATAAAAGTAAAAGTATCAGTGCATCAGTATTGTGTGTTTTAATTATGTTCTTATATTGTTTATTTTAATTTAAATAGCTATAACAAACGTTACATATTGGCCTGACGCCATTTCCAGAAT
Organism: Anisus vortex; assembly: GCA_949126835.1. Lineage (NCBI taxonomy): Eukaryota > Metazoa > Mollusca > Gastropoda > Planorbidae > Anisus > Anisus vortex. The sequence goes on from OX421504.1 coordinate 37,979,445, forward strand.
TTTGTATCATTTGAAAATCACATACCGGGATTAAAATTAAAAAAAGGCTATTTTATAGACACTCCGTAAAATAAAACGAGATATAACATTATTTCAATGTTTTTCATTCATACACATGTTTTTTTTCCCTAGGCCACCATTAGAGGCTCAAAAGAAAGTTTATTAAATCTTTTGAAAAGAAAAGTTTTTTAAAAAGCCCTAAATTTGTACGGCACATCGCACATTTTTTTCCTACGCCAAGATTAAGTCTAAAACTAGATCTATAATATGATTTAATTTTAGCCAGAAATATATTTCTTTTCATTAGAACTATGTTTGTTTGAAAATATTTAACCGAAGAATTCATTATATTAGCCCAGTATATAAATGAAAATCGATTGTTACAAAAAAGCCTTCCGTCTGCAAAATGTAACACGCGCTGTCAAAACAAGATTTGAGATTACGGTCAATTTAAATGCACAACACAATATTGTGTGTTTTAATTCTATTTTGCTGTTGTTTAGTCTAACTCATTTTGTTGCCTCGGGAACATCGGGGCAGACAGACTTTCCTGATTTTTAAATTATTAATTATAAAATATTGGACTACCAGCTGACTTTACAAGTGTCATATTTAAATTCCTGTGTTCTTCGGCCTTAAAAAGACATATAATACTATGATGTAGCTACTTATAATTCTGATGATGATGACAAAACTATTGGTTTGTGTTCACTGCGATTCTAATTCTAAGGCTCTTAAGAAAATGTATGCCAACAACTGCCCCACGGGGATATTTTAATGTATCATATATCATATTAAAGGTCTTTTTGTCCTGATTACCGAACAGTTGGTTTAGTTCCAGGGTTACGCTTCAATTGATTTCAATCTTAACAGAAAAAAAAACATCAATATGTATATTAACATTTTTTAAGAATGTCTCTTATTATAAATCTTTTCAGAAATTGGTGAATTTCAAAAAATTGTGGGCACTTTTATAGATATGGTCGACAGTGTCTCCAAGGAGGTGGAAAAGGAGAAAATTAAGGTAACTGAGATAAGAGTGAAATAATTTGTTTAAACCAGAGCTAAATTGTTTACATAACAAAAAGAAGGTCATGTTTTTTAGGTTTTTTGTTTTATGTGCTACAGAGAGACTAGCTTTTAAAAACTGTTTGGTAAAAAATAAAGAAAAGTTGCGTATTATTGTTATACATATGTGTCTTTATATTATGTAAGATGTAAGTATTAATATCTGCTGAATTAAATTTGTCATATTACAGTATTGCACAGTTTTTTTAATGCATAGAGAACTTTACAAGGTCTTTGAAGTTTTTTTAGTGGAAAAAGCTTGCTAAAAATTAGTGGAAGATAGAACACTGCTTACTAGTTTCTTTGTAGTTGGTTTGATTGTTATTTTTTAATACAATTTAGCACTGGTATACTGAGGTGGTGTGGGCTAATTAAAGATTTTGTGAAGATAAGAGAAACCTTTTTTTTTCAGTGTGAGGTAAGTAAAGTACCCTTCAGACTAAATTGATCATAGGGCTCATAGGGCTGGTGAAGCAGCGTTCACCAGTTTCTGTGGACACGGCATACGAGGGGATGTGTGGCCCCAGCACAATGCCCAGACGCCTTTACTTGACCCCAACTATTGTCAGGTACCCATCAGAGCTGGGTAGACTCAGGGGCACCCTAAAGTCCCAGGAAAAAATTTCTAGCCTGCACCAGGATTCGAATCCAAAACCTTCGGATCACCAGTCGAACGCACTTCCGCTCGACCACCATGCCCCAGTGTGAGGTAGAATTTAAAGAAAAGTAAACCCATGAAGTGCCATGAACCCAGAGGTAGTATTTAATCAAACTTTGGTTGCCGTGGAAAATAAATGACTTGGTCTGATTCTGGCTGCTGAATGTGAAAGAAAAAAAGCAAAAAAAAAGAAGCCAGCTATTGATGTGGTTAGTACACTGTTAACATGATGACTTCTTGGTTCTAGCCCTGCCACCATCTAATCCTTGCCGCACTTCAGGATTTTTGGGTCAAAGACGAGATAATCTTGCACATTAAAGAAATGTCTGTTAATTTATAATACTTATAACTATTGTGTATCATGTCTTGTTTAATTTTCCAGGCCCTCGGAGCGAGAAATTTGTTAAAGTCCATCACCAAACAAAGAGAAGCCCAACAGCAACAACTCCAGGCTTTGATCACAGAGAAGAAAATGCAACTGGAAAGGTAACCCTAACCCTAACCCATAATTCAAAAATGGGTGCCCTAAATCTGAATCCATGTGTATATTGTTGCATTGTCTACTGTGAAACTGTCAACATCATTGTCTACTGTAAAACTGTCAACTGTCTACTGTAAAACTGTCAACTGTCTACTGTAAAACTGTCAACTGTCTACTGTAAAACTGTCAACTGTCTACTGTAAAACTGTCAATTGTCTACTGTAAAACTGTCAATTGTCTACTGTAAAACTGTCTACTGTAAAACTGTCTACTGTAAAACTGTCAACATCATTGTCTACTGTAAAACTGTCTACTGTAAAACTGTCTACTGTAAAACTGTCAACATCATTGTCTACTGTAAAACTGTCACATGTCTACTGTAAAACTGTCAACTGTCTACTGTAAAACTGTCAACTGTCTACTGTAAAACTGTCAATTGTCTACTGTAAAACTGTCAACTGTCTACTGTAAAACTGTCAACATCATTGTCTACTGTAAAACTGTCAACTGTCTACTGTAAAACTGTCTACTGTAAAACTGTCAACTGTAAAACTGTCAACTGTCTACTGTAAAACGGTCAACATCATTGTCTACTGTAAAACTGTCAATTGTCTACTGTAAAACTGTCAACATCATTATTCGCCATCACAACGTCTAAGCCTAGATGAGGGTATGGTCCATTCTAAGGACGACTTGCACTCCAACAGTAGCTTAAATCAGAACATATAAAATGCTGCATAAAAGCTTATGACATGGTCTGTAGAGCAAGCTCTGGTTACATTTTGAATTTAGAAATATTGCATACTAAAAAAAAATTAAAATGGTGATTCTATAAGTGTTAGTCCAGAAGTGTTAGTCTAGAAGTGTTAGTCTAGAAGTGTTCGTCTAGAAGTGTTAGTCTAGAAGTCTTAGTCTAGAAGTGTTAGTCTAGAAGTGTTAGTCTAGAAGTGTTAGTCTAGAAGTGTTAGTCTAGAAGTGTTAGTCCAGAAGTGTTAGTCCAGAAGTGTTAGTCTAGAAGTGTTAGACTAGAAGTGTTAGTCTAGATGTGTTAGTCCAGAAGTGTTAGTCTACAAGTGTTAGTCTACAAGTGTTAGTCTACAAGTGTTAGTCTACAAGTGTTAGTCTACAAGTGTTAGTCTAGAAGTGTTAGTCTAGAAGTTTTAATTATGACAAAGGGTGAGCTAAAATATAAAAAATGTATATTTTTTTCTAAGACAATTTTTATAACATTACTAGCATAGGTGCCCAGTTCACAGAACTGGTTCAAATAATTTTCAGATACACGGTTAACTATACATTGCTCGCTATAAAGTTTATTAATGACCGCTGCAGTCATTTGCAAAAAATGTTAAGCCTTGACAGTATTCACCACAGTAATATAAAGAATACTTCTAGCAAATTTCATTTCATACTGTTCAGTATTAAAAAAAGATTGTGGTATATACACACATACATACAAAGCCACATAAGCCTTTTGAGATCTATATATATGATTAAATTTTTAAAAATTTATTATACAACATTATTGGGCTTTTTTTAGTTGGGACAGCCATGGATTATAAAATAAAATTAACTTAAGGTGTCCAAATTGGTCTGGAATATTTAATCTTCAATTCTGCAGCTGCGGGGTAAAATTGTAATTTCTTTCCTTTTTCTCAACATTGCTATGTTAGAGCTTTAATAAAGTTACTATGCATTTTTATTTATCTACGTTTGAAGCATTGTGCCTGTAACGGATTGTTTGAAACTAATTAAGCCTAATCACCGACTAATTAAAATGAACTCATTCTTAAACTTATAATTAAAAAAGTAATTTATGTTGATTTTAATTACTTTTTTATGATGATTTTTGTGTGTCTGTTGGTTTTAGTTTTTTTTTCCTAGGGGTAGGGGAGCCAATGGCTTAGGGTTGAGGGTTTAAAGAGTTTAAATATATTTGTGAGACAATCTAGAAATGCAACCCCAGCAGATTTTGTAGCTCACACTGTATCTCTTTGATTAGTAATCCTACTGTTTAAAATTTAGCTTGTTAAAATAATTGATAATTTATATTGTGTAGAGCCTAATTTTTCAACTTTGTTCTTGTCACCAATGTTTTTAGTAATATATTTCTGAACATTTCAGGCTGCGGATACAGCAAGACGCTCTACTGAAGGAAGAATCCAGTCAGAATGAATTCATAGACCAACTTATTCTACAGAAATAGTTTCGTCTTTCGTCCAACTGTGAATCTTGTTTTTTTTTTTTTGTGTCAGTTAATTCAGCCAAGGTTTCGTTGAAATCATTCAGTCCAACCTCAATCCTGACATACTCATCTGGACGCAAGAATTATTTGTGTGTACTTGTGTACTTGTATACTTGTGTACTTTGTGTACTTGTATAAACAATGAATCGGATCAAACCTTTATGGAGTTTTGGTGTTTTACATCCAAACAAGAAGATGAGAATAACTTTTTAACTTAAGAGCCACTGTGATATATATATAAATATATTTCTTGTTTTTTTTCTCCAAAGTTTATTGAGACAATAAATACGGATGAATTTTGTTCTTTAGTTTTATTGTAATAAACTTTTATTGAGCCCCCAGCAGCTGTTTAATTTGAATTGTACAATTGTTGTCCTAGGTTTAGTCAAATCTCAGTTTTATGAAACACTGTATTCTCTGAGCAATTAAAATTTGTTTCATTTTGTTGTACTGTGTGTTGTTAATAGGCAAATGAAAGTTTGTTAAATAGAATATATTTCTCTCCAATCACTGATTGAACCATTAGAGTTGTAGAATATATTTCTCTCCAATCACTGATTGAACCATTAGAGTTGTAGAATATATTTCTCCAATCCCTGATTGAACCATTAGAGTTGTAGAATATATTTCTCCAATCTCTGATTGAACCATTAGAGTTGTAGAATATATTTCTCCAATCCCTGATTGAACCATTAGAGTTGTAGAATATATTTCTCCAATCACTGATTGGACTATTAGTTTAGAGTTGTAGAATATATTTCTCCAATCCCTGATTGAACCATTAGAGTTGTAGAATATATTTCTCCAATCCCTGATTGAACCATTAGAGTTGTAGAATATATTTCTCCAATCACTGATTGGACTATTAGTTTAGAGTTGTAGAATATATTTCTCCAATCCCTGATTGAACCATTAGAGTTGTAGAATATATTTCTCCAATCCCTGATTGAACCATTAGAGTTGTAGAATATATTTCTCCAATCACTGATTGGACTATTAGTTTAGAGTTGTAGAATATATTTCTCCAATCTCTGATTGAACCATTAGAGTTGTAGAATATATTCCTCCAATCACTGATTGGACTATTAGTTTAGAGTTGTAGAATATATTTCTATCCAATCACTGATTGAACCATTAGAGTTGTAGAATATATTTATCCAATCCCTGATTGGACTATTAGTTTAGAGTTGTAGAATATATTTCTATCCAATCACTGATTGAACCATTAGAGTTGTAGAATATATTCCTCCAATCACTGATTGGACTATTAGTTTAGAGTTGTAGAATATATTTCTATCCAATCCCTGATTGAACCATTAGAGTTGTAGAATATATTTCTCCAATCCCTGATTGAACCATTAGAGTTGTAGAATATATTTCTCTCCAATCACTGATTGAACCATTAGAGTTGTAGAATATATTTCTCTCCAATCACTGATTGAACCATTAGACTTGTATAATATATTTCTCCAATCACTGATTGAACCATTAGAGTTGTAGAATATATTTCTCCAATCACTGATTGAACCATTAGAGTTGTAGAATATATTTCTCTCCAATCATTGATTGAACCATTAGAGTTGTAGAATATATTTCTCTCCAATCACTGATTGGACCATTAGAGTTGTAGAATATATTTCTCCAATCCCTGATTGAACCATTAGAGTTGTAGAATATATTTCTCTCCAATCATTGATTGAACCATTAGAGTTGTAGAATATATTTCTCTCCGATCATTGATTGAACCATTAGAGGTGTAGAATATATTTCTCCAATCCCTGATTGAACCATTAGAGTTGTAGAATATATTTCTCTCCAATCATTGATTGAACCATTAGAGTTGTAGAATATATTTCTCCAATCATTGATTGAACCATTAGAGTTGTAGAATATATTTCTCCAATCATTGATTGAACCATTAGAGTTGTAGAATATATTTCTCTCCAATCCCTGATTGAACCATTAGAGTTGTAGAATATATTTCTCCAATCATTGATTGAACCATTAGAGTTGTAGAATATATTTCTCCAATCATTGATTGAACCATTAGAGTTGTAGAATATATTTCTCCAATCATTGATTGAACCATTAGAGTCGTAGACTATATTTCTCCAATCATTGATTGAACCATTAGAGTTGTAGAATATATTTCTCCAATCATTGATTGAACCATTAGAGTTGTAGAATATATTTCTCCAATCATTGATTGAACCATTAGAGTTGTAGAATATATTTCTCTCCAATCATTGATTGAACCATTAGAGTTGTAGAATATATTTCTCTCCAATCACTGATGGAACCATTAGAGTTGTAGAATATATTTCTCCAATCACTGATTGAACCATTAGAGTTGTAGAATATATTTCTCCAATCATTGATTGAACCATTAGAGTTGTAGAATATATTTCTCTCCAATCCCTGATTGAACCATTAGAGTTGTAGAATATATTTCTCCAATCATTGATTGAACCATTAGAGTTGTAGAATATATTTCTCTCCAATCCCTGATTGAACCATTAGAGTTGTAGAATATATTTCTCTCCAATCCCTGATTGAACCATTAGAGTTGTAGAATATATTTCTCCAATCATTGATTGAACCATTAGAGTTGTAGAATATATTTCTCTCCAATCCCTGATTGAACCATTAGAGTTGTAGAATATATTTCTCCAATCACTGATTGAACCATTAGAGTTGTAGAATATATTTCTCCAATCACTGATTGAACCATTAGAGTTGTAGAATATATTTCTCCCATCATTGATTGAACCATTAGAGTTGTAGAATATATTTCTCCAATCATTGATTGAACCATTAGAGTTGTAGAATATATTTCTCCAATCATTGATTGAACCATTAGAGTTGTAGAATATATTTCTCTCCAATCATTGATTGAACCATTAGAGTTGTAGAATATATTTCTCTCCAATCATTGATTGAACCATTAGAGTTGTAGAATATATTTCTCTCCAATCACTGATTGAACCATTAGAGTTGTAGAATATATTTCTCCAATCACTGATTGAACCATTAGAGTTGTAGAATATATTTCTCCAATCATTGATTGAACCATTAGAGTTGTCCGTTTATTAAAAATAATAGTTTTCTTCCAATATAAAATTTACTTTAAAGAAAAAAAAGAGATACACGAATAAGAGTTGGATAATATCAAAGTTTCAAAATGTCTGGAGATTTTTCAAATGTATGTCCTGGGAATAAAAAGTTAATGGATATCTTAAATGTTTCTTATCAAAAGCATAAAAAAGGGATGTGGGGGGGGGGGGGGGGCAAGTTTATCATTCCACGGCAGTCACATCTACTAGCCTCCTCTCCTCCTCCTCCCCCCATCTTTCCCTCTGTAGAATTCCCCTTGGGTGTTTAAGGAGACAGCCTTACCTCCTATAACATATATTTGCACTTTTGCACAGAGGTAGCCTACACACGTCAGACACAGGATAGATCTGCACAACACCCCTCAGAAAAGGGATTACACAAAGCTAGACCACGGTGTATTTGTCAGTTGGCCAACCTACATGAATACTTATTAATACAGAAGGATAACTCAAAGATAGGAACATATGTTGGATAATATCATTTATTACTGCGTTAAATGCGAAAATATTTATTCCATCTATTTATCTACAGTTTCAAAAAACATTTTTTAAAACGATTTTGCAATTTTGTTATATCCGCATTTACAGTAACAGCATAATTTCACTAAAAAAAAGATAATGACATATTACGTAAAAAAAATGACCATTTTATGTAAAGTTTTAAAACTGTTGTATAGAGTTGATTCTTTGGTTATTTAAGAACATTCTACAAAGTAATCATTCCACAAAAAAAAATATTCTAGCGCGAAAATTTGGACGTACAGACAATAGGCATCATCTTGCACGAAGACTTGTCTCAGAAAAAGGCAGAACTGTCCTCGCCTCTGCGCATGACGGAACTGTCTTCGTCTCTACAGGACGCCGGTGGTTACCAGGGCGACGCTCGCGATGGAGGCGGCTATGAGCGCTGCGCACGCCACAAGGGAGTCGCTTCCGGAGGCGGCATATCTGCCTACCATGCCTGGCTCCGAGAATCTTGGGTCGCACCGATTCATGGCAACCAGCGGAGCGGTCAAGTTCATAGTCGCCAGGCAGATACTGGAATACAGGAGTAAATACAATTCATTTAGAAAGAAACTATATTTTTTTAATGCACACAGACACACACACAGAATCCTAAAATAAAATATGATTTGTCGTCAATCGCTAGAATCTTGGCAAACAATATAACTGCACCTAACTGCAGACATTGCCCCTGCTCACAAGAAACTGTATGAATGCCCTAAGCTAAGCTACCTCAGATACACTCTGCCTCCTTCCCTCAACCTACTATTACCGACACACTCTATACCAGGGGTCGGGAACCCATGGCTAACGAGCCAGATGGGGCTCTTTTGATGGCTGCATCTGGCTCGCAGACAAATGTTCGATTATTAAAAAAATGTTTTTTTTAGACTTTTTGATCTACATATTAATTTTATATCAATATTTCATTCTACAAATGAGCTAAAGTCTACTGCAGATCAGCATTAGAAGAATTCAGAGACATAATTATTGTACTTTTAGTGTTGAAACTACACAAAATGCACACATTTACTTGAATTTTTAGTTTTAAACATAATGTATGGCTCTCACAGAATTACTTTTCAAAATATGTGGTATACATGGCTCACTAAGTCAAAAACGGTTCCCGACCCCTGCTCTATACTATATAACAATATGGAACAACTGAAAAAGACATGTAAATATGTTTGTCTGGCATTGGCTGCAAGAGAGCACCCAGCTCTGCAGACTGGTTAACAGAGGAAGAAGAAACAAATACCCTTAATTTCTACTACGCGAAAAAAAAAACGTAAGAGGGTTTACTTATTCTATTGGTTTAACCACAGACTATAATAAGATGGACAGCTTGCTTCTATGAGATGGAATGTTAGTTTGCACATGTGCGGCCTTCAATATGCCTAAGTCAACAAGTTTTCCGGTGCACATCAAAGACTTTAGTATAATGAGCTGGACCACTTGCTCTATTTTAAGAGCTTAACACTTGTTTTTTTTCCGTGTGCACACTATCTTTAATCATTAATGATTCATAAACTTCCCTAAAGATTTCCGCTGTATACAACTTTCGATTTTATTCTTACTTTTCCATTGAGAAAATCTTATCGAATTACTAGACCGGAAGTCTAGATGACTTGGTGCGATCGGAAATTCGGAAAAGAAGATATTCGAGTCATCAAATAGCAGAAATATTAAAGCAAGCAGTCCATCTTATTATAGTCTTTGGTTTAACACGAAGTCGGACAACCCAATTACTATCTCTATGGCATAACCTAGTTATCCGATGATCAAAGTTTCAACTCACCCTCCCATTTTGGCCAGCTCGTAATCAAATAGCATTCTGTAGTTTGGGTTACATTTGATATAGGCTTCTCGAATGCAGTTCGTGAACGGAGCCATGATCCTGGTAGAATAATCAGACATGCAATCAGCTGATTGGAAATTCTAGACATTAATATAAAGGATAGATTACCTATAGATCCGAACACAGACAATAACAATTTGATAATGATATTTATTACAAAAATATTTTGATGGACTTTGCAGGCAAAGAGAATTTGTTTGTATTTATTTTGATTTCCACGACAACCTGGTCGACACCAATAATTTTTGTTTGTTTGAAAATGTCAACGTGCACTCTTCCCATCATTAATTGGTGCCCGCATTGCATCTTTACCGAATTTCCGGCCGCGACCCGATATCGGGCTACGAAAGCTCAGTTACAAAAACAAGCCGTAGAATGCTGAAGCCGGCTGGACCTTTCTGTTAGTTCACCGGACTGTCAACCGACACGTTGCGGGTTCTATCCCTGGCTCTGACCGATCCCTGCCGCCCTGCAGGATATTATTGGGCCTAGTGGACGTAATTATCTTCTATCTAGAAGGAACGTTTGTAAAACTTAACAGAAATTAACGGTACTATCCTTTTGACTCCCTACACTTGACTTTACCTGCAGGATAAAGTAATGGCTTTCTCTGACTGCCGGCTGTTGACCTACTTGCAGGATAAAGTAATGGCTTTCTCTGACTGCCGGCTGTTGACCTACCGGCAGGATAAAGTAATGGCTTTCTCTGACTGCCGGCTGTTGACCTACCTGCAGGATAAAGTAATGGCTTTCTCTGACTGCCGGCTGTTGACAGCTGTCCTGAGTGCCACAACTTCGCCATCGTCCACATGTTTCTTCCTGCAATCGTCAAGAGGGATGGAACAGTCGGCCATGTTTACACTAGGAGGAAACAGCTGCTGGACTGGAGAGGAGAAGAAGAAATGGTTGATACATTATGTAACAACAGAGCTGGACTAACGACGAGTGGAAGTGGAACATGTTATGTAGCACAAACACAAAAAACGATGTTCCGGGGCCTGCACTTTTCAATATGAGACATTCATTAGAGTGCCATGATGGTTGTGTACGGCAGGGGTCGGCAAAATTTTGACAATAGAGTGCCAAAGTAGGATTTCTAATTTATGCAGTATGCCAAGATGACATCTTACTCTAGCACTCAATTTCTTGTAGAAGAGCCTTGTATTGCCTATTCGAAGATCTTTAGCGTGTCATTGAAAAACGTTCTGTGTGCGTGCCAAGTTTGGCACGCATGCCGTAGGTTTCCGACCCTTGGTCCACAGAATTAGAGTGCCATGATGCTTGTCTATAGAAGTATTCTGTCTGTTTTTTTGGTATACCTAAGATCTTGAGCTTAAGTGAAGGTTTTTTATATAAATGCAGCTGCATTCTGAAAGGTATTTTCTAATTTTATAAATATCTAACGGATAACTGAATCAAACTAAGAAAGAAAATGTGGATGAGTATAGTATTGGCCACACAATCACTTTGTAAGCTGGGGTCATGGAATACAAATTGTATGAAATATTTAACTAATAGTGGGTTTTTTCGAAAGCATCTATAAATTATTTTTTTTTAAACTAATTCTAATTAGACTGTGGATAGGAAGCTGAAAACATCATTTTAATATCTTAGTCATATAATTGTCAGGCAGCACATTGAAAGTAATAAACGTGTATACACAAAAACTAAAATACTATAAGTAACGTTCTACACCGAGAGTTCTCATGTCAAATTAGAACTTATACTTCCACTTTCATGCGCTTTCAATAATGCGCTAATACAATTGGATGGCCAATCTTTTTTTATCACTATGTGTTGCAACGGTGTTTCCAAGCACCGAACTTATGTAGCACACATTAGGGCACAACCTTATCAACGCAGTGCCCCAGCAATGTTCTGAAGCGCCTTCGCTACTTACGCAGGGGCAAGTAGGCCTTGCAGAAGATGTAGCCTGCATATCTGAGGTCCTCGATTCTCGGGAAGTATCTGTCGTAGATCGGGATGTTGATATTGATGACATCCCACATTTGCCTCCGTCTCCACACACAGTTGATAAACTCCTCCATATTTCTAGAAACACACATAGGGCCAAATGACTTCATGAAATATGCATCGTTTGAAATAACCAGTAAAAGTAAAAACAATATCCCATTGGACCAAGTTGATCCAAAAGGCCAAGGAAGCAGCGTTCATCAGTTTCGGTGATAGTGTGGCCAGCACAATGCACAGCCGCCTTCACCTTACCATTACTACGGTAAGGTACCCATCAGCGCTAGGTAGACTCAGGGACAACCTCCAGACCCGGGAAAAAATCCTAGCCTTCACCAGGACTCGAATCCAGGACCTACGGTGCCCCCAGCAAGAACTAAGCACGTCTGTTATCATCGTCAGTCATATCAGATAGCTAAGACATTGTCAGAAAGCCCCGTTCAATGCCTCACAATACATAATACGTGCTGAAGTTAGCAGAAATAAATCAATAGCGTTATATTTTACAAATGTGTACAGTATGCTATAAACAATACAAATGGAGGTCCTTGCTGAGATCCTATAGTTCTTGGCGATAGGGTAATGAAAGCAGCATTGATTTCAACTCAGGTGCCATCAAAGGCTATTGTATCACTACTGCACTGTTATGTAACTGAGGTAAGATATTCAATGTTATTTCATAGACTTAAACAAAACCGTCCCACCCGTAGAAAACACGATCATGTTCCAGCTAAAAGAAGAGAAACGAATCTCTGCACCTTCAAGACTTTAGCAGGCCACGCCCTCAACACACACAGACCAAGCCCTCAACACACACACACACAAAAAATGCCCACAACACATAGGCCACACCCTCAACACACATACCACGCCCTCCAAACACAGGTCACGCCCTCCTCAGACAACCCATGCCTTCCACACATACAGACCACACCTGCCACACACACACAGAGAACACGCCCTACACACACAGATGACGCCCACACCACAATTAGGTCATGCCCTTCACAGACAGCCCATGCTCTCCACACATACTGACCACGCCCTCCACACATAGGCCACACCCTGTACACACAGACCACACTCTCCACACACAGACCACGGCCCCATACACTGACAAAGCCCTCGGCACACAGACCACGCCTAGATTAAAACGTTGACCTGCGCAGTTTATCTCTATCTAAATGACTTTCCCGTACTTGCATTGCTGTTTGTAACGAAGAAGTCCCACGTTGATATTTGTGTACGCGAGGCCCTGGGTCATCTGCAGCGTGCAGCTGTCCTCTATGGTCTGGTAGTTTAGATTGATCTCCGCTGGACTCACATTGGAAAACAAAGCTGAGGATTTTTCAGAGAGCGAGAGAGACACTCAGAAAACTTATTGAGAATAGTGTATTTATCTAAAGTCCATAACTAATTTCTAACGTGAGTGTACTGTAAGAGTGATAGAAACCATGCATTAAAACCTCTTACCTAACACCAATAGACAGTTCCGGTACACTATACTCATTCCTGTTGAACGGGATGCGTCTTTAATATGTTTTCTGCAACACTATCGCGCGTGTGTTGAGACTGTTTTTGGTGAACTTTGTGTCTTCCTTTTGTGTCTTGATCTGAGCCGTGTTACAACATCACAAGTTGAAACTTTAGTTCTTCAGATATTTTTGTTTCTGTCAATTAATGCAAATTTCTCGATACAAAACATATAATATAAACAAAGCATGTACAGACCTGAATTGAATATATAATATATAGATTCTTGATCGTCGGCCCGAATTGATCATAGGGTTGGTGAAGCAGCTTTTACCAGTTTCTTTGGTCATAGTAAGGTATATGCGGCCCGCATAATGCCCAGCCGCCTTTACTTTACCCCCAAATAATGTCAAGCAGGTCTAACAATGAGAGCTTGGTAGACTCAGGGACTCTGGGACACCCTCCCGGGAACAAATCCCAGCTTTCGCCAGGATTCTAACTCAGAACCTTCGGCACGGCAGTTGAACGCTCTGCCGCTCGGCCACCGTGCGCATCTAGGACTTGGGAACATTAGAGGCAATTAGAGGCAATTAGAGACAATTAGAGGCAATTAGAGGCAATTAGATGCAATTAGAGGCAATTAGAGGCAACTAGAGGCAATTAGAGGCAATTAGAGGCAATTAGAGGCAATTAGAGGCAATTAGAGACAATTAGAGGCAATTAGAGGCAATTAGAGGCCATTAGAGGCAATTAGAGGCCATTAGAGGCAATCAGAGGCAATTAGAGGCAATTAGAGGCAATTAGAGCCAATTAGAGGCAATTAGAGCCAATTAGAGGCAATTAGAGCCAATTAGAGGCAATTAGAGCCAGTTAGGGGCAATTTATTTCTTTAAAAAATAACAAAGCCCATTTTGAAATCAGACTCTTCATTTTATTGTTTTATACATAGTTTATCAACATTGTCATACATCTGCAGGGCTATTTCCTTAATTTGGGAAGCAAGGCTAGTCTTATATTGAAGACGCTCTTTCTATAAAGAAGATTATTATATAGTAAGTTATTTTGAATTTCTATGCAGGAGATAAATATAGATAAATAGTGGAAATAAATACTCAGTACTAGAACCATTCATGGTAGACCCTAGTCAAGAAATCAGTGAATTTGATCAATCTGCGTTTTGTACTTTTCTTAAGGATTATTAAATTTAGAAACTATGACACTTTTACTGTCTACCTAGGTGTCTAGTAGCTTGTCGAAAGAAACACATTCAATGTTTTTATGTTTAAAAAATGCTACTTACAACCAATGATTAACCTTCAGCCAGTGTATCAAATCTGGTGTGTTTTAAACAGCACCACAGACAACGTAAAATGGATCTAGGTTAAAACTGATAGTCTTGGCTTTCCATCGTGCCATCTGAAGGATATTGCGAGTGTGCCCATCAAACTAGAATAACCATTCATAATCTAAATCACATTGCATTGTTTTGAAATAGTAAAAAAAAAAATCAAAACAAAACAACACAGAACCTCTTTCCTGCCCGATGCGTAGACATGTCTTGTCGTGACGTCACCGGAATTGAAGGTAGAGCTAAATTGGTTTGCGTCATTTGAATAGATTTTTAAAAATATAAATTGTGTTAATTATTTGGGCAAACCTTATCTCATCTTAAGACTTGTGCTCGGCAAACCTTTCATGTTTTAATTTTGAAATTTTAAGGTTGCGTGTAGGGATGTTAGTTTTTTTCCAAACCTGTTTTTGGTTCTATAAGACCGATTTTAAACCGGTTTACGAGCTCAGTCCCCGTCCCCCTTTCCTTTTTTTTTTGCGCGATGTCGCCGGTAGAATCTAATGAGTTTATTGTTGAGGAGTATTAAGAAAGAGATAAAATCTAAGGTTTTCATTGTTGAGGTATGAATTCTCTAACTCGGATTGGGAAAACGAAAAATCATGCTTTTTCATGGCGTCCACAGACTTTCAAGCGAGCCAAAAACAGCTTGTTCACATGGGTGGACGTCCCCTCTCATTGCTTAGGACTCGAACCCGGACAGTGTGGGGTCGCTGTCTAATGTTGTTTCCTATTTGTAACTCAAGTTTGTAACACTATATTATTATATATATAATATATATACAAGACAAAGTCCGGGGGGGGGGAACATTTATGTATAAGCTACAGAAATATTTTTTTTATAGACTACAATGAACAGTAAGCTATAGATCTAATAGTAAATATTTTTGTTTATTTTTTACTGAAGAAATTTAGAAAAGTAATTTAAAATAAATATTGTAATCGGGTTGAAAATAGGTAAGACTTTTTATTTAAACAAAAAGCTCAATTGTCCTGTGTTGCCAGTGGATTTACATTTTTGTTTGTTAAAAAGTAATATTAATTGAAACATTTTTTTTACGAAAAAAAAGGTATAGACTAACTGGAGAATCGAACCCGGGTCGATCACATGGCAGCCCGATACGTTATACACCCAGCTAGCTAGATACGTGTCCTAAGTCAAATTGCAAAGCTAAAATATGATGCAATAAAGTCACGTGTCTTTAAATAAACCAATTTAAGATTTATATATATATATATATATATAGAGAGAGAGAGAGAGAGAGAGAGAGAGAGAAGGAGAGAGAAAGAGAGAGAGAGATAAGGAGAGAGAAAGAGAGAGAGAGAGAGAGAAGGAGAGAGAAAGACAGAGAGAGAGAGAGAAGGAGAGAGAAAGAGAGAGAGAGATAGAGAGAGAAGGAGAGAGAGAGACACATTCTAAAGTAGTTGTTCTTAAAAACAATTTGTACGATTATCGCTTTTGATTCGTAACTTAATTTCTTCTTCCCATTTCCTGTTAATCCGATATTTTTACGAATAGTGCATTATGGGAAAAGGAAGTTAAATTGCAACATAGTTTTTCCATTTCTTGATTTCTTCTGTTGATGCATGAAATCTTGGCCATGAAAACACGAACCTTGAACTGTGTCCTTTGTTTTGTTCTTATTTGTAAGTTTTGAAGTTATTGTCTATGCTTATCTTTTTAAAATCTAAGGTCTACGATATTAAATATTCACAATTGACAATAGTATCACCAATAGTTAAATCGCTAAACTTAGAAACACTGGAGGACAGAAGAACAAAGAGTAAAGTAGTAATAATACATAATGCATTAAACCCAGGTTTAGAATTGCAGCACATTAGCAACCTGTTTGCAATGCTTAGATAAACATAAAGAAAAAATACTTTCCTTACCCCTTGTGCGAGCACAAATGCATATAAGTACTCTTTTCTTCCCGAGTGGCATCCGGGCATGGAATGGGTTGCCTGAACAAACCAGTAAAACTCTAATAAAAATGCAAGCCTAGACTCAGACAACTGGAACAGTGTAGGACGCAGTAATCTTCCTTATAGAAGGAGCGTCTGTAATATATAAGATAAAATATAATAATAGTCACGGTTGTCTTGTTATAACGAATTATTGTTAATATTTTGAATTACGAATTTTTATATCCTTATATACCAAAATTCCTTATAATGCTTTGGAAATCTAAAGGTATAAATTGGACCTTGCACCAAGTCATTATCTATCAATTCATTATTTTATTATCTATGGACTCACCCTAAGTCAGTCATTCCAAACGCTCTTACAGTAAGTTTCTCAAGACCCCTAAACAATTCGCGTATATTGAACCTAGACAATTAACTCGGGACTCTATGCCATAGGTCGGCAACTTACGGTACGCGAGCCTAACTTGGCACGCAGAACGATTTTCAATGGCACGCGGACGATCCCCAGAAAAAAAATGCATTTCAAATTGAGTGCTTAAGCACGGTGAATTTTGGGCTGTTGGCAGCGCGTGCGGCTGGCGCACCGAAGGTCTCGGGTTCGAATCCCGATGCCGGCTAGGATTTTTTCCCCGGGTCCTGAGGGTGTCTCTGAGTCTACCTAGCTCTGATGGGTACGTTACCTTAGTTGGGGGATATGTGCACAGTGCTGGCCACACAGTCCCCTAGTACCTATGGATCAATTCGGTCCGACGGGTACTTTACTTACTTACAAGCTAAATGAATGAGTGATCCTACTTTGTCACACTATTATCAAAAGTTCGCCGACCCCTAATCATCTATTCCTTCGTCTGTTTATTCGCACTGACTTCTTTATTATCAAACATTATATTTATATATTTGTGTACTCTATATATGCAGGTATGCACTGGTGTGAGGGAAAGATTGAATCAACGTATTTTGGAATCGGCGACATTTGTCTAACCCAAATCTACCCCTACACTACCCTGGAGGGAATCGACAAAATTATAAAAATTTGCCTGTAAGTAGTCGTCTGCTAAAACTTGTTCCCTGCATTGCGAGCGATTGGGCGGGTTGCTGGGTGATACCTAATGTCAATTTGTGCCCAACCTAAACTAGGCCAGAACTTATAAGGGACATTTTGGCCACACTTTGAATAGCCCCATCCATTCCATCCATCCAAATAAGATTATTATGCCGCAACAAATGACCATGTCAGTTTGCGCCGTTTGATTGTTGCCACGTTTTCTTGAGGGCCTGCAATTGAGGATATTCTATCCCAGGAATAATCATAAGTCCTGTGTTCTACGTAGGAGATGCGGTAGATTTTCTCCGTATGATGTAAGTTTTGGAAATGTACAATATTCTAATCCTTTTCAGATCTCGCTGCTTATACCAATCCCACCTCTCCCCCCCCCCCCTTGATGCAGCCGACTCACATTGCACGGCAATCCCCCCTCCCCCCTTTAACCTGTGACCATCTCTCTTGTTTGTATATCCATCAATTTCATCACTTGTTTGTATATCCATCAATGTCATCACTTGTTTGTATATCCATCAATTTCATCACTTGTTTGCATATCCATCCATTTCATCACTTGTTTGCATATCCATCCATTTCATCACTTGTTTGCATATCCATCAATTTCATCACTTCTTTGCATATCCATCCATTTCATCACTTGTTTGCATATCCATCCATTTCATCACTTGTTTGCATATCCATCCATTTCATCACCCCTTCATCTACAATGTCTCTTCCCACCCATGGCAATAACGAAAATCGTTTCAATTTGTTTCCATTTGTATAATACACAAAACATTAAGTTTGTCTTTCTATCAGCCAGCAGTAAAACTAAACCTTAATAATAATATTTCTATGTGTATAGCTGCATAGCGCTGTCAACAAACATAATGTAAGCTCAGAGAGATTTAACATTGAGCAACATACAAGTAATAGCAACGGATGATACGAATTTAAAGGGTCACCACTCTACTGCACAAGTGCAAAGAATTACCGCAGAGGCTGACATGGCCCCGTGCATAATATCATGCGGGTTGGCTATTCTCGGACAGGATCTTGGTGCTCTCCTCCCCCCCCCCCCCCCACGATCAACTCCTTATCATCGTTACGTCCTGGACGTAACATCCGGAAGGTCTAGTCCGGTATTTTTTTTTAGACATTTATAAATCGGCTTTACATGAAAGCATTGTTAAAGGGCGTCTTGACCGTAACATCAAACTAACGTTAGCGGCAGTGGTTGTGTTACCAGCGTGACGCAGTAATCAGATCCTGTGGTTTGCAGGCGGATACAAGAGTATTACGATTGCATCATTGAACGTAGGCGTGGCTTGTACCTGGACGTGGATGAGAACATCATGCCTTTCTTCCAGAAAAAGTTCCCGGATGAGTACGACCTGAGGCGGGGCGGCTACGTCTTCTGTCTTGAGATGCTGCCTCAGGGTAAGTTGGCACATGGCACATACAATATGCCACATAGCACTAGGCACATGAAACATGACACAAGGCACAAGGCACATAAACATGGCACATGACACAAGGCACATAAAACATGGCACTTGACACAAAGCACATAAACATGGCACATGACACAAGGCACATAAAACATGGCACAAGGCACATGAACCATGGCAAATGACACAAGGCACATAAAACATCGCACTTGACACAAGGCACTTAAAAAATGGCACATGACACAAGGCACATAAACATGGCACATGACACAAGGCACATAAAACATGGCACAAGGCACATGAACCATGGCAAATGACACAAGGCACATAAAACATCGCACCTGACACAAGGCACTTAAAAAATGGCACATGACACAAGGCACATAAAACATGGTACATGACACATGGCATATAAAACATGGCACATGGCACATGACAAATGCAATAAGGCGCAAGACACATGGCAAATAACAGTGAATTATGAACTTGTGAGGAGCTTGTTTGTGGGTCAGGGTGTTGGTAGTCAGTGTGTGTGTGTGTGTGTGTGTGTGTGTGAACAGCTTCGCTGCAACACACGAAATTATGAAAGAGCAGTGTCTGTGTGTGATGTGTCATACTTTAGTCTGTGACCAATTAAGACTTCAGTTATTCCACCTCAGACTTCAGTCTGCCCCCACTCTACTCTGCCCACTACATTCTTCCGTTTATCTAAAGAAAACAAGAACAAATCACATAGAAGGGTCAATAGGGTCATTAGGGTCAATAGGGTCAATAGGTTCTGAAAGTAATCGAACTCAATTTTTTTTCGTCTGCATCATCCAAGCAACTGAAATTTTTTGCCGACCCCAAAAAGACCAACCTCTTGCCTCTACGCCACTGACCGGTCTCTCGTTTCTCTTCCATCAGTAATTAGGAGTTACGCACTTGACGACAGGAGGGTCAAGAGCTGTGAGGTCAGCCTGCAGCGACATCTTTGCTTTGACGTGAAGAATAAAAATGACCACGATCTGCAATCGCACACAATAAAGGAACTCTCCTGCAAGTGAGTTCTTTGGTTACTGCAGGCACCCGAACGAACCTCCACACAATTTCAGGTGGCTTTTGTTTTTGTCTAGTCGTCTTCGGGTGTTTAAGGCAGCGCGTTCGGCTGGCGTACCGAAGGTCCTAGGTTAGACTCCTGGCGCAGGCTAGGATTTCTTTTCCCTGATCTTGAGGGTGTCCCTGAGTCTACCCCAGCTCCGATGAGTACCTAACCGTAGTTGGCATAAAGTAAAGGCGGCTGTGCATAGCATAGTAATAAAAATATAAGACTTATATAGCGCATATCCCATTGGGAACAGTTCTATGCTCTGTAAACGAACTGCTGCCTGCTAGCGCAAATACGTTTACAGGCCCGAAACTCCTGCAGGGCGATAGGGATCCGTCGGTGGCGGGGGTAGAACCCGCGACTTGTTAGTTGGTTTTTGGTTGACAGTCCGGTGAACTAACCGCTGGACCAGCCGGGTTCAGTGCTGGCCAGACAATCACGTAGTTTGCCGTGGCCACAAAAAACTGCTAAAAGAAACCTGCAATTAATTCTATCGATCCTCTCTATTAGTTCAACATTCAAATCCTGCTTTTTCCACGAGGAGTCCAAAAGTTAAACCTCAAGACTTTACAGCGAGGCATGAACTCGAATCTTTACGTGGGTGGATCGTCACACTTTAATGTAATATGTTGGTGGTCATTACTGACCTTCTCTACTTGGACTCTAACGGACAAAGAAGGGTCACTGTTCAGTGCATATAAGTACTCTTTCCTCCCGAGTGGCATATGGACATGGAAGGGGTTGCCTGAGAACCAGTAACTTAACATATTTTAAAACATTAATAAAGATGCAAGACTAGACTTGAACCACGGATGAGCGTATGGCGCAATAATCTTCTTTTTAGAAGGAGCGTCTGTAATATATAAGATACGATGATAGTGTAATGTTAATCAATAGAAGTTTTATTTTATCACATAATATGTTCAATAACAAATCTTGTTCCATATCTAGAAGCAATTAACTTATAAACTAGCGTAAACAAAAGTAAAGTGGCGAAGTAATAATTTAATCAATTTATACCTCTGTTTAACTTCCAGCTATTCCATCAAATACTTCACCTGTTTGAGGGAACAGTTTGAAAGCTGTACGACTAATGATTTCCCGCTATTCTATTTGCAACTGGCAGAACTGGGCCCGTAAGTTCACCTCGTTTGTTGATTGTGAAATTGACAAAATATTTTTTTTATTTTAAATAAAGGATGCATTCAATTCATAGGTCTACGAATAGAGACGGTCGAGCGTGTGATTCTAGACTGCCCTGGCTTGCAGAAGCATAGAGTGGATGGGAATGGGTCAACTGTTTGCACCGAGCCTATTGGATGGTGACTTGGCTACACTGCTTAGCACCGAGTCTATTGGATGGTGACTTGGCTACACTGCTTAGCACAACAAACGCGTTTGTCATCCGATCCCTAAAATGGTGATCTCAATTCGTATTCTCACTCTGGAGAAATGAGGTTCAAGTCTGGCCTGTAGACTAGACAATCGTGAGACTTTTAGCTGAGTGGTCTCCATTTTTTGGTGCATTTTAGGCGGAATTCGTTTTTTTTTTGTTTAGTTTTTGTCTTTCAACTTATATACACAATTTACAGAAACTGTTTTTTTTTTTTAAGTTTTACGAATAGCCCTGTTTACGAGCATTCAAAATGACTTTATGGCGTTTTTTTAACTAACTGAGATAACCCATTCCATGCTCGATTGCCATTCTAGACGAAAGTTATTTTATTTTTATCTTTTGAGAATGTTATTTGATTTATGTGCCGTATTTTTAAAATAAAAAAAAAACTTCGTCTCTTTCTTTTTCTTCATTGTACTGTGAAGGCCCCGTTAGACCCGAGGAAAACGATCCACAATTGAAGGGTGATTTGAAATGCTGAAAAGTGTGCATTAGCTACTTATAATATTTTATAACAGACAAACAGAGTTAAAAATAGACGACAGAGTTTTATTGGAAGTATTTAGTCCAACCCTTCAGTGATGATTCGAAAGCCGGCTCACAAGGGGGAATTGCTGTAGACTTAGTCCAGTGTGTTCCAGTGTTATGGTTGACGGAAAAAAAAGAATATTTGTAAACGTCGGGGCGTGCGTGTTCCGTTTGAGCTGATGACCTCTGGTAGAGAGGGACACTTGTTCGACCTGACTGTGTGGACATGTCCACCTGGCCATTCATGTACACCAGGGTGACTTTGTCTATCTCTCTGCGGTGTTGTAGGGGCTGAAGATGGAGTTTGGCCACCAATGCAGAGCCGCTTCTTGTTTTTAGGCAGTAGTCCTGTAGGATACGATGTTCCTCACGTCTACTGGTCATTACAGATTTGTGTGTGTGTTCATGTTTACATCTTCATTGCCAATGAGACACCTGATTGTGCTGAACATGTCTGATATTTAATGAGACACCTGATTGTGCTGAACTTGTCTGATATTTAATTAGACACCTGATTGTGCTGAACATGTCTGATATTTAATGAGACACCTGATTGTGCTGAACATGTCTGATATTTAATGAAACACCTTATTGTGCTGAACATGTCTGATATTTAATGAGACTTCTGATTGTGCTGAACATGTCTGATATTTAATGAAACACCTTATTGTGCTGAACATGTCTGATATTTAATGAAACACCTTATTGTACTGAACATGTCTGATATTTAATGAAACACCTGATTGTGCTGAACATGTCTGATATTTAATGAGACACCTGATTGTGCTGAACATGTCTGATATTTAATGAAACACCTTATTGTGCTGAACATGTCTGATATTTAATGAGACACCTGATTGTGCTGAACATGTCTGATATTTAATGAAACACCTGATTGTGCTGAACATGTCTGATATTTAATGAAACACCTTATTGTGCTGAACATGTCTGATATTTAATGAAACACCTTATTGTGCTGAACATGTCTGATATTTAATGAAACACCTTATTGTGCTGAACATGTCTGATATTTAATGAGACACCTTATTGTGCTGAACATGTCTGATATTTAATGAAACACCTTATTGTGCTGAACATGTCTGATATTTAATGAAACACGTTATTGTGCTGAACATGTCTGATATTTAATGGTTCCCGCTTTTAGTTGTACAGTTCTTATCTTAAACTTCAACGTTTCAGACGCTCCTTATATAAGACCAATACTTTGTTTATTACGATCAATCATTCTTTTAATATTAATAAAAGAATATTTTACATATTGCCATAACGCAAAAAAAAAATCTTATGGTGAGTAGCTGGGGCAATGGTGGTCGTGCAGTAGCGCGTTTGTCTGGAATGGCGAAGGTCCTGGGTTCGAATTCTGGTGCAGGCTATGATTTTTTCCTCGGGTCAGAAGGGTGTCTCTGAATCTACCCAAGCACTGATGGGTACCTGAGCTTAGTTGTGGTAAAGTAAAGGCGGCTGTGTAGAGTGCTAACCACACAATCACCTAGCATGCCGTGGCCACAGAAACTTGTGAACGCTGCTTTACCTGACCTATGGATCAGGTTGTTCCGACTGGATACTTTACTATGCCTTGGATAGACCTGTAGTTCTAACTATGCAAAGGGTGGTCTATAGTGTAGTTCTAACTATGCAAAGGGTGGTCTATAGTGTAGTTCTAACTATGCAAAGGGTGGTCTATAGTGTAGTTCTAACTATGTAAAGGGTGGTCTATAGTGTAGTTCTAACTATGCAAAGGGTGGTCTATAGTGTAGTTCTAACTATGCACAGGGTGGTCTATAGTGTAGTTCTAACTATGCAAAGGGTGGTCTATAGTGTAGTTCTATCTATGCAAAGGGTGGTCTATAGTGTAGTTCTAACTATGCAAAGGGTGGTCTATAGTGTGGTTCTAACTATGCAAAGGGTGGTCTATAGTGTAGTTCTAACTATGCAAAGGGTGGTCTACAGTGTAGTTCTAACTATGCAAAGGGTGGTCTATAGTGTAGTTCTAACTATGCAAAGGGTGGTCTATATTGTAGTTCAAACTATGCAAAGGGTGGTCTATAGTGTGGTTCAAACTATGCAAAGGGTGGTCTATAGTGTAGTTCTAACTATGCAAAGGGTGGTCTATAGTGTAGTTCTAACTATGCAAAGGGTGGTCTATAGTGTAGTTCTAACTATGCAAAGGGTGGTCTATAGTGTAGTTCTAACTATGCAAAGGGTGGTCTATATTGTAGTTCTAACTATGCAAAGGGTGGTCTATATTGTAGTTCTAACTATGCAAAGGGTGGTCTATATTGTAGTTCTAACTATGCAAAGGGTGGTCTATATTGTAGTTCTAACTATGCAAAGGGTGGTCTATATTGTAGTTCTAACTATGCAAAGGATGGTCTATATTGTAGTTCTAACTATGCAAAGGATGGTCTATATTGTAGTTCTAACTATGCAAAGGGTGGTCTATATTGTAGTTCTAACTATGCAAAGGGTGGTCTATATTGTTTTTACATCTTCTGATCCTTCCACATGAAACGGTAAAACAGCGTGTGTTACAAAAATAAATGTGAAAACTCTAAAATAAAGTAAATAGCTACATTTTATAAATAAAATTGTTATATTTCATATTGATCTTATTGTTTTTGATGATTCACAGGGCGTGTCTGCTGCGACACAGACGATTCATTCCTATGATTCTCTGGAAAGCCTGCTGGTATATATTTCAGTCAAAAGGTCAGGGACACTCGGAGTTTCCATCGATGTCTGGAACATTCACGGTCGCGGCAATCAGCCTTCTCGTGACACAAACAGCAGCCTCGTTTTGAGATGTGGAGAGAATTCTCCATTTTTTTTGTATGTGTTTTCTCACAACGTGTTTGTGTGTGTGTTCATTATAGGAATGTTACGTCTTAAGTTTTCGGGATAATAAATTATTGCTATTATATGCATAAACTATTTGGTCTCAGCTCGCTATGTTACCTTAATCCGCTTTATTGGGCTATATTATTCAATGTTGTCAGCTGCTCAACCCCGCGGATTTCAGAAGATAATGTATAAATAAAATAAAGATAAACAGAGACAGACAATTTTCAGAAAGAACTTTATTGCGAAAACAATTAATTCTTGATATTATGAACTTTTCAAATGAATTAATAAGCATATGCATTTTAATGTATGCATAAAATTATAATGTTTATACTTTGACTTAAGTGGATATATTTTATAAAAGGAAGAAGAATAGAAGTATTTGTACATACTGTCTATCTCGAGTCTATTCGTATGTCTGTGTATTTATCACTCTATCTAACTATGTATCTCTCTCTCTCTCTATATATATATATATGTATATCAAACTAAAATCAATATACTACCTATCAAACAATTAAACTTTTTATCAATTAATCAATCTATCAAGCTATCTATCTGTTTATTTATCAATCTATAAATCTAATTATCAAGCTATCCATCTGGCTAGCTATTAAACTATAAAGCTATCTTCTCACGCTATCTATCAATCTACCAATCTAACTATCAATATTAAGCTTTTTTTCTGTATATCTATCAATCTACCTATCAAGATATCTATAATATGTCTGTCGATCAATCTAACTATCTAGCTATCTGTCTATCAATCTATCAAACTAACTATCAAGCTCTGGAGACTGGCTGTATAATTTGTTCGATTTATAGTTCTGTCTTTTAACCATCTATACTCCTTAAAGTAGAAACTAAAAAACAAACAACACCCTAATAATTCAGCACTAGTTAAGAACACACACTCAAACACTCATTGCATACTAGGGGATTGTGTGGCCAGCAGAATGCCCCCAGTCGCCTTCACTTTCACCCAAACCAAAGTCGGGTACACATCAGATCCGGGGGAGACTCAGGGACACCCCCCTCCAGATCCGGGAACAAATCGTAAGCCCATCAACATGATTCGAACTTAGGACCTTTGGGTATGCCCGCCCCCAACGCGCTGCCACTCGACCACCATGTCCCATAAGAAGCGCTAACCATACAGCGCAAAACAATTCTACAGACACTAGTAATGAGCAGACACAAACACACACACACACACACAAGCGACAGTTCTTTTGCAACAAGCGACAACCAATAGAGAAGAACAAGAAGAAGCATCATAGTCATAATACAAGATGCAGCATTGGGGCATTCTTTACACCCCTGTTGCAATTTTCCAAAAACGTCGACCCGTTAACGCTTCAAATCGTCGAACGAGAGCTGCACAAATGGAACAAGGACACACATGACCAAGCCGCTGGCGAGTCCGGATGTCACGGTCCACCACAGGGTGCTGCGTAGGCTGGTCGCGTCACTGGACGCCAAGCAACGGATCCCGAACAGAAGCTGATTGTACACCTTGTGGGTCTCGAGGCATTTTCTTGGAGATGGAAGAAATAGAGGGAAAAGGGAAAAATTATGAAGCGAAGTTAACAATAAAGAGGTTTAATAGTAATTTGTTTCTTATCTGTTGCAGACGCTCTTTCTATAAAGAAGATTATTGCGTCCTACGTCCCCGATATATAAAACAAAAATATATAGCGCCTTCTTATTAAACGTGTATGCTAGGCTAGAATTTAATACTCCATTCACCCTATTCGCTTATCTACATAAGCGAGTTGTAGGAATAAACCACTTATAATATGAACAAATCTATACGATCAAAAGGAAGCCTAAGTAGCTTGAAATGTATTTACCGGTCAGTGTTTAGGAAATATAATTTTAAAGATAAATGAAAGTCACGTGAAAGCCTATTGATTTTGGCTTCAATAATATAGTTTCCGGGCCCAATCCATTCTTTTTTAGAGATCAGTGCGTCCTACGCTCATCGGTGGTTTCAGTCTAGTCCTGTATTTCTATTAGTGTTTTAAATGATGTAAAATTTATGATTTTTTCCTAGTTTGTTCAGGTAACCTTTTCCATGCCCGGATGCCACTCGGGAAGAAAGAGTACTTATATGCACTTGTTCTCGCAAAAGGGATAATGAAAATGTTTGTTGGCTTTATGTTTATCTGAGCATTGTAACAGGTGGTTATTGTGATTTATTTCTAAATAAGAATTAAATGCCTTGTGTATTTTTACTACTTTACTCTTTGCCATTCTGTCCTAACAACATAAACGCTAACGGTAAAATTAAAACTTTATACGGCGGCGGTTAATGGCTGTTTTGAATGTATAGGAACTAAACAACATTGGTTTGTATACAAAAGATGAATGTTATATTTATTTTATATTATAATTTTTTCACTCAACATAGAGTCATTCATAGTTTATAAACATGATCTCACTGTTTATCAAAATATAAACATTACATCTAAATATGTGACCCTCCACCACGAAATAAGTGGCATTGTGCACTTGGGTCATTTTGAGTTTTTTTAGTTATCCTTATAGTGATTTGAATGCTCAATTCAATAATGAAAACCGTTTAAAAATCGGAGAATTGGTCAATTAGCTATGTGCGTTTGACTGTAGCCCCTGTCTGAAACCTGATTTTGAGCAATTTTAAATGTACTTTTTTACATGAAACTATACAGGGTGTTAAGCCTAAGAAGTTAGACTGTAAATGCTCGCCGATGTAAAGCTAACCAGAAGAAGTGGGAAGACAATCAAAAGACCGATTCTACCGCCTTTTTGTGCCAATAAATGCAACAGAGCGTGCTGCTCACGCGTGGGAATGTATAGCCACAGCAGAGGGTGCAAGGCCAGGTGCACACACTCCTCAAGTACCCAGTAAACTCCATCATCTTGGAAGACAGGAGCGATATACACAATATAATATAACACAATATAAACATATTTTAAGGTCGTGAGCATAGTACACGACGGCACCAAATAGATTGACAAAAAAAGCTGAGACGAAATCTGAATTATTTTGACGGTACGAGATTGGTGATCAATCCTGGTCTATTTACACACACTATTCAGTTAACGACAACATAATAACTAGTTGAACATTGAGGGGAAATATTTCTGTCTAAATCTATCTATTTCACTCTATCTATCTAAAACTATCCATCTAAATCTATCTATCTAAATCTATATATCTAAATCTATCTAAATCTATCTAAATATATCTATCTAAATCTATCAATCTATATCTATCTAAATCTATCTGTATAAATCTATCTAAATCTATCTATCTAAATCTATCTAAATCTATCTAAATATATCTAAATATATCTATCTAAATATATCCATCTATATATATCTAAATCTATCTATATAAATCTATCTAAATCTATCTAAATCTATCTAAATCTATCTATCTAAATATATCTATCTATATATATCGAAATCTATCTATCTTAATCTATCTATCTAAATCTATCTATCTAAATCTATCTATCTAAATCTATCTTTCTAAATCTATCTAAATATATCTAAATTTATCTATCTAAATCTATCTAAATCTATCTATCTAAATCTAAGTAAATCTATCTAACTAAATCTATCTATATCTATCTAAATCTACCTAAATCTATCTATCTAAATATATCCATCTATAACTATCTAAATCTATCTATCTAAATCTATCTAAATCTATCTATATCTATCTATCTATCTAAATCTACATATCTAAATCTATCTATCTAAATCTATCTATATCTATCTATCTAAATATATCTATCTAAATCTATCTATCTAAATCTATGTAAATCTATCTATCTATCCAAATCTATCTAAATGTATATATCTTAATATATATATCTAAATCTATCCATCTATATCTATCTAAAAATATCCAGCTAAATCTATCAATCTAAATCTATCTATCTAAATCTATCTTTCTATATCTATCTAAATCTATCTAAATATATCTATCTAAATATATCCATCTATATCTATCTAAATCTATCTATCTAAATCTATCTATCTATCTAAATCTATCTAAATCTATCAATCTATCGAAATCTATGTATCTAAATCTATGTATCTAAATCTATCTATCTAAATCTATCCATCTAAATCTATCTATCTCAATCTATCTATCTAAATCTATCTATCTAAATCTATCTATCTAAATCTATCTATCTAAATCTATCTATCTAAATCTATCTATCTAAATCTATCTATCTATATCTATCTTAATCTATCTATCTAAATCTATCTATCTAAATCTATCTAACTATACTCTTACCTTCCGAGTCTACTCATCTGATAGGTAAACAGATGTGCATATTCCGAACTGCACTCAACATATTTATCACGTAGACATTTGTAGTAGCCAATAGAAGCGCTGAAATACAGTATTAGTAACATCAACAGTAACATCACCAGTAACAGCATTAGGAACAGCATTAGAAACATCATAATGAACTACATTAGGAACAACATTAGGAACGGCATTAGAAACAGAATTAGGAACAGCGTTAGGAAGTGCATAAGGAACAGAAACAATGACATCATTATTAAATACAATTTTAGTCATGTGCTTTTTAATTTTTTTTTAAATTATACATTCAATATCTTAAACTTAAGCTTAGAGTCAACATGAACAATATAGTCAATCTCCTCCTCCCCTACAGTCAACATGAACAATATAGTCAATCTCCTCCTCCCCTACAGTCAACATGAACAATATAGTCAATCTCCTCCTCCCCCACAGTCAACATGAACAATATAGCCAATCTCCTCCTCCCCCACAGTCGTCATGAACAATATAGTCAATCTCCTCCTCCCCCACAGTCAACATGAACAATATAGTCAATCTCCTCCTCCCCCACAGTCAACATGAACAATATAGTCTATTTCCTCCCCACCCACCCACAGTCAACATGAACAATATAGTCAATCTCCTCCTCCCACACAGTCAACATGAACAAGATCAAGATAGTCAATCTCCTCCTCCCCCACAGTCAACATGATTAAGATAGTCAATCTCCTCCTCCCCCACAGTCAACATGAACAAGATAGTCAATCTCCTCCTCCTCCACAGTCAACATGAACAAGATAGTCAATCTCCTCCTCCCCCACAGTCAACATGAACAAGATAGTCAATCTCCTCCTCCTCCACAGTCAACATGAACAAGATAGTCAATCTCCTCCTCCCCCACAGTCAACATGAACAAGATAGTCAATCTCCTCCTCCCCCACAGTCAACATGAGCAATATAGTCAATCTCCTCCTCCCCCACAGTCAACATGAACAATATAGTCAATCTCCTCCTCCCACACAGTCAACATGAACAAGATAGTCAATCTCCTCCTCCTCCACAGTCAACATGAACAAGATAGTCAATCTCCTCCCCACCCACAAACAGTCAACATGAACAATATAGTCAATCTCCTCCTCCCCCACAGTCAACATGAACAATATAGACAATCTCCTCCTCCCCCACAGTCAACATGAACAAGATAGTCAATCTCCTCCTCCCCCACAGTCAACATGAACAATATAGTCAATCTCCTCCTCCCCCACAGTCAACATGAGCAATATAGTCAATCTCCTCCTCCCCCACAGTCAACATGAGCAATATAGTCAATCTCCTCCCCACCCACAAACAGTCAACATGAACAATATAGTCAATCTCCTCCTCCCCCACAGTCAACATGAACAATATAGTCAATCTCCTCCTCCCCCACAGTCAACATGAACAATATAGTCTATCAAGTAGCCCCTACTTGAGGGGGGCCCCCAAAGGAGATTCCGAATTGTTTTTTATCATGTCACATGACGAATGTCAAAATGCAGGGGCCCCTAAAGAGGCCAAGCTCCCCGGGCCCCCAAATCCTTAGCAACGGCACTGATCTATAAACATATATTTCCTAAACATTGACCTGTAAATACATTCCAAGTGACAGACTTCCTTTTTATCGTATAGATGTGTTCTAATCATAGCCTGGTTTATTCCTGTAACTCGTTGAGTGAATAGTGTAAATAGTTTCATCAATTCTGGTTTCAATTTCCGAATACAAACTTATTATGGAGGCTCTATCCATTATTTTTACAGTTCAGTGATTAAAAGCTTCATATAGACAGAAGGATCAACATAGTTTGTATATTTTATAGGCAAAATAAAACTCAGCAATATAAGTTGTTTTTTTCATTCCCAGCGGCTTCCGGGCATGGAATGGGTTGCCAGAAACAAGCCAGAAGAAGCAATAATTTAACATCATTTGAAACCATAATGAAAAATTGCAAGACTAGACTATATAAGCATAAGACATAATTATTCGTATAGAAGGAGCGTCTGTAACATTTGAGATAATAACAAAATATCATAGTGTACTGTTAAGGTTAATCGGTTAGGTCAAAGGTTATATCTGAAGTTATTACAATATCTTAAATTTAGTTATAGTTGGATTGGATTAAAAAAAGTTTAACAAGAAAATAAACAATCAATCCTGGTGACAGTAAAGTATCATTCGGCCCAAATTGATCATAGGGCTGGTGAACCGTCGTTCACCAGTTTTTCTGTGTCCACGGCATACTAGGTGATTGTCTTGCCAGCACAATGCACAGCTGCCTTTTACTTTATCCCAACTAAGGTCAGATACCCATTATAGCTTGGTAGACTCAAGGACACCCTCCAGACCCGGGGGGAAAAAAATCCTACCCTGCACCAGGATTTGAACCCAGGACCCTTCGGTGCGCTGACAGCGACACTAGTAAATCCCTAAACAGGTCTTACTTGCAGGCGGCAATTTCGTAGTCCGAGGAGTTCTGGGAGGAGGGAGCCGTGGCGGTCAGCTTGTTCTTTGAACTGCAACTGGCGTGATCTACACTATGCTGGCACCTCAGAAGGTCCTCGTTCTCAAACTTGTATCTGTCGTACCCTGGGGCCGGAAGAAAGGAAAATAGTAAGACGCAGTTCGTGTGTGATGTCTGAGTATGTGTGTGTTTGGGTGGGTGTTTTTTTAGCATGCGTCTGAATTAAACGAAAACCGGAATACCGGATTCCGGTTTTGAAATCGAAAACCGATTTTGATTTTCAAAACCGAATTTCGGTTTGTTGGTTGAAACGTAATCATTACTAAGTAGAAGACCATTTTTTGGTTCTAATGGAAATATTTTTAATAAATAATGTTGGATTTAATGGATGGAATAAGACCGGTTTTAACATCCCTAGTCTGAAATTTTGATCTTATTGACCAGGAGGTTGGCAACCGTTTCATAACAGTGTGCCAAAGTAGAATTTCTAATTCACTCAGCGTGCCGACAGCCCAAAAGTCAAGCTGCGCGACCTTAGCAATTTCTTGTAGGCCTAGACGAGATTTGAATTGCCATTTTGTGGTTCTTCGGCGTGCAATGAAAGTGCAAAGTGTGGCACTCGTTGCGTAGGTTGCCGGCTCCTGATATTGACTATAGGCCAACAAACAAACAAACAAACAAATCATCTCTATACAGTATCTTTGCAAAAATCTCTCATTTACTAAAGTAGAAACGCACTAACATATACACACATAATATATAATATACTCTCTACACATTTTCGTAGCAGTCTTCTTCTATACAGGAGCAATTAATGTCACATTAAATATTTCATCATTTTTCTGTCACAAACCAAAATACATCAAAACAACAATAATACCCAAATAGACATAAACAAAATTTTGTTTTTTTTTAAACAGTTGGCACAAATTTAGCCAAAGACGTATAATCGAATCTAGATATCACACAAAATGCTGAAGGTGAATTAATTTCCAATGAATTCTGGAGTTAGCACAAAATGGTGCCAATTGTTAAAAAAAAATTAAGCCAATCTGTAATTGTCAGAAGTTGAGCCACAAACGTCAATATATTTATGCTGAACTCTGGACTCGGACCACAAAATATACCAACAACAAATAGCACCGGATGCCTGCTTACGTTCCAAGAGCTCCTCGGCACAGAACAGATATCCGGCTTTGAAAATGTTGTAACTGCTCGGGAAATTTTTCTCAAAAGCCTCAACGGTGACCCCGGTCTTGACGCTATCCCTCGAGGAGAGAATGCACTCGCTGTACGGCTCGATGTTGCTAAAACATTTCAGACAAGAGAAAAATAAAATAAGATGTTACTCGCTTGTCCAGGGAAAGTCGAATTCTAGCAGTCAGTATTGTATTTAGAGAGTCAACACCAGAGGTGTTTAAAAACAAACACTTTACTAGCAGAAATAAACAGGTACACAAATGCAAACAAAATCAGATTATAAAAATAAAAGGACGCCCGCCCTCAACGAGAAGTGATTAGATGACGTAAGAAGTTGACACAGGTGACACACACACACAAGGTCAATCACTAGACCCCAACCAATGAGAACAAAGGTCATACTATACAAATAAGGTGTGAAGTAGGACATAGTAGTGACCCTCTTACGTAACACAACTCAAACATAATACAAAGCAATCGATATATTGTCGATAGACGGGTCAGAAATTCCTAATAACAAAACAAGTTTGGGCTCTATTAGCAATATACTATAAAATGTAAGTAAAAAGTAAAAAAAAGTACCCATCCTTCCAAATTGATCATATGGCCGATGAAGCAAATTTGCCGCCACATAATCCGCCAGTCTGACCATCGGCTACCCTGCACGGTAACCAGATGGCGGCCGCCCAAATGGACGACGCAGTCAGAGCGACCTAAAACAACATGACGTACAACGATCGCCGATGATCTGTTGACATTAACTAGGACGACATCAATGCCATTACAGCAGCGGCTACGGACAGAACCCACTGGAGAACTCTCATTGCCCGATGCGCCGAACGGCGTGGGAGGATGAAAGTCTAAGTAAGTTTAGTAAGAAGCAGCGTTCACCAGTTTCTGTGGCCATGGCATACTATGGGATTGTGTGACCAGCACAATGCCCAGCGCCTTTAGTTTACAGCAACTCAAGACAGATACCCATCAGAGCTGGGTCGACTCAGGGACATCTTCCACTTCCGGGAACAAATTCTAGCCTTCACCAGAATTCAAACGCATAGTGTGGATCCAGGTTCAACTGCACCATTCGAAGTGTTCACCCTACCAGCCAAGGTAAGTTTCTGGGGTGTCCCTCCCCTACCCCACCCCTCCTGGATGCCGTAAGCGCGTGCTTAATTTCCTTAACTAGGTCAACCCTGCCCTCACTATGATTTCATCTGCCTGTCTAGACAGTGGCAGAGTTGAACGACTTGTATCTGTATACTGGAGTTTCATTGGATGGGCGATGCTTTATCAAATTGAAATAATATTGGCTCTGGGGGCACTGTTGTCGAGCGACATCGCGTTCCGAAGGTTCTGGGTTCGAATCCTGGATGAGGCTAGGATCAGTTTTTTCCGACGGGTACTTTACTTACTTACTGTTGGCTCTAGCGCTATAGGGGAAAGGAGAGGGGGAGATCACTACATCGGGGTAAAACTTATCTATAAAGTTAGCAGGGTTCGAATGCACGGTAATTATAAAAAAAAATACGGGTTTCTGAAATTATTTTAAGATAGAGTAAATGCGTTGCTGTCCTTACAACACAATCCCATAGTATGCCCGTGGTAGCCAATACGAAATGTACCCACTGCACCCTTCCCCCAAACCACCCCAATCGAGCCCTTTTCTAAAAACATTACGCACATTTCGGATTACACTAAATCTTCAAAGTCATTTTAAAAACTATTTTGTGTATGCTGATCTTCAAAACCTGTAATATAATGATTTAATGTGAAGATTTATTTACTATACTATATGGTAAAGGGAGATAAACAACAAGAATGGATAACCAAACATATGTATAGTGTATAGTGTACAATGATGTTTAGTGCCAGTAGTGTATAGTGTACAATGATGTTTAGTGCCAGTAGTGTAT
Source organism: Anisus vortex (assembly GCA_949126835.1). Taxonomy (NCBI): domain Eukaryota; kingdom Metazoa; phylum Mollusca; class Gastropoda; family Planorbidae; genus Anisus; species Anisus vortex. The sequence continues at coordinate 38,014,382 of OX421504.1, forward strand.
AGTGTACAATGATGTTTAGTGCCAATCGTGTATAGTGTACAATGATGTTTAGTGCCAGTAGTGTATAGTGTACAATGATGTTTAGTGCCAGTAGTGTATAGTGTACAATGATGTTTAGTGCCAATCGTGTATAGTGTACAATGATGTTTAGTGCCAGTAGTGTATAGTGTACAATGATGTTTAGTGCCAGTAGTGTATAGTGTACAATGATGTTTAGTGCCAATCGTGTATAGTGTACAATGATGTTTAGTGCCAATCGTGTATAGTGTACAATGATGTTTAGTGCCAGTAGTGTATAGTGTACAATGATGTTTAGTGCCAATCGTGTATAGTGTACAATGATGTTTAGTGCCAATCGTGTATAGTGTACAATGATGTTTAGTGCCAATCGTGTATAGTGTACAATGATGTTTAGTGCCAGTAGTGTATAGTGTACAATGATGTTTAGTGCCAATCGTGTATAGTGTACAATGATGTTTAGTGCCAGTAGTGTATAGTGTACAATGATGTTTAGTGCCAGTAGTGTATAGTGTACAATGATGTTTAGTGCCAGTAGTGTATAGTGTACAATGATGTTTAGTGCCAATCGTGTATAGTGTACAATGATGTTTAGTGCCAGTAGTGTATAGTGTACAATGATGTTTAGTGCCAATCGTGTATAGTGTACAATGATGTTTAGTGCCAATCGTGTATAGTGTACAATGATGTTTAGTGCCATACTGGGGATATTGGGTTTAAATCAAGGCTCAACGCCAGCATTTATTTTGTTCAAGGACTTTAAAGTATCCATTAATGAACCTAGCACTGGGTAAACAAACAACAATAAGTGTACAAATAGGAACCTAGCAATCGGTAAACAACAATAAGTGTACAAATAGCTTGTCTCTAGCAACACTATCCGCTGTTTGCCGTGGCTAATTAAAACTGGTGAGGGTCTTTCAGAAGCAGACTAACCTTATCTGAAAGATATGATCTCCAAATGTTCTTTAAAAAAAAACAGCTTTGTGTATATTCGCTATTGATTACCACATCGAGTTATAGCGAGATACTAGCTTCTAGAACTCACCTACAGATTCTGACGTAACGCACGTAGCTGAACATAGCTTGAGGTTTTCTGTTGCTGCGGGGCAGTTGAGTATAACAATACTCATCAAGAGACATAGTGTTGCCCATGGAGGGAAGCACTAGGCTGAACATAACTGTAGATTTGACAACGTTATTAACATTAGGGCGTAACTGTTGGTCGTTAATATATTTTGTGCAGTCATAAGTACTCAGATTTAGTCTAGCGTTGATTATTAAGGGAGCAGCCCCTGTTGCGCGTCCAAGATTTTATTGCACCGGCGAGAGCCACCAAGACTCGGTTGGGAGGAAGATATCTGCGTAGACAGCCCCGCCTCGCCAAGCCCAGTGCCTGGATGTCCAAGCCTATAGTCTGGAATTTGTGCTACCGGGCGACAGTGCAGGAATACGAATGAGCCGACACGTTAATGATCCGATGTGAATCCGCAGATAGGGAGATAGTCCATGCGACTGTGGAAAACCGTACCCTTTGTTACGCAGCATGCCCTATTGGCGGGAGGCTAGTCTATAACAGGATCTTGAAGTGCCCACCCCCTCCTTTATCCACTATTTCTAACGTTACGCCCTATAATAAAGAGCTGGACGGATCTTCCTGTATTTGTCAGAGACGTATAAGATTAGCTACGTCGGTAGAGATCTTTTAAAATAAATATATATAATAATATCATGTTGTGGAAGGAGCGAGCAAAAAAGGTAGCTAGGAAAAAAGAAGTTGTTGGACAACCTGAAAGAATGGATCGAACTACTTCTTGATACGCTTCTGCAAAATGGCGTCTGTCCGGGACGAATGGAGAAATCTGGTTACGCGCACCGTCGTAGCATCCCCACGAAAAAAGTCACGTGGTCTGATGTTGATATTGATGACGATGATATGTTACAGAGCTCCTGCTAGCTAAAAGATGATTGCGGCCCACGTTTAACCGTTCTATGAGTCTAGTATATTGCGGCCCACGTTTAACCGTTCTATGAGTCTAGTATATTGCGGCCCACGTTTAACCGTTCTATGAGTCTAGTATATTGCGGCCCACGTTTAACCGTTCTGTGAGTCTAGTATATTGCGGCCCACGTTTAACCGTTCTATGAGTCTAGTATATTGCGGCCCACGTTTAACCGTTCAATGAGTCTAGTATATTGCGGCCCACGTTTAACCGTTCAATGAGTCTAGTATATTGCGGCCCACGTTTAACCGTTCTGTGAGTCTAGTATATTGCGGTCCACGTTTAACCGTTCTGTGAGTCTAGTATATTGCGGCCCACGTTTAACCGTTCTATGAGTCTAGTATATTGCGGCCCACGTTTAACCGTTCAATGAGTCTAGTATATTGCGGCCCACGTTTAACCGTTCAATGAGTCTAGTATATTGCGGCCCACGTTTAACCGTTCTGTGAGTCTAGTATATTGCGGCCCACGTTTAACCGTTCAATGAGTCTAGTATATTGCGGCCCACGTTTAACCGTTCTGTGAGTCTAGTATATTGCGGCCCACGTTTAACCGTTCTGTGAGTCTAGTATATTGCGGCCCACGTTTAACCGTTCTATGACTCTAGTATATTGCGGCCCACGTTTAACCGTTCAATGAGTCTAGTATATTGCGGCCCACGTTTAGCCGTTCTGTGAGTCTAGTATATTGCGGCCCACGTTTAACCGTTCTGTGAGTCTAGTATATTGCGGCCCACGTTTAACCGTTCTGTGAGTCTAGTATATTGCGGCCCACGTTTAACCGTTCTGTGAGTCTAGTATATTGCGGCCCACGTTTAACCGTTCAATGAGTCTAGTATATTGCGGCCCACGTTTAACCGTTCTGTGAGTCTAGTATATTGCGGCCCACGTTTAACCGTTCAATGAGTCTAGTATATTGCGGCCCACGTTTAACCGTTCTGTGAGTCTAGTAATGCATTTCGATCAGAGTTTTATATGTTTTTAAAAATATGTTGGTTTTCCTGGTTTGTTCAGGCAACCTATTTCATGACCTTATTGCCACTTAGGAAGTAAGAGAATTGTTACAATAGAGCCTTTATTTACCGATAATTTATTTACACTGTGTAACAAGTCACTAGCAGCAATTCAAAATATACCATTTCATGAATTATAAAATCATTAATGGCTCTAATTATCATTACCAATATATGTAAACTGTAAACAAATGAATATAAGTATTCTTTTTTCTCGAGTGGCATCCGGGCATGGAATGGGTTTGCTGAACAAACCAGGAAAACCAGTAACTTAACATCAGTTAAAGTACTAATAGAAATGCGGGAATAGACGCTAACCACGGGTGAACGTAGGACGCAAAAATCCTCTTTATTGAGTGAGCGTCTGTAAATTATAAGATAAGAGGATACGATTATTAAACTTAGGCCTACCTAATATTGACCAGAGTAAGTCAAATTTTAACGCCATTACTTCACTTTCAAGTTATAGTATTCGTTAAATGATAACCTTCCAGTGTATCAATATGTTGGAAGTGATGCACAGAGCACTTTAGATTGAATTATTTATTCCAAGAGAATAACAAATAACTAGAAAGAGAAAAATCGTTACATTCTGCAATAGTTATATTGTAATATGTTAATTAACCGATGGCAGTAAATAACATTTATAAATATGCCATTTTCCGGTTGGGCTTTGTATTTGAAATTAACACAAGTACTCTCAAAACCATGAAACCAGAAAAAAATACAGTTTGTCTCAAATCACTGACCTATAAATTCATGATAAAAATACTTCGAATCTCCCACGTAGAACACAGGACTAATGCGTATGTGTTGGACATAATATCCCCAATAGCAGGCCCTCAAGAAAACATTATGGCTACAATCGAACAGCGCAAACTGACATGGTTCGGTCATGTGTTGCGGCACAATAGCCTGACAAGAACAATCTCCCAGAGCACGGTGTATGGAGGTGTAGGAGAGGCCGTCAGCTGAGAATGCTGGTTTGACAATGTCAAGGATTAGACAGGGCTGCAGTTGACTCAACTATTGACAACTGCTCAAGATAGGCAAAAGTGGAGAAAGTTGACTGCTGAAGTGTCCATTCGCTCCCCTCAACGACCTCAACGGTCATGGGATTGATGATGATGATGACTGACCTATAAATCAATATTTTTGATGTCGCTAACCCATTATTTCATCTTTTCTTATATATTAAAGAAGCTTCTCCTATAATGAAGATTATTGCGACCTAAGCTCACCCGTGGCCTGAGTCTAGTCTTGCATTATGATCATGGTTTTAAAGGATGTTAATTTACTGGTTTTCTTGTTTTGTTCAGGCAACCCATTCCATGCCCGAATGCCACTGAGGAAGGAAGAGTCCTTATATGCCTTTGTTCTCGCATAAGGGATAAGGAAAGTGTTTTTGTCATTATGTTTATCTGAGCATTGCAACAGATTGTTATTAGGTTGTATTTCTAAGTTAGAACTGAATGCCTTATGTAGCCTATTATAACTACTTTACTCTTTGCCCTTCTGTCCTCTAGTGTTTCTAGGTTTAGTGATTTAACTATTGGTATTAATATTGTCAGTTGTAAATATTCACAGCTCTTTTTTTAATATAATGATTTCTTTTCTTGATTAGTCCCATACAGAATAAGCGTAAGTTAGTTTATGTCTACTTTTGATGACAATTGGTCAAATCTATTCGTTTAAAGCGATTTAACTCCATACGTAAGTGGACTACTCATTACAAATTATACATTTACACAGCCCTATTTATGAACAGGTAATATACTAAGTATTATGTATGTTATTGTTTGCTTAGGGAAACAAGTCTGTAAAATAGCAGGCACTGTGGTCGAGCGACAGCGCGTTTGACTGGCGTTCCGAAGGTTCTGGGTTCGAATCCTGGTGTAGGCTAGGATGGAATTTTTTTTCGTCAAGATTTGAGGGCGCCCTTGAGTCTACCCACATGACATCAGTTGGGGGTAAAGTAAAGACGGCTGCGCATTGTGCTGGCCACACATCCCCTAGTATACTGTTTCTTACTTAATCTATGAACACTTTTATTGTTTTTAAAAAAAAATCAAATAGGAATTTTTCAATTTTGATATAAACCTGTCAATATCGTCTGCCCACATTTATTTGCTTGTAAATTTTTTCCATTATTAATTTAATATATATATTTTTTTAGCCATTGAATTATACTCGTTTTCTTAGTTGTTTCTTGCTGACTGTTAAATGCGCTCTGAGCTTACATTATGTTTGTTGGCAGCGCTATACAAATAGAATTATCTTTTTTAATGCAACACTAAGGTGCTAACAACACGGCGAAAGCGTGCTATAAATAGTTTATTATATCATTTTTAAAGGAACAGTGCGCGTGCATGGAGCTTTGTGCTAAGTATGAAAACACAAACCGACTTTATACCGGAATATATATTATATTTAATCTTAACAGACTATATACCGGTATATACATTATATATAATCTTAACAGACTATATACCGGTATATACATTATATATAATCTTAACAGACTATATACCGGTACATACATTATATATAATCTTAACAAACTATATACCGGTATATAAATTATATATAATCTTAACAGACTATATACCGGTATATATATTATATATAATCTTAACAGACTATATACCGGTATATAAATTATATATAATCTTAACAGACTATATACCGGTATATATATTATATATAATCTTAACAGACTATATACCGGTATATACATTATATATAATCTTAACAGACTTTATACCGGTATATATATTATATATAATCTTTTTTCACCGTCGTTTCGAACAATACCAACTGTTTCTCAAAATCTGCCCTTTGCTTACAGCTTCGTTAGTAAAAGAAGAAAAACGGTTCAAATCAAGCATAAAACTTTTTTTTTAATACCAAGTCAATTTTTTTTTCATTATTATTATTACAAATACATTGATATATATATATATAATTCTGTTAACAGTTAACTGTCATAACATTGACTGTATAGAAATGCAAACGTGACAACTTATTGGGCAATATCAACACTCATAATGTCTCTACACGTAACATAGAACATAACCTAGTTAAGAAATAGTTAACACTTATAATACTACTAATACTAGCCTATATTTAATCATCATACTGTCGTCCACTTTCATAAGACAAACACAATGTATACTCTTTTTAAAATAAAGTCTTTTTTAATTTACTAAATGTATTTTCCTTTTTTTCTAGTAAATTTTTTTTTAGCAATTCATTATTTTATTTTTCGTTTCACATCACGATATATTTTAGCATTCAACTAGATTTCCTTCAATATATACATTTCCACAAATCGCAATTAAAAAACAAAAAACTAAAACATTTTAATGTTTGATTGGTTTCTTGTCCATAATTTCTGTCTTGGATTCCACCCAGTGTGAAGACGCGTGCTAAGTCAGACGTGAGTGTCTCGTATTTACATTCACAAGTAAAAACAAGAACCATTGGGGCAAAGCGAACATACCAAGACCATCGTAAGTACAGGCCAAACTACTGACGCACGTCACGGTCGTGACGTCACAAGCTATAGGCTATTTACTATTTACTATGCTATGGTCTTGAACAGTCAGACACAAACACACACAGACAGTCACATTGCCACGAGATCTCGCTCACATTGCCACGAGATCTCGCTCAAATTGCCATGAGATCTCGCTCATATTGCCCCGATATCTCGCTCACATTGCCCCGAGATCTCGCTCACTTTGCCACGAGATCTCGCTCACATTGCCACGAGATCTCGCTCACATTGCCACGAGATCTCGCTCGGGGAACAGGAAACCGAGCAAGCAGCCCGCGAGACCGACAGCGAGCACCGGACCGATGCGGGCATGCAGCGTCGACGGCCCTTCGCTGACCGACGGGACGGTCACTGCACAATTCTCACTGAGGATTAGATCGTTGGACTCTTGCATGAAGAGTAGACAGTCCCTGCAACAAAACAGTATAGGAACATATCATCAACATATAGGAACATATAAATATTCATTTATATATACATATATATATATAATACTAAGGAAAGATAATCTAAGAGAAAGATGCTAGAAGGCTAGATAGATGTAAAGATAATCTAAGGGCAAGATGCTAGAAGGCTAGATAGATGTAAAGATAATCTAAGGGCAAGATGCTAGAAGGCTAGATAGATGTAAAGATAATCTAAGGCCAAGATGCTAGAAGGCTAGATGTAAAGATAATCGAAGGGCAAGATGCTAGAAGGCTAGATGTAAAGATAATCTAAGGCCAAGATGCTAGAAGGCTAGATGTAAAGATAATCGAAGGGCAAGATGCTAGAAGGCTAGATAGATGTAAAGATAATCTAAGGGCAAGATGCTAGAAGGCTAGATAGATGTAAAGACTTACGGTCCTAGTCTAGCGAAATAGTAAGTAAACAGGATGGCATAGCTGCTGTTACATTTCATGTACTGGTCTCTTAAGCAGTTGTAGTGGATCCATGTATGACTGTGAGGAAATAGAATCAGGGTCTCAGCACTCTCTGATTATATACCTGTCTCACAATAGTTTATTGTATATTTGTCTCACATTGGTCTAATTGTATACCTGTTTTTAATTGGTCTAATTGTATACCTGTCTCGCATTAGTCTAATTGTATACCTGTCTCACATTAGTCTAATTGTATACCTGTCTCACATTGGTCTAATTGTATACCTGTCTCACATTAGTCTAATTTTATACCTGTCTCACATTGATCTAATAATATACCTGTCTCACATTATTCTAATTTTATACCTGTCTCACATTGGTCTAATTATATACCTGTTTCACATTGGTCTAATTGTATACCTGTCTCACATTAGTCTAATTTTATACCTGTCTCACATTGATCTAATAATATACCTGTCTCACATTGTTCTAATTTTATACCTGTCTCACATTGGTCTAATTATATACCTGTTTCACATTGGTCTAATTATATACCTGTCTCACATTAGTCTAATTGTATACCTGTCTCACATTGGTATAACTTTATACCTGTCTCACATTGGTCTAATTGTATACCTGTCTCACATTGATCTAATTATATACCTGTTTGACATTGGTCTAATTAAATACCTGTTTCACATTAGTCTAATTATATACCTGTCTCACATTGGTCTAATTATAAAGCTAACAAACATTCAAACAAGCTCAGGGTAATTATATATATTGATGATGATATTTCCTTTTGTCTTAGAGATTATTTGCATAGAGTTATTTATTATGACATAATCACACCAATATATTTTTACGTAGTCTCTGCGACTTTCTAGTTCGCATTTTTTTTAGCATTCTGAAAACTTCAGGGAAAATCCATTCTAGCACTTTTTTGCACCAAAATCTATATTAAGAACACTACTTAGCTTAGCTACAAGGAAGCTACTTATTATTGACCAATGAAGTTAAATGTTATTATGGTACATAAGCTCAAACATTCAAATTCATCTTTAAACAATTAACAAGCGGCTTGAGTGTATTATTTCGTAATGAACGTGATCCTAGACATCTAACACAAGACCTGGATGTTTAACCAAGTTCATTCCTCAACTGGCCCAGCGTTCGACTAGCGTACCGAAAGTCCTGGGTTCTAATCCCGGTGACGGGCATGATTTTTTTTCCCGGGTCTGGAGGGTGTCCCTGAGCCAATCTATCTCTGATGGGTACCTGACCTTAGTTGGGGTAAAGTAAAGGCGGCTGGTGAATAGTGCTGGCAACACAATCACCTATTAGACCGTGGCCATTTCGCTGTTGTCGTAGTGCAGTCGTACTCACTTGCAGGAGATTATTGCCAATGCCGTCTGGTTCGAGTCAGTAACGAAATCATCCCATTCGTCTATATCGAAGTCTTTGATATCACACAAAGAGTAGTTCAGCGAAACTTCACATCTTAAAATGTCGTCCTCATTGAACGTGTACTTCGCCAATGCTGGAGTAGAAACAAACAGGCATTTTGATTGACATTGTTTTACGATCTTAAGTTATAAATAGAAAAGATCGCCCCTTCTTATACATTAAAGACGCTCCTTCTATAAAGAAGAGTGTTGCGTCCTACGCTCATTGGTGGTTTGAGTCTAGACTTGCATCTTTATTAGTGTTTTAAATGATGTTAAGTTACTGGTTTTCCTGATTTGTTCGGGCCACCCATTCCATGCCCCGAATGCCACTCGGGAAGAAAGAGAACGTATATGCGTTTGTTCTCGCATAAGGGATAAGGCAATTGTTCTTCTCCTTATGTTCATCTTTATTCATACCAGATTCCGAGGACCTTCGAGATATTATTTTAAATTCAATTGAATTACCATGGAAGTTGATGTTTTGGCTTCTTTGAAAGTCTGTAAATAGAATGACTTTCTGAACCCTCGTGACAAAAAAAAGGATGATTCTTGGCTATGGACACATCTAGGGGGGAAACAATCATGTAGAAGACATTTCATACTTCGTAGGGTTTAACCCCTTTAGGTTAAGTCAGTTCTTGTTCAGCGCTTCTTGTCGCAACATGTATATTTTCACCTAGAATATTTCTTTCTCGGTATATTCTCAGAAGATTGTCTGTTATTCTCGGTATATTATCGGTATATTCACGGTATATTCACAGTATAGTCACGGTGTATTCTTGTTATATTCTCAGTATATTCACGGTATATTCACGTTACATTCTCGGTATATCACGAGGCTTAAGCCACAGTTTCGTCTATAATTCACTGCGTGTAATCTTTCTCAGGTACCACAGCCATATCTGCAATCGGTTATAAAGGGCATATTTACTTATATCGCGTACTAATTAATATTCGGCTAATTAGTAGGAAACATCATTAAGTATCACGTCTGACAAAATTGATCCTTAGGGCCGTGAAGCAGCGTTTACCAGTTTCTGTGGCCCACGGCATACTAGGGGATTGTGTGGCCAGCACAACGCCCAGCAGCCTTTTATCTTTGTTCCAACTAAAGTCATGTACCCATCAGAACCAAGTGGACTCGGGGACCCCCTCAAGCTCCAGGAACACAATCCAAGCCTCCATCAGGATTCGAACCCCAGGACCTTCGGTGCGCCAGCCAAACGCGCTGCCCCCTCGCGGTCTCCTGTTACTTCCAATAGTCAAGTGATTTTTTTCTTTTACCTTGAGGGAGCTCTTCAATACAGAACAGGTAACCTCCTCGGAAATGGTCATCCGGTGTAGGGAAGTAGAGCTCGAAATGCAGATTGCCTTGATATGGCGAACGATAATACTCGAGTAGACATTTTATGTACGCGTTCAAATTGCTGTAGAACGAAACAATTGTAAAAAAATTTTTGTTAAAAAGGTTGTAAAAACAAATCTTCTATACGCAGACATTATGCAGAGACGCCATGTTAACTGAATATGTAGATAGTGTAGTTTCCTTATACATTCATGCCAATGAATGATACTAGACCAGGGATCGGCAACCTAAGGCACGCGTGCCAGACTTGCCCCGCAGAGTGATTTTCAATGGCACGCGGAAGACTACCAAAAAGAAAGAGGCAGTTTCAGGACTTCTTTAAGAAGATGACCGTTGGGCCTTTGGCACGCTTAATGAATTAGAATCCTACTTCGGCACATTGTTATCAAAAGGTTGCTGACCCATGAACTAGATTATCCATGAACAAATTTTGTAAATAGACTAAAAAGTACAGCATACGAATATTGTTCATCAGCTGGCTGCGTTATCGGGGATATAGATATATCAGCCCCGTCTGTGTATCGGGATCCTGGAAATGACCAGGTGAAAGAATAACCATACTGTTAAGTCCCACTCGCATATAGTAAAAGGCGACTAATAGTGGGTAGTGCATTGGGTATAAGCGCGCGACTACTGCTGAGGGGCTCTGGTGTTGGTAGCCAGGGTCGATACTACGTAACCTCATAGCGGTGACTCTGTGTAACGGAGCACAGATCCGAAAAGTTCCACCTAGGAACGTCGTGTAGCTGGACTGGTGAGGCCCGCATGCGGGATTCCCGGGTGAAAAGGCAATGCACGATAGGACTCTGTTCCGGCTAATAACGTAGGACCCCGGCCCTTCATGGCTGGGGAGTGTCTCCTAGCCTCCGCAGTAGAAGGTTATGGTCCAGCGCGATGGAGCTAGTTTCCAATACTGCAGCATTGCAGCCAGCTGTCCTCTGATGGCTAGCTCAGACTTTAGGAGAAAGTCGTGCTAAACGTACCTCAGCGACATTGAGGACAAACACCAGCAAACGGTTGACTTGACCCTTTACTCTGGGTCTTGCAGGTAGTGCGGCAGAGGCATTGCCGATCGTTTGTTTTGCTACGTCACTTTAGCCCCCCTGGGCGATCGCTCCCCCTGGAGCAGACAAAAACATGGCTTGTACAACCGAAACGAATACCCCGAGTCTGGGTATTACTCAGTTGAGCTGCCCCGGTCACTTGCCAACTCGCGTTGGGGCATTGACCGATAAGTCCGCGACCAACGTGAACTGTCAGTTTCCAGTCTCCATCTCGGATGGAGGAGAACCACGCGGTTCTGAAGTCTCAGGAAGTGGGACCGCTCATATGAGGGTAGAGGTATTAGCTTGTGACCCTTCTAGGGCAGGACTGCCATTGCAGGGGCCCAAGGTGTGCACTATCTCTGTCCGTACGGGAAAAGCAAAGCCTGGGAATGGTGAAAACCCGGGCGCTGTTGTTGCTAAGCAGCAGTCGAAAGTCACCCTCTGCCAAGCGGAGCACAGATCCGACAAGCCCCACCTAGGAGCTTCGTGTAGCCGGACTGGAGAGGCCCGTTCGCGGGATTCCCGGGTGAAAAGGCAAGACACGATAGGACTCTGTTCCCAGGATAAGCAGAAAAGCAGCTGCCATTTGCCAGCCAGGAAATGTAGCCGCTCTAGACGGGAGCATTCCTGGAAGACTGGAGGCCAAAGCGGCCTACGTAATGGCAGTAAAACCAGGGCTGGTGGTACCCTGTGTCCCGGTGTACATGACATACATCCGGGGAATCCCACCTTGGGTGGTCAGGTCAGTCACAATAAGACCGCGTTCTGCCAATCCCCGACGGTGACTCCCGCGACTAGTGATACGGCGCACAGATCCAACAAGCCCTTAGGGGTTTCGTGTTCCCGGTTTAGGGGTGCTCGTGCGCGGGTATCCCGAGCTGAGAGGCGTAACACGATAGGACTCTGCTCCCAGCGAAAGCGGAGGAAGCCCGACGGTAGACGTGACCTAGGCAAAGGCTCGCACCAAAAGAGCGCCCAGCTCCGGGTGATGCACCTGAACGTGTTCGGCCTGATCCCCAAGTCTCTAGAGATCCTAAAACTCTTGCATGAGTATGATATTGACGTGGCAATGTTCCAGGAGTGCAAAATTGGTAAGAAGAGGGTGGCATCCTTTTCGGGATATACGATCTTCCGATGCACCTGCTGCTTGGGAGGCAGTGGAGGGCTGGCAACCCTTGTCCGAAGTTCACTACAAGCTCGAGTGGTGAACCGCAGAACGGGCAGTTGCAAGACCGATATCCTAACCCTGGAGGTGTTGAAGAATGGAAAGGCTTATACCCTGACCAACGTCTACAACCCTCCGAAGAAGGATTTGGACCTCACCGTGGAGGCACATCTTTCTCGCACTTGTATTGGCGGTGATTTCAATGCGGCATCACCGGCCTGGGGCTATGCTGTCGCCAACAACTCAGGACGACTGGTGGAGGAGCTATGCAACAGCACGACGCTTATCCGATTACAGGGTACCGATACCCCAGCTACCTTTTTCCACACGGGAAATGGCAGTGAATCGAGGCCGGATCTCACGCTCGTGAGTGCTGATCTGGCTGCTAGCACCTCTATGGAAGTCTTGGGCGATGTTGGGAGTGATCATTTGCCCGTGTTGGTCACTATCAATATAGGAAAAGCAAGCAGCGAACCTTCCGGGCCCAGGAAGTGGATCTACTCGAAGGCACGATGGGACGAGTACAGAGTGCGCACCGATCGCGCTCTTGAAGAAGTGCTTATCGAGACTGGGCCTATCGACTCAGTGTATGGTACGATGGTCAAAGCCATACTAGGGGTTGCCAGAAAGACGATACCAAGGTCACATGAGAAGCGCAAGTTCAGACCGTTTTGGACAAAAGCCCTAGGAGAGTTGGTCCGCAAAAGGAGGGCTGCTCGCAAGCTCGCGAGCAGGCGGAAGACGGCCGAGAGCCGTCGAGAGTACAACCGTTTAACGGCGGAAGTAAAAGGGGCTATCGCGGAGGCAAAGTTGTCGAAATGGACTGATACATGTGCTGGATTGGACCTTGCGGATAGCCGGCAGGCATGGAACCTAATCAACCACCTTGAGCGAGCTGAGGTAGCTAGCAGAGCACCAGCTTCGTTGGCAAGAGCAGGGGCAGGCCCCATGGTATCGGATACCAAGCGGGCTGAGATGCTCAACCGTCACTTCGTAAGTGTCGGAAAACTGGGTGGAAGAACGAGTGTGTCTGCTGGGCTTGATAAAGTCCGGAAGGCAAACGAACGCCACATGACGGGAGAGGGTGAGGCTAGCACATTCACGGTGCCCTTTACTCGGCAAGAACTGGAGTATGTTTTGAGACGGTGCAAAGCGAAGAAGGCCCCTGGGCTGGATGGGATCAGCAACGAGCTGATCACTCACCTTGGGGCTGGTGGCAAGGGCAAACTCTTGGAGCTCGTAAATCGAACATGGTCTGAAGGTGTCCTACCGAAACAGTGGAGAGAGGCCTTGGTGGTACCCATCTTGAAGAGGAGTAAAGACCCGGGTCAGGCCGAAAGCTACCGACCGATTTCCCTAACATCGTGTGTAGGGAAGGTAGCTGAGAGATTAATCAATAGGAGGCTTGTGAGGTTCCTAGAGGATAATGGACTGGTTACCCCCACTCAAGCAGGCTTCCGTAGCGGAAGAAGCTCGATGGATCAGGTGACGCTCTTGGTCCAGAAAATGGCTGACGGGTTTCAGCGGAAAGAGTCTACACTAGCAGTGTTCCTGGATTTTAAACAGGCCTATGACAAGGTCTGGCGGCCGGGGTTGTTGTTGAAGCTACAGAGGCTAGGAATAGCCTCTAACATGTACAATTGGATCAAAGGGTTTCTATCCCGAAGAACAGTTGCAACTCGTTACGGGAAAGCGGTTTCTCGGAAGCGCGTCCTGGAGCAAGGATTGCCCCAGGGCTCAGCACTGTCCTGTACATTGTTCCTGGCTTTTATCAACGACCTGCCGAACTATCTGGGATGCTCGTCGCTGCTTTTCGCAGACGATCTTGTGGTCTGGTCGACCGGGAGGGAAGCGCGTGCTCTCGAGCGGGCCCTCCAGCAGGATTTGAACGCAGTAGCCTGTTACGCCAAGCTATGGGGTATGGAAGTGAACTGCCTAAAAACAGTTTACTCGCTCTTTACCCTCGGAATCGATATCCTCAAAGATCCGATCGAGCTGAACATTGACGGCCGCGCCCTGGCATGCGACCAGAAGCCGGTCTATCTCGGAGTGACACTGGACCGAAAGCTAACGATGTATGACCATGTGAGGTTAGTCCAAGAGAAAGCATCTTCTAAGCTGAACATTGTCAAGAGACTGGCCAGTACTGGCTGGGGTGCGAAGGCGAGTGTGTTGAGAAATCTTTACCTAGGAGCGGTAAGATCTCAGATCGATTACAGCCTCCCGGTGCAAATCTATGCGTCTGATACTGCTTTGAAGACGTTGGACTCTGTACAAAATCAAGCCCTCAGACTAATATGTGGAACGTTCCGAACCGCCCCGACATCGGCTGTTGAAATCATGGCAAACGTGCCGCCTCTGAATGGGAGAAGGAAAAGGGCCGTTATTACTGCTTACGAGCGGTATAAGCGGTTGGAGGAAAGTTCCCCCCTCAGGATGCTCGTGGATTCCTGGGTGGGAAGAGCTCGGATCTCAATGCAGTCCTTCATGCACCACGCACTGAAGCTCAGCGCAGAGATTGGACTCCCGGTCGACCGCATGCCCATGCGGACGGGAGTGGAACCTCCTCCTCACCTATCTTTCAACCTACCAGAGATACGGGCGAACCTGATGGAAGCAGTCGGACCCAGCGCTTGCCTGACTGAGAGGCGCGCAGCTGCTCTAAGGACGGTACGGGCATACTCGGGATTCGTTGAGGCATACACTGATGGGAGCGCGATCAGTGGGACCGAAGCGCGTTCTGGGTATGGTGCTCTTGTGTCGTACCCGAAGGCAGAAGAAAAACGGGCTGAGCTAAGTGGGCCATGTGGATCAGTCTGCATCTTTGATGCGGAGATGGAAGCCATCAGAATTGCAGCTGTAGCAATAGGGAAAACGTTCGAAGAAACACCATCTGCTCGTGATGATGTGGTTATCTTCACTGATGCGCTATCAGTACTCCAAGCCATCGACGGCTTGGGGACATGGCCCGATCTGCTTGTCCGACTATTAGCTGCTATTTCCGATCTGATCCTCAGGTACGAGGTGAAGGTCATTTTGCAGTGGATTCCAGGTCATGCAGGAGTCCCTGGCAATGAGATAGTGGATGCCTTGGCCAAGAAGGGATCCCTGACACCCACTCCGAAGGGTCCGTCCACCTTCGCGAGTGCCCGCAGATCAATACGTGAGTGGGAGACAAGACAATGGGAAACGAGTTGGGACGAGTCTGACAAGGGTCGAGGTGTGTGGCAGCAACTAAAACGGCCAAATCGAGCTGATCCGTGGTGGAAGCTCCGCAGGAGAGAACAGGCTACGATAGCCCAGTTCCGTACAGGGCACTGCCCTATTGGCGCCTATTTCGGACGATTTAGGCCCAATTTCGATTCGCGGTGCCGACACTGCTTTGAAGCAGAAGAGACGGTCGAGCATTTGCTTTTAGACTGCCCTGCCTTGCAGGAGGAAAGAGTGGATGGGAATGGTCAACAGTTTGCACCATCCCTTTATGGGAACCTGGCTGTGCTACGTAGTACAAGTGTGTTTGTCCTCCGAATCCTAAGAGATTAGTCTCGATTCGATCACTCCGGTGAGTGAGGTTTAAAGTCTGGTGTTGGTAGCATGGAGATGGGTGGGTGTAAAGTCGTGAAGGGTCCTGGATCCAGGATGTGACAATTCCACAGAGTATTCCCAGAATGTAAAAAACTAAATGTCACAACGGAGTGTCTCCATTTGGAGAACTCTGTAGATGGCGGAGATTGGAGCATAGGCCAGCCCCACCTCAGCACAACTCAGCCCTGGCTCAATGCAGCCACTCACAGATGCTGGACGCAGAACCGAAAACTCTCTTGCACTGCGGGGTTTGAAAAGAAGACATAAAGGAAAACCCAGAATAACAATGCTAGTGTGTCTGACTTTGACTGCAAGAGAGCAAACTACTCTGCAGACTAGCTAATAGAAACAGGAAAACAAGATATATCAAAAACTAAAAAAAATGGACTGGCTGATAAGCGTCTATAGATCGGGGTAAAAAATTGTTTTGGCTGATAAGGCTCTGCTATAAACAAGCGGGAAGTTACTCCGGTTGATATGGAAATGGAAAGATGGACAAAGATAATCTAAGTGAATGGTGGACGAAGAAATTGAAACAAAAGACAAAGACAAAGTCACAGATAGTTGCAATAAAAGAAGTACACAGATAATCAAATCGAAAGAACGATAAGGAGAACCAAATAAACGAAGTACAAAGTACAAAGTACAAATCAAAATAAGGACAAGATAACTAAAAGAGGGACAAAGATAAACAAATTAAAATAACAATAAAGATAACCATTTTTACAGAAATACAAAGAGAATTTTCAAAATAATACAAAGATAAATACCAATTTTTTAAAAGTACAAAGATAAATAAAAAAAATAATACAAAGATAATTAAATGACGTGAGAAAAAAATATTTAAAGAATGGATATATTTTTTTCCAAATATTTCACCTGCACATAATGATAAATGGCAGCAGACCAAGCCTTGTTCGCGGTTTTCTGACCCCTGACGGCATGTGATCCAAACAAACCTCGTCAACGCTGTAGTAGTGTGTCGCCTGACACAGGACGACCACGGCACACCAGGATAAAACTGGAATAGCATAGTAACACAAACATTAACTGTCCGCTGACCGACGTGCATTCTCCTACGCGGGCCCGTCCGCCTGGAGTCCCCTCCTCCCGGTCCAGCTTCGCCAGAGCCCTAGCTTCGACACCCTTCAGGAGCCGACTGAAGTCCCACTGTTCCAGTAGCGTACATATATATTCTTTTTTTCTGCTCTTCGTTGTTTGTACTCTATCTTTAACTGTTCTCAGCGCATAGAACGGTTCTCAACATGATATGCGTGAGATAAGCATTATTATTAAAGTGCTGACCCAGAATCGAGTGTGTTGGAGGACTTGGCGCGAAACTCTATGTTCCACGAAAAGCCAAACGCATGGTTCGGCAACCTTTCAATAACACAGTGCCAAATTAGGATTTCTAATTCAGTCAGCGTAATAAAAAAAAAGTTCATCGTGCTATGGTACTCCATTTCTTGCAGTACAGACTTGCATTCCTTTTTTTGTATTTCTTCCGCGGGCCGTAGGTTGCCGAGCCCTGCTGGCCCGAAGCATTCAGTAAGTAATCTAACAGAGGAAAAAAAAAATTGAGATTAAAATTCTCTAAGGTACAAATCATGGCTCTAACCTACCTGGTATTAGGAGAATAAGTCGCAGAGCCGTTGTCATTCTACAGATAAACGGGACTGTTTGTTGTTCTTTGAAATCAACAGTTTAATCCGCTTTAAATTTCGGCTGCTTGGCAATCCGTTAGTAGATCTTTAATCCGCTAATTAAAACCTACAGGGTAAAACAAAAATATGTTATTTTTTTATTCTCGTTAAAACTCGAACAGTAGAATGGAATTATTTTGTAAAAATAATTTTTTGTTGAGAAAATATCATTTTGCCTTAAAATGTTACTACATTTTCCATAATGATCACTTTTACATACAGTTTACATATCACTTTTTTAAAACTTGCTACAAAAACGAATAGCTTGAGTGGCGAGCTGCTAATCTTACAAACTTTCTTTATTACATAATGGTATTGCACCACAGCGCTGATCCATGGTTTGAGTTTTGTCTTGGAAATTTTGGTAGGCTTTTAAATGATTAGTTACCTTTTAGTTTCAAATTTAATGCGTGGATGTCTCTTGGAAAGATAAATAATTTATATATTACGGTCTTATACATGGGAAAGGAATAATTGTCATCCCTTCGTCATATCTGAGTATTGCAGTAGATTATTGTTGTGTTTTATTTCAAACTTATAAGTTGTACAGACGTTCCTTCTAGATAGAAGATTATTACATCCACTAGGCCCAAAACTACTGCAGTTCGGCAAGGATAGGTTGGCGACAGGGATAGAGCCCGCGACGCATCGGTTGACAGTCCGGTGAACTAACCGCAGGACGAGCCGGCCTCAATTGTTTTTTTTTTTGTATTATAGCCTTATCCGCGGGTGTTTCTCGGTTGAGTGGTTACACCGAGTGAATGAACTACTGGTACTTTTGAATTAGTAAAAAAAAAAAAACTTAAATTTAAAAGATACCTTAAGATTCAGTACAAGTAAATATTCACAAGAGTAACACCAATAGTAAAATCACTAAACCTAGAAACACTAGAGGACAGAAGGGCAAAGAGTAAAGTAGTAATAATACATAAGGCATAAGGAATTGAATTCTAGCTTAGAAATACAACACAAAAACAATATATTTCATGGCTCTAATATACATAAGGACAGAAACAACTTTTCTTATCCTTTATGCAAGAATAAATGCATATAAATTATAAATACTATTTCTTCCCAAGTGTCATCCATGCGTGGAATGGGTTGCCTGAACAAAGCAGGTAATCCAGTAACTTAACCTCATTTAAAACACTAATCAAAATGCAAGACGGATTAGCGTAGGGCGCAATAAAACTTCTTCATAGAAGGGGCGCCTGTTACATATAAGATAAAGATTATCACTTGCAATAAAGCTAGCAGTTCTGTTGTCAAAATTGTGAGTAATTTATTGTATTATTTAGTTGAATTACTAAGTTAATACTAATACATATAAGTACTATTTCCTCCCGAGTGGCATTCGAGCATGGAAGGGGTTACCTGAGAACCAGTAGCTTAACATCATTTAAAACATTAGTAAAGATACAAGACTAGACTCGGACCACGTATGAAGGTAGGACACAATAATCTTCTTTATAGAAGGAGCGTCTGTAATGTATAAGATAAGAGAAGATACGAGCATTGACTCACTTGACCAATGGGTAATAGGTTTCTAATACTTTGAATGTTAAAGCAGAAGAGTTATAAACACTTTGGTTATAATTCGTATTTCAGACCACTGAGAAAATTGTGTTCACAACGTAACACGATTTAAACGGAAGTTTGTGAGTGATTTATTTCAATTATTTTCGGGCCTAGTTTGTACATCCGGTTCCATTCTTAGCAAATACTCTCGAATACTGTCAA
The DNA here is from genome assembly GCA_949126835.1 of Anisus vortex. Lineage (NCBI taxonomy): Eukaryota > Metazoa > Mollusca > Gastropoda > Planorbidae > Anisus > Anisus vortex. The sequence goes on from OX421504.1 coordinate 38,033,890, forward strand.
CATTATTTGCATCATCGTTTATAGATATTATATAGATAGATATCAAACAATCAACGGCGCAAACTGACATAGTTCGGTCATGTGTTGCGGCATAATAACCTTCCAAAAACTATCCTATAAGGCACTGAAGACGGTAGACGTAGGAGAGGCCTTCAGCGGAAATGCTGGTTCGAGAATGTAAAGTATTGGACAAGGCTGCAGTTGACTCAACTATTGACAACTGCTCAAGATAGAAGACAAAGGTGGAGAAAGTTGTCTGCTGAAGTGTCCATTCACTTTCCCCAACGACCACACGGTCAGTTGATTGATCGATAAGGATGATAGATAGATAGATATCTTATCTTATATACCTTATATATTACAGACGCTCATTCTAAAAAGAAAATTATTGCGTCCACCTCTCATCCGTCGTCTAGTCTTGTATTTACATTAATTTTTGAAATAATGTTTTTCTGGTTTGTTCAGGTAACCCATTCTATCCCCGAATGCCACATGGAAAGAAAGATTACTTTTATGCATTTGTTCTCGCATTAAGGATAAGAAAATAGTTTTTTGTCCTTATGTTTATCTGAGAATTGTAGAAGAGATATATATAGACAATAGAGAAGTACACAATCTTCTTCATTGTACTGTGGAGTCCCCCGTTAGACCCGAGGAAAAAGTCCACAATTTAAGGGTGATTTTGAATGCTCAAACTTCCGCATTAACTTTTTGAACATACAAACACAAGTTATAAATAGACGACATAGTTTCATTGGATGTATTTAGTCCAACACTTCAGTGATGATTTGAGAGCCGGAACAGAGAGGGCAGTGATGGAGGCCTGGTCCAGTGTTTTCCACAGTCTAATAACTGACAGAAAAAAAAATATGTGTAGACGTTGGTGCGTGCGGGTGGAGCAGGCAGTTTGAGCTGATAACCTCTGGTCAAGCGGGACACTTGTTGGATGCGACCTGGCTGTGTGGACATAATTATTGTTACGCGCGTTTTTAATGTTTTAAAACGATACGTGTACTTTTATGCTTTAACGGTTACACTCCAGATATTTTATACTCAACACAAATGAGTTTAAAACATAAACTTTTAATATAGATAGGATAATAATAACAACCTCAATTCTTACGTCACATTCCCAAATCCATTTAGGCCTTCAATTTTTAACTGCCTCGATACAAGCAGAAAACTTACTCTCTATTTAAAAAAACAACACCTTTATATCGGGCCAGGTGTGTCCTGTGTTCACAAAACTTTTTTTTTTCTGTGCTACTCGGCAACCATAGCAGTCACCACAGTGTGAAGGGGAGGCGACTATTCACAAAGTACACAAACCAGCTGACCTCCTAAAATATGTCTATAACAATTATATTATACATGATAATTTTATTATTATAAATCGCTATACTGTAGTATCAATACTGTAATATACGATTGTTTACGGACAGTTAGCGGAAATGAATTTGCATCCAAATTACCTATTTCAGACTCGTCAATAAAGATTACTTTCAAATATTTGTTCATTTATTTACATTGCATATATTTATAATAGCCTTGGTAGAAATGTGACGTAGTTTCCTGTTGATTTATTTTCTTTTGTTGTTTTTTTATTTTGTTGTTGACAATATCACAAGTGGCAGAACTATTTTGTTGTTTTTCACGCAAAACTCCAGAGGCAGAAGGTCATCATGACTTTGAGAAGATTCCCGACAGCCCTGGCACTGGGTAAGTCGGTACTTATGTAACTTTGATACGTGTAGAGGGACATCTACAACCGTCGATTTGAAACCTTTTATTATATTCTAAGCAAGACCAAAATGTGTCTGCTGCCTGCGTCTGCTTTCTGCGTCTGCTTTCTGCGTCTGCTTCCTGTGTCTGCTTCTTGTGTCAGCTTCTCGTATCTACTGCCTGCGCCTGCACCCTAAATCTGCACTGGGTTTATCAAATAAATCCATCAAAGGTTCTCAATCTAAAATCCCCGTAAAGTTCTCTCCAACTTTTGCCCATAAAATCGTAAAACTTCATCTATATTATATTAAATGTTCTTACTTTTCTCTTCTCTTCACCAGCTATTCTGCTTTGGACTTCTGCCACTTGGAGTCAGCAGTCAACTTCAACTCACAAGTGGACACTGGACGGCTACTGCTTAAGTAAATTACCCAAGATTCGATTGATGGTGCCGGTTGATTTAGGAGTGTCAGTCTTGGTACGCATGTGCAGGTAATGCAGATGACATATTCCTTCCAAAAAAAAAAGTTCTTCCTTTATGGGCTTTTAAATAGGTTATGTCCATTGCACCTGACACTAACCTTACACACCTTGGCTAGGAAGGGGGAGGGGAGGCAGTATTGTTATACAAATTTAAATGAGTTGTTTGTACGGATCTACCCGCCCCGCTTTCCCGCGCCTAAATTTTGCACTGGCGCCCATGCGCCACCAGCTACTCACGTTGTGGTGTTTCCTCCTACAGCGACATGAAACTGTACAACCAGTGCCTGATGAAGACGAGGTCCTACCCGCCCATCAACGTCTCCGTACAGACCTACGAGAGGAAGTTCCCCAGCGGATATGACGTCATTAGGGCTGGATACGACTACTGCACGACCATTTTACCTGCAGGTAGTAATTCACTGAGCTATATATATACATGGAGTGCTCAAGCAAGTAAATTGTCGGAGAAAATGCAGACTGTTAAAAATAGATAAGTGCACTGTATACAAGTCAATCTTCTATACCGTAATTGTAAAGATTGCTGCTGAGAGTTAACACCCTTGCCCCTTATACAAGTCAATCTTTTATACCGTAATTGTAAAATGGGCAAGGGTGTTAACTCTCAGCAGCAATACGGCCCATTGCTTGAGCACTCCATGTATATATAGCTCAGTGTGATAAACCCTGTTGACTGTTAATTACTTTACAATTTTACTCGCAGGCTATGTTATAGAGCATTAGCCTGTGCATTGGGGGGGGGGGCAGGCGTGTTACAATTATTTTTTAGGAAGGCAATTCGTTTGTGTACTCTACGACCAGTTACCTCCCCTTCTCACTGTGGTGACCGCTATGAGCACGGAAAAAAAATATGTAAAAAACAGGTTTTGTGAACACGGACACAACCTGACCCGATATAAAGTTGTTTGTGTGTTTTTTTTTTTCAAGAGTTATATTTTGTCTGCTTGTGGCGAGACAGTGGAGAATGTCAATGGATTTTGGAATGTGACGTCAGAATGGAGGCTGCAATTATTATCATATCGATATTGAACGTTTATGTTGCAAGCTCATGTGTGTTGAGTCTAAAAGACTTGCAGTGTAACCTTTGAAGTATCAAAGTGAAAGTACCGTTTTAAAACATAAGAACGCACGTAACAGTGAGTAGACCTCAATCTTTCTTCTTCCCCCCCCCCCCTCCCAAACCGCAGTTCATTATATGTAGAGTGCAGTTGTGACTGAAGATGTCGTAGGTTGATATAGTAGCACTTGTCCAATAAACTTTCGACTGACGAAATTTTGTCACTCCCTCTGCTTTGAAATAATTGGAAACTTCAAGACAGATGAGTAAATACAATGTTAGGAAAAGATCTTGTCAAGCTACATAGTCTAGCTAAATTCAGATTTTATAAATGAAGAGACATTATCATATTATGTTACAGGCGTTCCTTCTATGCGGAAGATTATTATGTTCCAATTAAGATAGCGCTCAGTTAAGCAACACTGAGAAAATGAATTCGATTCAACTTTCTGATCAAACAATTTTGATCCAGTGAGCAGGCCTAAATATCATAGCGTTTAGAGTCACGCCACACAAAGGACCACCATTACCTTAAAATAGATTCATAGAGATTGAGATAACTGGTATTGATAACCACGCACTTGATACGGTTTAATTTGAGTTCCTCTAGTAAAATAAAGTACCATTCGGACAAAATTGATCATAGAGCCGGTATTCACCAGTTTCTGTGGCCACGGCATACTAGGGGATTTCGTGGCCAGCACAAAACCCAGCTGTCTTTACTTTACCCCCAAATAATGTCAGCTGGATAGAATCACGGACGCCCCGCGGGAACAAATCCCAGCTTTCACCAGCATTAGAACCCAGAGACTTTCAGTACGTCAACCGAACGCTCTGCCATTCTGAGGTCGTTCGATTGATGCAGTTTTTTGTTATTTCTTCTCTGTTCAACAGCTGTGGAATTGTTTATGGTAAACGATTGGGACATTAAGGAGTGTGAGAATCGGAGACTGTCCTCGCAACCCTGCGAGAATACGCCCTCGCACCACGAGAAAGCCGCCATTCGGCAGCTCCTGGACGCCAAGAGTGAGAACTATACTGTACGGTCCTGCTTGTAAGTGGGAGGGGAGGAGGAAGGGCATTGATGTTTCAACAGAACATTTACCTAAAGTACCGTTACCTAAAGCACCATTACCTAAAGCACCATTACCTAAAGCACCATTACCCAAAGCACCATTACCTAAAGCACCTTTACCGCTATATTGTGTCTGCGTTGCAACATACCCTTTCCTTGCCCAGCGGCCTACCCTAAACTAATGTCAGGAACCCATCAGATCTTTGTAAAAATCAGAGACACTCTCCAGTCCCGTGAACAAATCCGAGCCTTTACTGGGATACGAACCCAGAACCTTCGATACGGGAGCCGAATGCACTAAGACTCTGCTACCGTGCCGGTGTCATTATATATTATTATATTATAGTTATTATATATTATTATATTATAGTTATTATATATTATTATATTATAGTTATTTAGGCAATGGTGTTCAACTAAATCCAGTGGAGTTTTCATGACGTCAAAATTTGCCATAAAACTAGTTCTGATTATCCCACCAATGAAATGAACGCACGCGTTTTGATTTGTTTGATCTCAAACAAATGACGTAGCGTTTACATCATGGGGTCTACAAACTACGGGCATGCGTGCAATACTTGGCACGCAGAGCAAATGTTCAACGGCACGCAGAAGACCCCTCTTGAAAAAATGGCAATCCAAGTCGCTTCTACAAGAAAATGTAGTGCTAAAGCAGGATGACCCTTAGGATGTTGACGCGCCACGAATGAGCTAGAAATCCTACTTCGGCTCACAATTACCCTAAGGTTGCCGACCCTTCAAATTTCTTGGGGGAGGGGGATCCACGGAATACTTCTCACCTCCCCGCCCCCCTCACATACACACGCTAACGGTATTGTGATAAAATGTGTGCACTTTTTGGTAAATTTAATTATTTTCCCGCCTTTTTTCATTTCCGCCAGGGCCAGCTTAGACCACTACCAGTGCATGAGCGAGCAGTATAAATCGTGTAATCCAATGTATGAGGCACTCCATGTTTACTTTATTGGAAGACTTGGTGCGTAAGTAATTCCTTCATTTTTTTTAATATTTTTTTTTTACGCACATAATTTATGATACTGTATTATGAGATGAAGGTAAGTAATTTCAAATCTGATTTTATATGTCTCTTAAAAAAAAAATTGACGAGTTTTCTGGTAGATAAGTCCAGGGCGTGGTTTAAACTCGAGGGGGGGGGGAGGTGAGCACGCCAAGATCCTGTCCAAGACTTGCCCCGCATATGGTAGGTTTTCCCCGCAGGCACATGCACTACACTTGTCTCCCCTGCGTAATTCCCCTTGGAATCACTCATACACATTCACTGTCGCCTGGTATCACAAATACCAGACTCAAGGCCCGGAGTTCCAGACATCGGGGTTAGCTACACGGGATTGTGGCGCAAATTTGGCTCCTCTCACCTGTGCAGATATTCTCATACGTGCAACAATGGGACGTTGTCCTCTATGCCTTAGTCCACACGGTGTACTTTTAAATAAAGCATATCGGTGGCTTCTTTAGCTATCCTATATAGCTTTCTTGTGAAGTGTACATATCCATTTCCATTATTAGTATTGCTTACATTTTTTTCTTGCTATATCCTTACTGATTTTATTGTAACGGTTTCTTACATAATTTTTTTTTTACAATTTTATTACATATTTTATTTTATATTTCTTATAGTAATACATCTTTTAGTGGAAGATATGTCTCTGTATAAATATGTTTCGTGGAATTATCCCTTATGCGAGAACAAATGCATATAAGTACTCTTTCTTCCCGAGTGGCATCCCGGCATGAAATGGGTTGCCTGGACAAACCTGGAAAACCAGTAACTTTAAAACATTAATAAAGATGCGGAACTAGACGCGGACCATGGATGAGCGTAGGACGCAATAATCCTCTTTATAGGGGGAGTGTTTGTAATGAATAATATAAGATAATAATTTATATTAAAGCTTCTGCTTTAAAACTAATTCTTTCTCTACATAGTACGTGCTTGAGAAGGCGGAACATGACCAACCCACTTGTGTTGACCAAAGAATGCACTCAGCCCTCCACATCAGTAGCCTGTGACCAGCAAATAGGCTGGACACCGTCTGTCCTGGTCAGCTGTGACCTAGCGGTCACCTTTCTGCGCCCAGCTCTGAGTCAGTAAAGAAGACACTGGCAAACAATAAACACTCAAAGGACCACGTCCAGGATATGACTAAACTGTAGACCTTCAGTGTGGCTCATTCTAAGAGAAGGTGGAGTAGGAGTACTTACGTTCACTAACTACGTCCTGTAACTACGTCCACTAACTACGTCCTGTAACTACGTCCACTAACTATGTCACACGATTCACACACGCTGCGTAATGGTCTCCGAAACGATCTTACAAAGCGAGACAAATGAGTTAAAGTGTTTAAGAATTGTGCTGATGGGTTGTGTGTGTGTAGGGGGGGGGGGGGGGGGGGTTGTAGTGATTACAAAAAAAAAAAAAAAGCTTATTCGTTGTTGTTATTATTATACTTTGTCCTGGTGTCCTTGAACTTGTGGTAAAAAGGCGTTTTTCTATCGTTCTGTACTTTCTTCCTATGTGAATTACGATTCAATATTGTTGCTATTGTTATCACCGGCTATCCAAATTAGTTCAATCTCAGAATCAAATTCCTATAAATGAACTTGTTTGGTAAAATGTCATTTGTATGTAAATAAAAAGTTATTCGTTTCACTGTTGAGAATGAAATTATTTTTTGTTGATTTCTGATTAGAGTGACAGTTGCCTTGAGAATAATTTTTGGTGATAAATAAAACGTAGAGTTCACAATCAGTTCATGTGACCCCATGACCCTATGACCCCCCCCCACTAGACATAACTTTTACTTTCAAATTGATTGTATTTTAAACTGAGTGATAGTAAGAAATATTTATAGATTCTCTGATAGAACCGCTTGTGTAACATTTTTTATTCATCTTCCTTCCACAATTAAAAACCTAAACACCCGAAAAAAATCAATTAAATAAGTATCCAGTCGGGCCATATAGAACCATAGGGCCGGCGAAGCAGTTGCCATGGCATACTAGGTGATTGTGTGGCCAGCACTATGTACAGCCGCCTTTACTTTACCGACAACTAAATTTAGGTACCTATCTGAGCTGCGTAGACTCAGGGGCACCCTGATAGCCTGCACCAGGTATTCACTACAAACGTGCACCGAATATAACAATAATAATAAATAATAATAATACGTCTTAATTGAAATTCGAGTTTTCAAACAGGACACACTAAAGATCACACATTTAAATTATAAAACACTGTCACGACTCAAAGTTTTTATAGAGAAGAATGTAATATATTTTTTAAATCTTGTCTAATATAAATAATATTATGTCATAGTTGACCCGAGGCTAGAATATGTCTGCTTAGTTTTACATGCAGTCCATTGCTTGGTGTCAGCTCTGCCAGTGAAAACTGAAGTAATACAGAAGAAACAACACGAGATAGTGGGCTGGCGATCTCAGGGCCGGCGCACAGGCGATCTGGGTGCGGGTGCATTGTTCTGATAGTACCATGTGGTTAGACTTTTGTTCAGCTATCAAGCACTCTCTGTAGAAATATACATTATACATTATATAGATAGACAATCTAAATTGCCAGGCCTCGCCCGGGTGAAAATAGAACAGGTCTGTATAAGCTACATATAAAAAATGTATAAACTACAATGAACGGAAAGCTATAATTCTAATAATAGAAAAAAAAAGATGATTTTTTTTACTCAAGAATTTTAGGAAAGAAATTTACTAACAAAATTGTAGAAAAAAAGGTATAGACTAAGAGGAGAATTGAACCCGGGTCGCCCGCATGGCAGTCCAATACTTTAACCACTTAGCTAGCGAAGACACGTGTCCGACGTGAAATCGCAAAAGTATAATATGAGACAATAAGGTCACTTGTCTTAAAATATCTAATATGATTGGTTGAATACATACCCGGTCTAATTTATATAGATAAATATAGACCTACTAGCTAAAATACCCGGTAATGTCCGGGGTAACAATTAAGCATACCTAGAAGAACGAAAGGCACATTCTTTGTATTTAGAGTATATTATTATTATTTAGATAACATAACAGATTTCATCCTCATTTTTAAGTTTAATAACTTGACTGTGATGAATAAGTAAAAGTATCCCGTTGGATCAAATTGATCCATGGATATTTAGGAAAATAATCGGCACTCTTTTGATAATAGTGTGTCAAAGTTGGATTTGTAATTCATTCATTGTGCCAACATTAATATTTCAACCTGCGCCACCAATCAATTACTCTTAAAAGAGACTTTATTTGCCTTTTTGTTTGGGTTTTTCTCGTGCCATTGAAAATGACTCTGCATGCTTTGTCTGGAACGCGTGCCGTAGGGTGCTAACCCTTGGTTTAGGTGATCTTACAGATGTAGTAATGTAGTACCAGCCGCTACTATCCTAGCTATACAATACAGACAGATCTGTTCGTTATACTCACGTTCCCAGTCTTGCTGTATAATAGAGCAAGAGATCTTCAAAGTCAGCTGAACATTTCCTGTAGATCTTCTCTAGGCAGTTATAGTACATTACCGATGCCCTATATATATATATATATATATATATATATATATATATATATATAGAGAGAGAGAGAGAGAGAGAGAGCATCATAGGTAATTTAACCAAAATGTAAAGTTATTTTAATGGCATTTTTAAAAATATAAATTAGTAAATAATTATATAATTTGTATTTATACTTTTCAGCATTTATCCTTTTTGGTTTCCAACTGTTTTACCCCATATGAAAAATAAACGAACATTCTGTTTTACTCTTAGCGACGATGTGTCCTACTAATTAGCAGCTTATTAATTAAGACCGCTATATTAGCGATTAGTCCGGTTAATAATTGTTACCGTAAATAGAATAACCTTATTTTACGGCACGCCACTGAGACACGTCAAGCGCATAAAGAAATCGACAACTTGATAAGATATACATTTTCGGGCTAAGAGTTAATGCGGACAATAGATCTAATAGTCTACATGTTATTTTGTGAAATGGAACCAGCAATAAACACTCGTAAGCTTATCAGTGAAGCCGGCTGACCCAGCGGTTAGTTCACCGGACTGTCAACCAAAAACCAACTGACACGTCGCGGGTTCTATCCCTGCCACCGACGGATCCCAGTCGCCCTGCAGGAGTTTTGGGCCTAGTGGACGTAATAATTTTCTATCTAGAAGGAACGTCTGTAAAACTTATAAGACATAAGATCAAATATTTGGAAATGGGGGGGGGGGGGTGGATTACTGGGGGCGGGGGCGTCCAGTGCGAACAATTTCCTCACACTAGCCATTGCTGAAAGTTTTCTGTTTTAAAAAAAAAAGAATTTCTTATTATGTCATTGTTTTTGGAGGTTCATATTCTTCTACACGCCATGCCTCTTGTACTATTAGTACTACTTGAATGGGAGGGGTGGTAGTGGGCTTAAGAACGAAATATAGCAAGTATCCCTTCGGAGCAAATTGATCCATAGGGCCGGTGAAGCAGCGTTCACCGGTTTCTGTGATTACTAGGTGATTGTGCGGCCAGTACTATGCACAGCCGTCTTTACTTTACGCCAACTAAGGGCAGGTACCCATCAGAGCTGGGTAGAATCAAGGACACCCTCAAGATCCGGGAACAAATCCTAGCCTGCACAAGGATTCGAACCCAGGACCTTCGATACGCCACTTGAACGCGCAGCCGTTCGGCCACCGAACGGGTGGGGGGTAAATATTGTATATTCGAACACTGACTTACTTGCAAGACAAGTTCATGTAGTTCGGACTGGAGATGTTGTCCAGTCTTTTTCCGTGCCATTTTCTCACAGTGTCATCACAGTCGATGAAATTAGCACTTTTCTCACACGTCACAATGTCGTTTTCAATAGGCATCAACACGGAAACTGTCAGAAGGGAAGTTAATTTAATGGACATATAGGGAGTGAAGGATGGGTTCGTTGTGAAGTTCATTCAATGGACATATAGGCAGTGAAGGATGGGTTCGTTGTGAAGTTCATTCAATGGACATATAGGCAGTGAAGGATGGGTTCGTTGTGAAGTTCATTCAATGGACATATAGGGAGTGAAGGATGGGTTCGTTGTGAAGTTCATTCAATGGACATATAGGGAGTGAAGGATGGGTTCGTTGTGAAGTTCATTCAATGGACATATAGGGAGTGAAGGATGGGTTCGTTGTGAAGTTCATTCAATGGACATATAGGGAGTGAAGGATGGGTTCGTTGTAAGTTGAACTAATTCAAGGGATTGCAGAGCAATAAAAGAAATGCCATTTGGGAAAAACTGTCTTATCTTATCTTATACATTAGAGACACTCCTTCTATAAAGAATATTATTGCGTCATACGCTCGTCCGTGGTTTGGGTCTACTGGTTTTCCTGGTTTGTTCAGGCAACCCATTCCATCCTCGAACGCCACTCGGGAAGAAATAGTACTTATATGCATTTGTTCTCCCATAATGGATAAGGAAAGGGTTTTTTGTCCTTTTATTTATCTAGTTTACGTGTTTGTGTTGTTAAAAATGGGTTGGGGGGGGGGGGCGGGTTGAAGAGTTGGTAAACGAAAAGATTTTTAAAATATGAATAAGAACATATGGTGAGTCAAGAAACAGTACGTACATTCAACTGGGAAAATGAACTTAATTCCATGGAAAACAAATTACTTCAAGTGAAAATATATTCATTCAATGTTAATAATAGAAAAAAATACAAACACTTCAGCTTTTTAAAACAATAAGCTTACACTACACTAAAGGTCGGAAACCTACGGCATGCGTTTCAAACATAGCACGCAGAGCGATTTTTAATGTCACAGTGACGATCCTAAAAGACTGCGATTCCGCAATAAATTGAGTGTTAGAGCAGGATGACCTTGAGGCTGTTGGCACGCTGTATGAATTTGAAATCCTAATTTGGCACACTATTATCAAAAGGTTGCCGATCCCTTCGCTACACTACAACAATAATAGTGGCATTTACAATGTGTGTTTATGTGTGTGCGTGCAAATAGTCTTACTGTTTTAGCAAACGTTAGAGTGCGAATAGACCAAAGATTACCGAAATGCTTGAAGTCGTGTGAACAGAATAAGTATCCGGCAATTCGTACGTCCTCTTCTTTTGGAAACGCCTTTTCATATTTCTCGACCTCAACACTGGACGCTTGGACGAGACTCCTTAAGGTCAGTATACAGTCGGTGAATAGCTCAATGTCACTGTCACAGAAAGAACACAAGAAAGAAGTACACGTTTTAAACAAAAAAAAACTAGTTGGCTAAAGGCTGTGAGGGAGCGGCAACCTACGGCACGCGTGCCAGACCGGGCACGCATAGCTATATTTTCAATGGCACGCGTAAAACCCCTAAAAAAGGGCTAATCAAGTTACATCTACAAGAAATTTCGTGCTAAAGAGAGATTACATTTAGGGTGTTACAAATATTACCATGGCAACACTATAATCAAAAGAGGTGGTTGACCCGGGTCTAGTGGATTATGGGTTGGCTCTGGTGAAACGTCACAGATCACAAGACGCCACTTCATTCGAGTCATAAGTACAGGGAAAACAAGTCTAATTTAAGTCAATAAAAATGGGGCACGGGTGGCCGAGCTGCAGCGCGTTCGGCAGGCGCACCGAAGGTCCTGGGTTGGAGTCCTGGCGAAGGCAAGAATTTTTTCCCAGAACTGGAGGGTGTCTCATAGTCTACCCAGCTCTGGTGGGCACCTAAACATTAGTTGGGGGTAAGTAAAAAACGGCTGAAAATTGTGCTGGTTACACATCCCCTAGTATGCCGTGGCCACAGAAGCAGGTGAACGCTGCTCCGCTGGCCCTATGGTCCGTTTGGTCCGACAGGTACTTTACTATAACACAGTTGAACGAAGGCTGTATTCACGCCTCTAACACAGTTGAACTAAGACTGTACTCACGCCTCTAACACAGTTTAACTAAAGCTGTACTCACGCCTCTAACACAGTTTAACTAAAGCTGTACTCACGCCTCTAACACAGTGGGACTAAAAGGTTACTCACGAGCAAATGTTGATGAAGTTCCACGGGCCGTGACGCGTGTTGATCTGTCGTTTAGTTTTTGGCATTCTACTGTAGCACATGTCATCCACTGACATCATTTGGCATGGCACAGGGAGCCACAAGAAGACTATAGGAGATTGAGAGAGAGAGAGAGAGAGGTGAAATCAAATACTTGAGGTATTTGTGACGTACCAGCTCACTCCCCCCCCCCATTTCACCGCCTCTCTTGAGATCATTGTTTACTTGTTGTTTATGGCTTAGAGCTCTACCCTTGTCCGATTGGTCAGACCGGTCACGTGATGGTAAGGAAGGTTTTTCTCCGTAAGGTGAATCAGTCAACTGAAGAGCAGTGTTGAAGATAGACCTCTATCTGTTTATACTTCTACCATATACATGTGATTTCTATGTTTTGTACTTTAAAGAAGGATTAAACTGACGTGTAGTGTTTTCATGGATTTCAGCATCAGTTCTAATCATCCACCTAGACCTCGAGACGTAACGAAATCTAGCCAGCCTCTGCATTTCAATCATCTGCAAATAACTTTTCTTTCCCGGCTGTTAGTTCAGGCAAATCATCTCAAGGCATTTAAAAATGGCTGTATGTTTACGTTTTCGTTGCTCAATGTTAAATCTTATCTTTTATATAAAGAAGATTTTTGCGGCCTACGTTCATCCGTAGGCCGAGTCTAGTCTTGCATCTTCATTAATGTTTTAAATGAGGTTAAGTTACTGGTTTAAATGGTTTGTTCAAGCAACCCATTCCATGCCCGAATGTCACTCGGGAAGAAAGAGTACTTGTATATATTTGTTCTCGCATAAGGGACAAGGAAAGTGTTTTTATCCTTATGTTTATCTGAACATTCCAAAAGGTTGTTATTGTGTTGTATTTCTAGGTTAGAGTTTAATGCCTTATGTATTATTACTACTTTACTCTTTGCCCTTCTGTTCTCTAGTGTTTCTAGGTTTAGTGATTTAACTGGCGTTAATTATTATTGGTGTTACTCTTGTAAGTTTTTGAATATTCGCTAGTAATGAGCCTTGCAGCTCTTTTCTGAATTTCTTTTAAATGATTTTCATAAAGATTTTGTTGTTTTTTTTAAATCGCTGTTGAAATAATTTGATATACGACACTCTCAGATATCTCGTGGGGCCCCCGTTCTCCACTATTAATAAATATACTTTTTATTATTAATATTATTCGGCCATGATCTGTGCATCTGTCAATGCGCTAAGTTATTTAACAAAGTACTTAATTGTTCTAGCACTTGTTAATAATAGTAAGTGTCAGCAGAAAATAATAAACCTTCTTAGGTCATTAGCATCACACTAATTCTTATCTTATACATCTTATATATACAGACATAGTAAATGTAAAACCTTTACCTGCTAAGTTTAAACAAATCTGGTTCATTTTTAATTGGTTTAGAGCGTGTCAATTAAACATTTGTTGATTTATAAACATGCATATATCCTCTTTCCGGTTCTACACCATCCAATGAAATCAGGTTTCCTGTTAATCGAGTTTACATTAGCCAATAGAATTACGTGTTACATGGATTAATTTATTTAACAATCTATTATATAAACAAAGTTCAGTGCTAATAAAGTCTTGGATGAAAATGGGTGCGCATCTTATCTTCTTTTTATCATTAGCGTTGGCGCCTTAGTTTCAAAAGATTTTTAATTAAATTTCCTCAAAGACTATAATAAGATGGACCGCTTGCTTTGATATTTCTGCTATTTGATAACTGGAAACACTATGTTTCGGAATTTTCGTGTGCACCCGGTCATCTAGACCAGGGGTCGAAAACCTAAGGCACGCGTGCCAAACTTGGCATACATATCGATTTTCAATGGCACACGAGAGTCCTCCAAGAGATTTTTTATATTGATTAAAAAAAAAACATTTTCCTGTTCTGAAAGAGGAAAACTGACTGTTGAAGCCGATGTTTCTGAATGATATAGCGACACATTTCAGTGAGTTAAACTTTCATTTACAAGAACCACTGGAATGGATTTGAATTGAATCTGGACATATCTTGTCGTGAAATCAATTCAAAACATTTAACTACATGTACATCCCTATATTTAGGCATATATTAAGATACATAGTTGTAAACTCCTTAAATGGACAAACAATTAATGCAGGAAAAGTTTATTAACAACTGTTTAACGTAAATTATTTAAATCCACTAATAATTAAATCTTGTAATGAACACCATAATGTTAGATTTATATAAAGAAAAAATAATTAGTCAGTAATATTGATTGAATCAAAATATAAATGTGAACACGTTTTTTAATTAAAGGGAGGTAATTAACCCGTTTTTTTTTTGCTCTAATATTACTAGTACTAGTGGTTATGCCCGTCAAAATGACGGAGAAACGAATGATTAGACTCTACAATGTGTTTAGTTAAAAGAGAATGTAACTTTTGTTTAAAGCAGGCGTAAATTGGGAAAACCCGATAAGATCTCACGTTCAACAAAAGTAAATGAACGGTGTGAAAGCATTTCAAAGGGACATTATTCTGAAATGGCGCTAAGTTTAGAACCTTAACATATTGTGATTAGTAATAGGCCTACGTTTATTAAACATAATAAATTGACGAATTAAGCAATATTGTTCATATAATAGAAATGTATTTTAGAGGACTTTCCAATTTATACATTTAACTTTTGTGCCGATCGGTCAAGCGGTATAGGAGCCTATATTGAACAAACATATCCAAATATATATAAACAAACATATAAACAAACTCACGGTAATTATATATATTGATATTTT
Organism: Anisus vortex; assembly: GCA_949126835.1. NCBI lineage: Eukaryota > Metazoa > Mollusca > Gastropoda > Planorbidae > Anisus > Anisus vortex. The sequence goes on from OX421504.1 coordinate 38,049,096, forward strand.
TTTTGTTTCTTTTATAAAATAATTAATCGCTTATAATGTATAACTTTGAAATGATCAAACTGTAAAAAGCATTTAAAAATTATATAAATATTATATGATTAAGGGAATGTATATGTATATTTTAAAACATTACATTAACTACCCAGTTTGAACGAGTACTACGTAGGCCTATCTATTTCGTTAATTATAGTGACGGGCTATTGTTCATTGGTGACTAAGACACATTAAAGAATATCTCAATTAGAGATCAAATATTATAATTAACATTGGCAGGTGTTAGATCCTCAACTTGGCTAACAATTAATGATAATGTTAAGACAATAATTACCATATAGATCTATGTGAAAGTATAGTAATACATTTTTTGTGTTGGATTTATATGCAAATAAAAAGGAAGATAATCCCAAACACGTTAATTTAATATTAAATATAAAACACTTTTATGAGATTCTTTATAAATCTCCTTTGCGTTTGCGCCTCGGGGTTTGGGGGGGGGGGGGGGGTGTTTACGCCGATTTTTAAGTGTCTTAAAAAACGGCTTCCGCCTCTTACGTCCATGGCGTAAAGATGTTAAGGGGTGGAACAAGGGGTAACAACAATTTCCTATCCGAAACTAACCGCACCGAGGTACGCCGAAATGGCGCGTCGCGTAACATAGGGTGAGGTCTCCGCAGTACATGCACTACACTTCTCTCCCCAACCCGCAGTACATGCACTACACTTCTCTCCCCAACCCGCAGTACATGCACTACACTTCTCTCCCCTACCCGCAGTACATGCACTACACTTCTCTCCCCAACCCGCAGTACATGCACTACACTTCTCTCCCCAACCCGCAGTACATGCACTACACTTCTCTCCCCAACCCGCAGTACATGCACTACACTTCTCTCCCCAACCCACAGTACATGCACTACACTTCTCTCCCCAACCCGCAGTACATGCACTACACTTCTCTCCCCAACCCGCAGTACATGCACTACACTTCTCTCCCCAACCCGCAGTACATGCACTACACTTCTCTCCCCAACCCGCAGTACATGCACTACACTTCTCTCCCCAACCCGCAGTACATGCACTACACTTCTCTCCCCAACCCGCAGGATTCCACTCGGATCATTATTGTTCAGGCTCTTTAGTAAACCTGCAGTGTCGCCCACTAGCAAAAGTTATATTATAGTTAAATTAAATAAATACGATTAAAAAAACAAAAATGCTGTTGTTACTTATGTACATTTGTTTTTCAAAAATATCTTGTTTACAAAATGTGATTGTTTACAAAATGTGCTTGTTTACAAAATGTGCTTGTTTACAAAATGTGCTTGTTTACAAAATGTGATTGTTTACAAAATGTGCTTGTTTACAAAATGTGCTTGTTTACAAAATGTGCTTGTTTACAAAATGTGCTTGTTTACAAAATGTGCTTGTTTACAAAATGTGCTTGTTTACAAAATGTGCTTGTTTACAAAATGTGCTTGTTTAGAAAATGTACTTGTTTAGAAAATGTGCTTGTTTACAAAATGTGATTGTTTACTAAATGTGATTGTTTACTAAATGTGCTTGTTTACAAAATGTGCTTGTTTACAAAATGTGCTTGTTTACATAATGTGCTTGTTTACAAAATGTGCTTGTTTACAAAATGTGCCTGTTTACAAAATGTGCTTGTTTACAAAATGTGCTTGTTTTTGTGTATTATTTGTTTTGTTTATTCTAGTCTTTGGTTGAACTTTTTTGGAAACGTGACGTATTTTCCTGTTGATAAATTTTCTTGCAGTTTTTCGACAAATTCAAGCGACTGATTCAATTTGATTGTCTTTCTGTGGGCCTACATCTAGTCTAGAGATCAAAAGTATTATGATTTATAAGAAACTGTTCACACAGTTTATACTTGGTAAGTCACCAATACAACGTTCTACAGTCATAAACTGCCAGCATATGTATTGACGAACTTGTATTTTAATACCTATACCTTCAGTGACGTGTGACAGAACAAATGCTCTTACTTCCCATTCGGGCATGGAATCGGTTGCCTGAACAAACCAGGAAAACCAGTAACTTAGCATCATTTGAAACATTAATAAAGATGCAAGACTAGACTCAGACCACGGATGAGCGTAGGAAGCAATAATCTTCTTTATAGAAGGAGCGTCTGTAATGTATAAGACAAGAAGACCTGAGATGCAGATACATTTTTTTATGTTAACATTCATCAAATGCTTTTTGAAAATTCCAATTATACCCAGATCTGATGGGTACCAGACATTAGTTGGGGTTTAGTAAAGGCGGCTGGGCATTGTGCTGGCCACACATCTCCTCATATGTCGTGGCGCCAGAAACTGGTGAACGCTGCTTCACCAGCCCTATGATCAATTTGGTCCGAATGGAACTTTACTTATTATCTTAGCTTAGCGTTTGGACTTGCCCTAGATAATTTTGTTATCTTGTTCCGCAAAAACAATTGTACAATATTATAAAATGTAATATGCTCTTCTTTACTGACCAAATATAATATTAATTTTCATCTTTTTTTTATCGTGGCTTTACGGCTGAAATTTTTTTTTTAAGTTTCGCTCTGCGGAAAGCTGGTCCCGGGTCACAAAATGAAAGCCAAGAACGGTCAGTGGACTGTGGACGGCTACTGCTTCCAGAAGCTTCCCAAGTATCCTAAAGAAGGGCCTGACTTAAACCTTGGCACCCGCAATTTTATCAACATATGTAGGTAAGCACATGTCATAACTGGGGAGCACGTTTGATCGACGAGCTTTAACGCTTTCGGCTACTGGGTTCGAATCCTGATGCAGGCTAGAATTGTTATTTCGAGTCTAGAGGGTGTCCCTAAGTCTACCCGCTCTGATGGATACCCCACCTTAGTGGAAGTAAAGTAAAGAAGGCTGTGCATTGTGCTGGCCACACAAGCCCTTCGTGCAGGCGTCGGCAACCTTTTCATCATAGCGTGCCAAACTAGAATTTCTAACGCATTCAGCATGCCAAACTAGAATTTCTAACGCATTCAGCGTGCCAAACTAGAATTTCTAACGCATTCAGCATGCCAAACTAGATATTCTAACGCATTCAGCATGCCAAACTAGAATTTCTAACGCATTCAGCATGCAAAACTAGAATTTCTAACGCATTCAGCATGCAAAACTAGAATTTCTAACTTTTTCTGCATGCCAAACTAGAATTTCTAACGCATTCAGCATGCCAAACTATAATTTCTAACGCATTCAGCCTGCAAAACTAGAATTTCTAACTTATTCAGCATGCCAAACTAGAATTTCTAACGCATTCAGCATGCAAAACTAGAATTTCTAACGCAATCAGCGTGCTAAACTGGAATTTCTAACGCATTCAGCATGCCAAACTAGAATGACTAACGCATTCATCGTGCCAAGCTAGATTTTCTAACGCATTCAGCATGCCAAACTAGAATTTCTAACGCATTCAGCGTGCCAAACTATAATTTCTAACGCATTCAGCGTGCCAAACTATAATTTCTAACGCATTCAGCATGCCAAATTAAAATTTCTAACGCATTCAGCGTGCCAAACTAGAATTTCTAACGCATTCAGCATGTTAAACTTGAATTTAAATTTCTAACGCATTCAGCGTGCCAAACTATAATTTCTAACGCATTCAGCATGCCAAACTAGATTTTCTAACGCATTCAGCATGCCAAACTATAATTTCTAGCTCATTCACCTTGCCAAACTATAATTTGTAACGCATTCAGCATGCCAAACTAGAATTTCTAACGCATTCAGCGTGCCAAACTATAATTTCTAACGCATTCATCGTGCCAAACTATGTTTTGTAACGCACTCAGCATGCCAAACTAGAATTTCTAACGCATTCATCGTGCCAAACTATAATTATTTCTAACGCATTCAGCATGCAAAACTCGAATTTCTAACGCATTCAGCATGCCAAACTAGAATTTCTAACGCATTCAGCATGCCAAACTAAAATTTCTAACGCATTCAGCATGCCAAACTAGAATTTCTAACGCATTCAGCGTGCCAAACTATATTTCTAACGCATTCAGCGTGCCAAACTATAATTTCTAACGCATTCAGCATGCCAAACTAAAATTTCTAACGCATTCAGCGTGCCAAACTAGAATTTCTAACGCATTCAGCATACCAAACTATAATTTCTAACGCATTCAGCATGCAAAACTAGAATTTCTAACGCATTCCGCATGCTAAACTAGAATTTCTAACGCATTCAGCGTGCCAAACTATAATTTCTAACGCATTCAGCATGCAAAACTAGAATTTCTAACGCAATCAGCGTGCTAAACTGGAATTTCTAACGCATTCAGCATGCCAAACTAGAATGACTAACGCATTCATCGTGCCAAGCTAGAATTTCTAACGCATTCAGCATGCAAAACTATAATTCCTAACGCATTCAGCGTGCCAAACTATAATTTCTAACGCATTTAGCATGCCAAACTATAATTTCTAACGCACTACTGTACCCATGGGCCTCAAAGCGGCGTAGTGTGTAAATCGCCAGTACTTTTCTTTTAGAAAACTCCGGCGGGCTAACGCATGGGGGACAGCCCCCCGCAGCGTGTCCGAGATTCATTGCACTGCCGAGAGGCCACGGGATCTCGGTGGGGAGGAAGCAATCGACGCTGCAACCTGTCTCACGACCCACCCGGTGCCTGGATGCCTATGCCTATAGTATAGGATTTGTGCTACCGGGTGACAATGCAGAAATACGGGCGAGCCACCACGATAATGATCCTTAGGGAAACCGCAGCGAACGGTCGCTGGCCTGCGGAAACCTTCCATTTTACATGGCACGCCACGCTTTCGGCGTGCCGTGGGGTGGCTGGAGCCCAGACAGAGTTATGCTCAATTCTAATGCGTTACGCCCCGCAGTAAAGAGCTTCGGCTCGTCCGGGTTTTTAAAGAGACTTTCTAGTACGTAGAAGAGATTTGAATTGATTATTTGGAAGTCTTTCGCGTGCCATTGCCAATAGCTCTGCGTCCCAAGTCTGGCACGCGGTTCGTAGGTTGCCGACCCCTGCCCTAGTATACCACAGAAACTTGTGAACACTGCTTCACCGGTCCTATGATCAATTTGGTCCGAAAGGTATTTTACTTCCTCGTCAATAGAAGGTCGATTGTTCAGGCTGTTTGTTCCAAGTGGAGTGGTCAGTTATTATTATGTAACATACGGCCAATGTTATAAAAATACAACAACACTAGACTCTTTGTTCTTAAAATTATACTATTTGCTTTATTATCTATAGGGCCTATATATGTGTGTGTCTTAATCATCATCTTTCCTACTATCTTTCTTAATATTGTCAATCTAACAATGAATTAAGCTAACTAAACTAAATATCGAATTATAATATCTGTAAAAAAAATGGACGAGCCGGAGGTTCTATAGTCCAGGAGCGTACCGTTGGTAGGGGTGGACCAGGGTGGTTAGGCGCACCAAGTGCCGTGTAACAGGGTACGGTTTCCAGCTTATATGTCAGGTGCGGATACCCCTAGGGATCATGAACGTGGTGTTATTACCACTAGTATACTATAATCTTACATTATAATAAAATCCATTTAAACTAGCTACAATCTCAGCCAGGGAACTAATTCACGTCAAGCTACCGTTGTTCATAATACATATGCGGACATGCTCCGACGCCCTCTAATGGTGTAACATTTCCTGCAGCAATGTGAAAATGTTCAGTCAGTGTCTGGTGAACACTAGAAAGAACGTCCCTCCTGGTGTCTTCGTACAGCCTTACGAGAAAGAGTTCCCCAGTGAGTATGACCTCTTCAGGGCCGGATACGAATTCTGCTATTCCTATATGCCAGCAGGTGAGAATATTTACAAGGCCTTAAATCCAATGGCAGTTGTACTGGTGATCATTTAGCGCACATTAGCATACATTTAGCACGCTCATTGCTCTCTCTTTTTTTTTTTACCTCGAAGTGAACTAGAATCCATGCACCATTTGTTTATCGAATTGTCGCTAATGACCCAACGCCATCTTGCGCCCGGAAGTGATTTATCCAATGTGACGTGTTTAACGGCTAAATATTTATATATGCAAGTACAGAAAAATACGGTAACTGTAATCACATATTTATTTCTCACTAACTAAATTGCCCGGCGTTGCCCAGGGTAAAATAAAACAGGCCTATATATGCTACAGATAAATATTTTATAAATTACAATAAACAGAAAGCTATAGATCTAATAATTTCAAAAAGTATTGTTTTTTTTACTGAAGACATTTAGGAAAGTAAATTTAAAATACATATTGTAATCGGGTTAAAAAAAAAGGTAAATCATTTTATTGTAAAAAATAAAAAAAAAAAGGCTAAACTGCTCGGTGATGCCCGCAGATTTACAATCAATTTATTTAAAGTTTCAAGTAATATTAATTGAGAAAAACAAAGGGTATAGACTTATCGGAGAATTGAACCGGGTCGACCGCATGGCAGTCCGATACGTTATCCATGCAGCTATCGAGGACATATGTGCTAAATCAAATTACAAAGGTAAGATATGAGGCAATAAGGCCGCGTGTCATTAAATAAACCAATTTGATTGGTTAAGGTAAAGCCACACTATATTCAAGAATCACGTGTTTACTGTAATCATGATTCAGCGAATCACTAGAATTTGTTTCAGAGTGAATAAGAAATATGCTGTTTCACAATCAGCCATGCCACACGTAAAACACGATGGACAGAAAAACAAAGACGTGCAATTTTATTTTCAAAAGAATCAAGAAAGTGTTGAGAGTGACTGTTCTTGACGCCCTATTTTATGTTCACGACACATGAATTCTAGCAGTGACGACGAAGTAAATTTGGTATGTCCCACTGCGTCTGTTCTACTTAAAGCAAAAAGAAATCGAAAACGAAAATGGTGGGTTAAACCTTGGATCGAAAGAAGAAAGATTTATGGCGCTTACAATGTTCTTTTAAGTGAACTGGACGATTTAATAGCAGCCATCTTTGTTTACTTTTTTTAACTAGGCTAATTATCACATGATCTAATTCCGCTTCCCATTGGCTGACACAGTTTGAATCAAGAATCGTGACTCCAAATTTTAGAACATGTTCTAAAACTGTGAATCATCGGGAATCACTACTGAAACTGACTTGTTTCGCGCTATGCCACATTAGAAACGGGGAGAATCATCGTGATTTTTTAATTCAATCGCAGCGAATCACTGATTTTGCTTCTAGTGTGGCTTAGCCTTTAAACAAACACACTCATAGCTTTATATATATATATGTATATATATATATTATAGATTTGCAGCATTTTCAAATTGACAAAAAGTAAAGGAAAAAAGTTATAGCTTAAATAAATAGTCTTACAATTTTGTTTGTTATTTTTATTTTGTAAATAGCTTCAAAGCCAATATTACTCATTGTTTTTTAAACTTTTTACATTTAGCCATACAAAATTTTCTATAAATATTTTTTTTTAGAAAGATTGAAATATCATCAATGTAACTTATTTATAGATAAAATTTATATGTACATTAACTTCTCACAATTGCGTTCAATATTCAAAATGAAACCAAGAGCATACAATGGTTGTGTGTGCAGTGAACCCTCGCTACTTCGCGGTTCGACATTCGCGGATTCACGACTTCGCGGACTTTTCAGAAAATATATTGCAGACTTTCCGGAAATGTCGCAAATAGTCGCTAAACATGTGTGCCTGTGTACATTATGTACATATCTGTAGGTATCTGTACAGTACTGTAAAGGGTAGTTTGTTAACAGTACGTAAAGGGGAGGGTTTTAAAAGTCCGACTACACGTTAAATAAATGCTGTAAATATGATGTCCCTACTTCGCGGATTTTCAGCTATCGCGGCCGGTCTGGGAACCTATCTACCGCGATAAACTTCACTGTATATAATATCTATGTCAGTGCAAGAAAAGAGAATTGAAAATTTGGGATTATTAAATTACAGGCGGAACAATTTGATTTTTAGCCTAAAAATTAGAAATAAAATATTTTTTTTACACAACGATCTCTAAGGCTGTTTTTTTTATTTAAAGTAATCTACTGAGAAGTGGGAAGGCTTGTCCGGGACAGTGCCTTCACATAGGGGGGGAGGGGGGCAGAGGGGGCATATGCCCGGGGGCGGCACTAGCAGGGCTCGTGGGGGGGGGCGGCAAATGTAGTCTAAATATAGCAAATATAGCACTAAACAAGCAGTTACAGTATGCAAGGGGGCGGCGCTGAAACTTTTGCCCTGGGGCGCCACCGAGTGACATGGTGGGGGGGGGGGAGAATTTGTTACTGCCTTATGCTCCACTAGGAGCGAAGAGGATTAAGTAGGTAATCTAGAGGATTAAGTAGGTAATCTAGAGGATTAAGTAGGTAATCTAGAGGATTAAGTAGGTAATCTAGAGGATTAAGTAGGTAATCTAGAGGATTAAGTAGGTAATCTAGAGGATTAAGTACGTAATCTAGAGAATTAAGTAGGTAATCTAGAGGATTATGTAGGTAATCTAGAGGATTAAGTAGGTAATCTAGAGGATTAAGTAGGTAATCTAGAGGATTAAGTAGGTAATCTAGTGGATCAAGTAGGTTATCTAGTGGATCAAGTAGGTTATCTAGAGGATTAAGTAGGTAATCTATTGGATTAAGTAGGTAATCTAGAGGATTAAGTAGGTTATCTAGAGGATTAAGTAGGTTATCTAGAGGATTAAGTAGGTAATCTAGAGGATTAAGTAGGTAATCTAGAGGATTAAGTAGGTAATCTAGAGGATTAAGTAGGTAATCTAGAGGATTTAGTAGGTAATCTAGAGGATTAAGTAGGTAATCTAGAGGATTAAGTAGGTAATCTAGAGGATTAAGTAGGTAATCTAGAGGATAAAGTAGGTTATCTAGAGGATTAAGTAGGTAATCTAGAGGATTAAGTAGGTTATCTAGAGGATTAAGTAGGTAATCTAGAGGATTAAGTAGGTTATCTAGAGGATCAAGTAGGTAATCTAGAGAATCAAGTAGGTAATCTAGAGGATTAAGTAGGTTATCTAGAGGATCAAGTAGGTAATCTAGAGGATCAAATAGGTTATCTAGAGGATTAAGTAGGTAATCTAGAGGATTAAATAGGTAATCTAGAGGATTAAGTAGGTAATCTAGAGGATTAAGTAGGTTATCTAGAGGATTAAGTAGGTTATCTAGAGGATCAAGTAGGTAATCTAGAGGATTAAATAGGTAATCTAGAGGATTAAGTAGGTAATCTAGAGGATTAAATAGGTAATCTAGAGGATTAAGTAGGTTATCTAGAGGATTAAGTAGGTGATCTAGAGGATTAAGTAGGTTATCTAGAGGATTAAGTAGGTAGTCTTAGAGGATTAAGTAGGTAATCTAGAGGATTAAGTAGGTAATCTAGAGGATTAAGTAGGTAATCTAGAGGATTAAGTAGGTAATCTAGAGGATTAAGTACGTAATCTAGAGAATTAAGTAGGTAATCTAGAGGATTATGTAGGTAATCTAGAGGATTAAGTAGGTAATCTAGAGGATTAAGTAGGTAATCTAGTGGATCAAGTAGGTTATTTAGAGGATTAAGTAGGTAATCTATTGGATTAAGTAGGTAATCTATTGGATTAAGTAGGTAATCTAGAGGATTAAGTAGGTAATCTAGAGGATTAAGTAGGTAATCTAGAGGATTAAGTAGGTAATCTAGAGGATTAAGTAGGTAATCTAGAGGATTAAGTAGGTAATCTAGAGGATTAAGTAGGTAATCTAGAGGATTAAGTAGGTAATCTAGAGGATTAAGTAGGTAATCTAGAGGATTAAGTAGGTTATCTAGAGGATTAAGTAGGTAATCTAGAGGATTAAGTAGGTTATCTAGAGGATCAAGTAGGTAATCTGGAGGATTAAGTAGGTAATCTAGAGGATTAAGTAGGTTATCTAGAGGATCAAGTAGGTAATCTAGAGGATCAAATAGGTTATCTAGAGGATTAAGTAGGTAATCTAGAGGATTAAATAGGTTATCTAGAGGATTAAGTAGGTAATCTAGAGGATTTAATAGATAATCTAGAGGATTAAGTAGGTTATCTAGAGGATTAAGTAGGTTATCTAGAGGATTAAGTAGGTTATCTAGAGGATTAAGTAGGTAATCTAGAGGATTAAGTAGGTAATCTAGAGGATTAAGTAGGTAATCTAGAGGATTAAGTAGGTAATCCAGAGGATTAAGTAGGTAATCTAGAGGATTAAGTAGGTAATCTAGAGGATTAAGTAGGTAATCTAGAGGATTAAGTAGGTAATCTAGAGGATTAAGTAGGTAATCTAGAGGATTAAGTAGGTAATCTAGAGGATTAAGTAGGTAATCTAGAGGATTACGTAGGTAATCTAGAGGATTACGTAGGTAATCTAGAGGATTAAGTAGGTAATCTAAGAGGATTAAGTAGGTAATCTAGAGGATTAAGTAGGTAATCTAGAGGATTAAGTAGGTAATCTAGAGGATTAAGTAGGTAATCTAGAGAATTAAGTACGTTTTCTAGAGGATTAAGTACGTTTTCTAGAGGATTAAGTAGGTAATCTAGAGGATTAAGTAGGTAATCTAGAGGATTAAGTAGGTAATCTAGAGGATTAAGTAGGTAATCTAGAGGATTAAGTAGGTAATCTAGAGGATTAAGTAGGTAATCTAGAGGATTAAGTAGGTAATCTAGAGGATTAAGTAGGTAATCTAGAGGATTAAGTAGGTTATCTAGAGGATTAAGTAGGTAATCTAGAGGATTAAGTAGGTAATCAAGAGGATTAAGTAGGTAATCTAGAGCATTAGGTAGGTAATCTAGAGGATTAAGTAGGTAATCTGGAGGATTAAGTAGGTAAGCTAGAGGATTAAGTAGGTAATCTAGAGGATTAAGTAGGTAATCTAGAGGATTAAGTAGGTAATCTAGAGGATTAAGTAGGTAATCTAGAGGATTAAGTAGGTAATCTAGAGGATTAAGTAGGTAATCTAGAGGATTAAGTAGGTAATCTAGAGGATTAAGTAGGTAATCTAGAGGATTAAGTAGGTAATCTAGAGGATTAAGTACGTTTTCTAGAGGATTAAGTACGTTTTCTAGAGGATTAAGTAGGTAATCTAGAGGATTAAGTAGGTAATCTAGAGGATTAAGTAGGTAATCTAGAGGATTAAGTAGGTAATCTAGAGGATTAAGTAGGTAATCTAGAGGATTAAGTAGGTAATCTAGAGGATTAAGTAGGTAATCTAGAGGATTAAGTAGGTAATCTAGAGGATTAAGTAGGTTATCTAGAGGATTAAGTAGGTAATCTAGAGGATTAAGTAGGTAATCTAGAGGATTAAGTAGGTAATCAAGAGGATTAAGTAGGTAATCTAGAGCATTAAGTAAGTAATCTAGAGGATTAAGTAGGTAATCTAGAGGATTAAGTAGGTAATCTAGAGGATTAAGTAGGTAATCTAGAGGATTTAGTAGGTAATCTAGAGGATTAAGTAGGTAATCTAGAGGATTAAGTAGGTAATCTAGAGGATTAAGTAGGTAATCTAGAGGATTAAGTAGGTAATCTAGAGATATTTTTATCTCTTTTTTTTGCGTTTTTATTTCACAGTTTTTGAAGTGTTAGTAGACAGAGCAGAAACTATTCGAAAAGCTGAGGAGGAGATGGTTCAAAATCAGGATTGTAACAACACGCCGACTGTCCAGTTGGTCAACTTGGCTCAACAACACCTTGATGTTAAAAGTCCAGAGTACAAGACCACTGCATGCAAGTAAGGGAGGGGTGGTGGGAGGGGGTGTGGAGAGGGAGTGTGGAGAGGGAGTGTGAGGAGGGAGTGTGGAGAGGGAGTGTGAGGAGGGAGTGTGAGGAGGGAGTGTGGAGAGGGAGTGTGAGGAGGGAGTGTGGGTGGGGAGGGAGTGTGATAAGGGAGTGTGAGGAGGGAGTGTGAGGAGGGAGTGTGGGGAGGGAGTGTGAGGAGGGAGTGTGAGGAGCGAGTGTGAGGAGGGAGTTTGAGGAGGAAGTGTGAGGAGGGAGTGTGAGGAGGGAGTGTGAGAAGGGAGTGTGGGGAGGGAGTGTGGGGACTATAGTTTTTTATTCAGCGTAATGTGTGGCGTCAGATGGTAGATTTAGTGTGTCATATAACAGCATAACTGTAACATTGTAGTGGATGGACTAGTGGCAATGAGCCATATATAGTGATAGTTAGCAATTTTGATATTATAGTGGCCGTTAGCCATATGAGATAAAGTTGGGGGGGGGGGGAGGGTAACCTACACACGCTGGCAATATTTCCAGAACTATATGTTCCGTTATTTCAACGCATGCTGTGACCCCGGGTGTCCCCTCTCTCACTTGCATTCGAGAACGTCTGGGGCCGATGGGGAGGAACAAATGACCACAGCGACCCCGCCTCGGCCCCGCCCTGGTGCCTGGATGCCCATACTTATATTCTGGGATTTGCGCTACCGGGCGTCATTGCAGGTATACGGGCGAGCCACCAAGGATAATGATCCGAGGTGAATACTGCAATGGGATAAAATAGCGCATGCGGCTGCGGAAACCGTACGGCGCCCGGACAGAACCTTGGTGTGCCCTCCTCCTGGTTCACCCCAGAACATTGTTACGCCCCTGGACATAAGAGCAGGGAGGCTCGTCCGGTTTCTTTTTTTGTTGCTGTTGTTGAGGCAATAGTCGTCTGGTAAGTTACCATCTTTAGTCGACCGTTAACAAAGAAGCCATTTCTCTCACACGTTGGACTGGTCAGACGAACCAAGGAAACAAACACAATGTATTGTTTCGCACATTTTTCTTATCTCTTAAACACATCGTTTTTAAAGTTCCAGGATTTGAGATCTGGTGGTGGGTGTCTGCCTAACCAGTATGGTCTTGCGGTTAGTTCACCGGACTGTCAACCGATACGTCGCGGGTTCTATCCCTTCCGCCGACCACCGATCCCTGCCGTCCTGCAGGAGTTTTGGGCCTAGTGGGGGTAATAATCTTCTTGAATCTAGAAGGAACGTGTGTAAAACTTATAATGTTAAGTAAAGGCGGCTGGGAATCCTTAAATTTCCCCTGGCCACAGAAACTTGTAAACGCTGCTTCACTGAAAATATAGCTTTTGGTTCGGCACCGTTTTGATAACTGTGTGCCAAATTGAGATTTCTGATTCATTCAGCGTGCCAACAGCCTAAAAGACCTCCTTCTTTAGCACTAAATGTCTTGTAGAAAATACTTAAATTACCTTTTATGGGATCTTCCTCGTACCTTCGGAAATCGCTCTGCGTGCCAAGTCTCTCACGTGTTCGTAGGTTGCCGACCACTTAATTAGATCATATTGATCTGACGCAGATATTTTACTTAAAATTAAATACATTTCCAGATGTACACAATTTTATAAAATAGTTTACAACAGTCAACTCTACCCATATTGGCGACACTTTTTTCTTATAGATATTATCTTTATACTCTCTTGTCCAGTTGTTTTGTTGACTATTACAAATGTTGGGATGACACCTATAGTAATAGAATATTTGGTCGTATCGAATGGATGCATGTCTACTATTTTGCTCGACTCGGTGGGTGAGTAACATTGAGTTTTTTTGTTTTTCCTTTGCGAGGTGGTGGGGGCAGGGGGGGCACCTCATCCTCCCGCTAAGCTTGAAGGTCTGACTCCCTAAACCCCAAAACGCCTTATATTAAAATTGAAAAGTACATTCTAAATAATAGGGAAAAAATGAAAGGGGCGGGGCTTAGCTTATTATTTCTATTGGCTAAAGCATTTCATTAGTTCTCCACTTTGATTGACAAGAAGTGAGAGAGACAGAGAGAGGAGAAACCACTGGGAGTGGTTGGGTGGGAGGGAGAGGAGTTGTAACTGCTCAACGAAAGAGATCACCAAGGATAGAGAGGGCTGGAAAACCCCTTGAGGTCAGGGGCACTTTTTGTAACGATGGGGAGGGGGGGACTTTTCTTGGTCGATGACCGTGTGATCAAATTTTCCTAGACTGTCAATTTGTGTGGTCTAGAACATAGGGATGTAGAGGTGAGGGTGTTTACACGAACTCTCGCGATATTCTCGTGTATGATGCATGACGAGCCGGCCTTGAGCGTGGGCGTGGACGATTGGTCCTTGTCATTGACGTCCAGCAAGAATAAAAATACGAGAACATAATGTCGTGCATAAAAAAAAATTAAAATCGAAAGTTGTATACAGTGGAAACATTTAGGCAAAGTAGGAGCGTAGAAGTCATTTCGTTGTGCACGGAACAAGAACATATAAGCTCTAAAAATAGAGCAAGCGGTCCATTCTTATTATAGTCTTTGATATAAATAGGTCGTAACAATGTGTTCTTTTTCTATGTTATTGTTGATTATGTTTTATTACAGTCTCCTTGCATCCTACTGCTATTGGATAAAGTAAAGCTATTTCACTCTGTTAATCTCCCTCTATAATTACAGGCAGTGCCTCATAAGTCGAAACGTTACTAATGATATCGTGACGCAATACGTTATCTGTGCTCCAGCTCCATCCATATCGAGGGCAGGGCCTCTAGAACACGATGCCCCTTTGGGCATCCTGCCTGCTGCCGCCCTTATCATTGCCTACTTTGTTGAGGCGCTCACCTTCACACGTCCTTGAACTGGATGTTAGAGCCTTGCAGTCGACAGAGAAAACCTGGCGGCCTATTTGAAAGTATGCTAAGGGGTTATCCACAAACCACGCCACTTGAAGTAGACAGGAAACGGAATGATGTGTATGAAAGATCGATAAAATGTAAATAAAAAAATGAATGGGGGGTTTGCGGGGTGAAAGGAATGTTCTAGTCATAAAATTGGCGAGACTTTAAAAAAAATAAAATTTGTTTTTAACTGAATTTTTTTTTAAAATCTAATTTTGTCTAAGCTTATTGCCATGTTTCATCTTGTTTGCTTAAACCTTAATAATGTACAGAACGATAACATGATGCTCCTTCAAATTCGTGTACAAAAACATTCTTACGAACACAAAAATGTATAACGGTTCTAGAATAAACAGTTTTAATATATCAATGTATATATTATTATATCATCATCATCGATATGTAACATAATCATAGCATACAATATGTTCGTATAGCCGTTTGCGTTATACATTTGTTTGACGCTTGAAAGCCGTTTACAAACATGGTTTCAAGCAGGGCCGGCTTTATGATTTATCAAGCCCTAGCTAGATAATTTTGATTCTACCATAAAAAATGTGTTCTTAGATGTTCATTATTTTTAGATAACAATTAAATACATCACAATTACAGTAATAACATTTTAAATTAATTATGCTTTAAAACATTCGTTTTTATTTTCAAATTTTTTATTATGTGTAGTTCATATGCATGTTTTGACAAACGAATTACATCCACTTGGCTTTTAAAAAAATCATCATGCCATAAAACAATTTCTGGAATGCATAAAAAGAGATACTAGAAATACAGTTTAAAATATCATACTAAAGATACTCATATTTTAAACAAAGTGCATTCATTTATAAAGGCTCCAGATTTATATGTTCTTCTTTACAATTTTAATTATACATGTACTTAATTGATATGTATTTGGAATGATAATTAGTTTATGTGATTACAACATATAGAACTGAAACATTATTCGCAATAAAAATATAATTGTTTTACATTCTAGGTGAAATATGAGCCACTTAAAACGAAAACCAGAATATAATATTCCATGTACCTATATAATATGAAATGTGTAGAAAAAATGTATGATTTTAATTGATATATGTATGTATGTCCTTTATATTATCGATAGACGGATAGACAGATATATAGACATATATATATATAAATAGATAGATAGATAGAGTGATAGATAGATTGATAGATAGATAGATTGATAGATAGATAGATTGATAGATAGATAGATAGATAGATTGATAGATAGATAGATTGATAGATAGATAGATAGATTGATTAGATAGATTGATATATAGATAGATAGATAGATAGATAGATTGATAGATAGATAGATTGATAGATTGATAGATAGATAGATTGATAGATAGATAGATAGATGGATAGATAGATAGAAAAGATAGATAGATGGATAGTAGTTAGATACAACAGGGAGATTTATAGATAAATGGACCGTTGGATAGATGGGTATTGGTTTTGCGAATAAGTTTAAGTATCAATGCACCAGTATATTATAAACTAGTTTCAATGAAATAGCGATGTATTAATAATTATAAAACACTATAAGATCATATATTATTTTTCAAAAAAGTAACATTGAAATAAGTAAAATAGGTGACTGTATCATTCTGTTGTAGATAACAATAAAAAAATTCATTGTCTATCAGCGCCATAGATCTACATAAAAACATCATCTCCAGCAATAAAACTCAATAATACAAAAATGTAGAAAAGGGCGATTATTAGGTTTTAAGTTGTTGTTTTTTAATAGATTTTTTAACAAGTCTAAGTAAAGATGTAGAATAATATTGTTTCAACAATTTGTATCAATAATATTACATCAATGTCGACCAATATTGACTTTGCGTATCCCTTTTGCGAGAACAAATGAATATAAGTACTCTTTCTTCGCGAGCGGCATCCGGGCCTGGAATGAGTTGCCTGAACGAACCAGAAAAAAAACAGGAGCTTAACATCATTTAATAACACTAATCTAATAGAAATGCAGGACTAGACTCTGACTGCGGATAAGCCTACGTAGGACGCAATAATCTTCTTTATAGAAGGAGCGTCTGTAATGTATAGGATAAGATTTATGATAGGCCATGAACATTAGCTGTAATAGACAGATGTATTTCTAGATTGAGATAGGGGGGGGATCGGTTGATGTTAAGCTTATATAAAACTACTTCACGTATTGTTAGGCCAACCTGAACTACATCACTGAAGATGTTTAATATTGAATCTAGTTATCAACTGCTGTTGTTTTTTAGTGTGTGTCCTAAACTCATAGATCGGCAACCTTTCGATAGTAGGCCAAATAGTGCCAAAGTAGGATTTCTAATTTATTCAACGTGTTAAGAGCCTAAAATGTATCCTAATCTAGCACTCAACTTCTGGCAGAAAAGACTTGCATTGTCATATTTAACGTCTTTCACGTGCCATGGAAAAATCACCCTGCGTGCCAAGTCTGGCACGCGTTCCGGGTAGGATGCCGACCCTTGTGCCATGAATTGTAATACATGAATACATTCATATTACGCACTAGGATAAGATAGAAATATTTTCCTTCAGTTTAAGACCTGCTAGCAGAGTTCCACATAGAGAGATGTACAAATAAGTTCTAACTCACAACAGTAATGCCATTTATTTGTCTATAACAGTTTCATAAGTTCTGGTTGTCATGACATCCACCTTTTGGTCCCAAAGGACAAACTGTATCTACTTTACAGCCATATTATTCCATACAAAGCTAAGGACCAACTGAACAGGTTCTCGTGTCCAACAGGTTGGCCTCAAACTATTTCAATATGTGCGCTAAGTTTCCGAAAGCTAAAATATATTTGTTATACAAAATATTAAAACAAAAATTTCAAGTAATTAGTTTATAATTAGCACATAAATGTGTTGGTAGTTGTTTCTTGTGCAAAGAAAATATCCAAATCTCGTAGCCATTTGAGATGTTTTATTTCCAGTAACAACAGGACGTGACGTCATTAATTGGCAACTCGTGTAGGAAAATTTTGTATTGTAACGTGTTTTAAATCTATCGCCACATGAATCTTTGAGCGGTTCTTATTTTTAACAAAATGGTTTAAAATAGTTTTAGTGGAACATGCTTTATATACTTTTTTTTTCCCCTACATTATGTCACTCTTGAAAATCTCGTCGCTTAATGAAAAACTTCTTTAGTTGACTTTCAAACAAAGTTGGCCCTTTTAACAGGAAGTGATGTCTAAAGTTTTTCTATTTCACTAGAACTCTTGGAAGTCAAAGTCCACACACTTTTTGTCAATAGTGAGTGTCAAACAAGTCAAAGTACAAATCACCAACAGCCTGGCGCGTAATGATCTACTGGTTGTGAAAGTAGCGTCATACAACTGTGGTGTTGAGCAAGCCGCCTTCGCTGACGTTGGAGTACATTGGCGCCGATGAGGTGGGGTGGTACGAGTTGTTCGCGGCCAGGTGGGCGAATTCCGGAGGGAGCAGGTGCAGGCTGTACAATGAGGCCACCCATGAATTGCACGCTACCGTCAGCAGAACTATAGAGAAGATTTGTATGGGAAGACCAGACAGAATCTGTTGGAAGAATAAAAATTTCTCTTAAATCTGTATTCCTTCATTTGGTCTATTTACAGATTTATATATTTATAGATCAAAAGCTATACAATTGAAATTTAATGATTAATGGAAGCAGTGGAAAGTATTGGTTAAGTTTATTATCATCAAAAAGTTTCAATAATGGCATTTTAAATGACATAAATACTTACCATGTCTTTCACTTTGAGGTAGCCTGTAGCAAAAACAATGGCGTTCGATGGTGTAGCCACAGGAAGTAGAAAGGCCAATGACGCTGAGATCGTACAAGGTATCATAAAGTAGAGTGGATTTAATCCAAGCTTCAGTGCCTGGAAGAGAATATCAACTATATTACTTATCGAGATATAGTGTCATTGTGTATTTATAATTAGGGGCAATAAATTTAGCGACAGACAACCCGATACTCAGTGGTGTAGTTTTGCTAGGATAGTGGAAGATGTGCAGATGACAGAATCAGATGTGTCTAATTCTGAACACTAGCCCAGTATCCTTCTATGGTTTTTAAAAAAACACAAATAAAACCCATTTTAATTGCCTTCCTTACAAAAAGCCCAAAAATGGCTCAGAAAACTTAGAAAAACAACTAAGTACTACATTAACTTCTAGTAAAGTACGACGGATTCTGTCGTTTGGGGATGTAAAGATTTTTATTGTGTCCGCTTTTGCTGGAAAAGTTTGGGATTGAATTTGAAACGAAGAAAAACAAAACCAACTTACAAGATCGCCAACAATTGGCACGAAGAGTGTAGTGGTGGCAGCATTGCTGGTGAATTCTGTGGTGACGGCGACCAGTAGTATCAGGATGATGCACGTGACCCAGGGTGGTAGAGAAGACAAACCTTCCAAATGATTTGAGACCCACTCGGACAGACCAGATTTCTTCAAGAGTTGGAATTAAAACAAAACAGAATACTTTATTCAAAGAAATCATTTACTAAGGAAACAAATGTGTATTTACAAATCTATTAACTTTATCTGTGGCTGTAAACGCTGACAGATTATATTTACAAACCGTAAATACGTTACGAGCTGGTTGTCAATCTTTCATGTCTTAACACT
This sequence comes from Anisus vortex, assembly GCA_949126835.1. Taxonomy (NCBI): domain Eukaryota; kingdom Metazoa; phylum Mollusca; class Gastropoda; family Planorbidae; genus Anisus; species Anisus vortex. Next base: position 38,068,408 of record OX421504.1, read on the forward strand.
ATTATAAGTAGTTATCTATAAGTAAATTTTTTTTGTTCTAAATCTATTTGCTTGTTTTTCAGAAAGTCTATATTTAGATAATGATTGATGTATTTCTGATAGACTAAATATGTTTTTGATTGGTGTTTTCAAAGACTATAATGAGATGGACCGCTTGCTCTAGTTTTAGAGCTTAAAACTAGTTTCTTTCCCGTGCGCAGCCAATAACACTGTCTTTATATTAAATCCTAAACATCACTAAAAACTTCCGCTTATACAACTTTCGATTTTAATCTTAATTTTCCATTGACAAAATCAAAGCGAATTACTAAACCGGAAGTCTAGAGGACAGGGTGAGATCGGAGATTCGAAACTAAGTGTTTCAAAGTAAGCGTTTCATTTTATTATTAAAGTCTTTGGTGTGTTTTTTTTATTTGGAGAGTCTAACAATAGATGTTCCGGAACTATACCTCACAGCCTTCAGCCATTGCGAAGCCGCCGCCCATCAACAGCAGGACTCCCCACGCCATTTTCTTGTTGACCGTTCCCCAGTCCAGTAGAGGTTCGAACTTGGGTGAGGGAGATAGAGCGTTTGCTGTGAACGAAAACGACAAATGTCACTGATTACCGCAAAACTAAACTTGAACCTACCCATTTCAGTGTAAGTTTGTCGATGGAGACCAATAAGGCAATGTTCATTCATTTCCATGGCCACACGATACAGGAGATTGTGTGGCCAACATACTTTTTTTATTGTTTTTTTTTAAATATCTTAAATACTAAATTTATGATAATGAAATATCTTGAGTGAATGACCTAAATAAAAGAGTTCAGATTCAGTAGAGATGAGAGGGCAGATGAAAGGGCAGATGAGAGGGCAGATGAGAGGGCAGATGTTGTTGTTTTATATCAACTGGCGTAACTATATACATGGCGCATAGGGTGGCAAGGGCCAAGGTGCTGGCGCCTATCTAGCATGCTAATTTTCATTTATTACCAATCTAATGTAGCAGGACGTGTGAAACTTAACCTTAATAATTGTTGTTTTTAAAGGACATTTTAGTCAAATATGAAAGAAAGTAACTCAGATGCATTATTTAAATATATTTTATTTCTTGGGGAGGGATCCCCATCAGCACCCCCTCTATGTTTAGTCACGCTACAGATCTACATAATTGTGTAGTGCTTACCTACAACAGCTGATTTCGACCTACAACACCTGAAGGCATCCGGCAAACGTGAAGGTAAAAAGAACAACAAGATGCAGATAAAGATGGCGGGAGTAGAGTCTCGTACATAACTGAAATTGAAAAATTATACCAACAGTTACATAATATCATCACACAATTAACTCGTGTAACAATTTTTAGCCCTTTTAAAAGTATAGTAAATTGATGATTAAATTGAATCTATAGTTTTGAATTCACTCATAAATAAACGCAAATAGCTACTGTAACATCCGTAATGTGTTGTGTATTACATTTGTTCTTTCTGCCAGTGATAGCTCCTACAACAATCCTGGGATGTACTTAAATGTCTTACATCATATATATATATATAGAACAACTCAGAATGTAGACATTTTATAATAATTATATATTATATGTTTATTTATTACACATAGAAATAGTTATTAAAGTAATCGTTAACACTTTGTATTATTAATCCAATAGTTCGAAGTATCACATACAGAATCTCTTCATAACTTTATCAAAAAATATATTCCAACGAACATTATAAAATATCTAGTGACTCCATTGTGCCCTGGATATTACACACTCTCTTTCAACTCTCACACACTCTCTTTCAACTCTCACACACTCTCTTTCAACTCTCACACACTCTCTTTCAACTCTCACACACTCTCTTTCAACTCTCACACACTCTCTTTCAACTCTCACACACTCTCTTTCAACTCTCACACACTCTCTTTCAACTCTCACACACTCTCTTTCAACTCTCACACACTCTCTTTCAACTCTCACACACTCTCTTTCAACTCTCACACACTCTCTTTCAACTCTCACACACTCTCTTTCAACTCTCACACACTCTCTTTCAACTCTCACACACTCTCTTTCAACTCTCACACACTCTCTTTCAACTCTCACACACTCTCTTTCAACTCTCACACACTCTCTTTCAACTCTCACACACTCTCTTTCAACTCTCACACACTCTCTTTCAACTCTCACACACTCTCTTTCAACTCTCACACACTCTCTTTCAACTCTCACACACTCTCTTTCAACTCTCACACACTCTCTTTCAACTCTCACACACTCTCTTTCAACTCTCACACACTCTCTTTCAACTCTCACACACTCTCTTTCAACTCTCACACACTCTCTTTCAACTCTCACACACTCTCTTTCAACTCTCACACACTCTCTTTCAACTCTCACACACTCTCTTTCAACTCTCACACACTCTCTTTCAACTCTCACACACTCTCTTTCAACTCTCACACACTCTCTTTCAACTCTCACACACTCTCTTTCAACTCTCACACACTCTCTTTCAACTCTCACACACTCTCTTTCAACTCTCACACACTCTCTTTCAACTCTCACACACTGTTTACCATCTTCTCCTAACTCTCCCCTTCACATGCCCCGTGCCCAAAAAAAACTGGTCATACCACTGTCCACAACACAGTCCACCCCGCAATGACCAGTCACGGTCTACTGCCCTACTATAACAGTTGTCACAGATATACAATTTTAATGTTTTTTAAATATTAAGTTTAACATTTTTTTTTTTTTAATCTTTTGAAATTGTTAACAAAAATTTTAATGTTCTGTTTGATATTTAATGTTTAGTTTTAAAAGCTGAGTCTATTCATGTCAATAGACTCAATAGACTTACTCAGGTTTAAATAGGACAGACCATCCTGGAACAAATCCAGGTTTCCTAGTGATCCACAGTATAGCCAATAGAATGAACAGAGTCGTCACAGAAATCTCTGCAAAACTGGAAAATTCGAGAATAGAATGGAGAAGGGTTAACTTATCATAAACTGAGATTTACAAAATAGCAGTAACACATAGACCAGGGGTCGACAACCTAGTGTGGCACGAGAATCAATTTTCGATGGCACGCGTAAGACGCACAAAAAAAAAGGCAATCGAAATTTATTTCTAGAGCAGGATGACTTTCAGGCTTTTGGCACGCTCACCGCTCACCGAATTAGAAATCCCTTTTTGGCACACTGTTGCCGACCCTTGACATCGACTGTTCTATTGGGTTTTCATAGCCTATAAATCTTGATATTTTATTTATATTACGTAAAAAAGGCAAATTTAACAATTATGGTTATTGTGTTTTGTATTATTCCATTTGTGAAGTGATGACAGAGAGTGGTATAGCCAATATAGTGCTCAGATGATTGTAGTTTTTTTTACCTTGCATACTAATTTTCTTTTTTAAATTTTAATGATTGTCGGATGCACTTTGTTTAAGAGTTTAGATTATAACCCATTCCGTGCCATTAATACAGGCGCGTGACAATAAAGTTTCATTTTTAACCTAACCTCATACGTCCCAATTTCCTGTACTCCTTAAGCAGCGATTGTCTCACTTTCTCGTAGGAAGTTGTGTCCTTTTCCCAAAACTTCAAACACCTGAAAAAAAACAACAACCGATGTGTACATTAAAAGGTTGAAAACGTTTAGAATTATGTTTTATTAATGAAAGAACAAAGAACAAACATTCATTACAGTAAAAATATAAGCTAATGTAAGATAAGATAAGATTACTTTATTGATCCAAATAAATTGAAATTCGACTTGATAACATAAATTCCGTCTTTAAGCATATTTAAAACAATATTAAAGAACCATTTGTACTCAAGCACAATAGACATTCACGCACACTATCATACAATTTATCATACAAGAAAAATGATCATTTAAGAGTCAGCTAATGTACCAATCTGGCCTAACAAAACCCTAGATAATATATATTATAGAATCCATTCTGATTGATTGATTGTTCCGATTTCATTCGTTCATTTATACTGGTTGTAAAGCAAGCTTTGGTTCAAGATTATTTTTAGAATTGTTGTCAGGAAATGCAAGAAAATTTACGAAAGAAATCTGCAAGTATTATTTTTAGAATTGTTGTCAGGAAATGCAAGAAAATTTACGAAAGAAATCTGCAAGTATTATTTTTAGAATCCGATAGAATATTCATGACCTTTCTGACAAGTGCAGCCAATCAAATGCGAGCTAGTTATCTTTGCGAAACATTTAGTGTGGTTTGTTCCGTGAGATGTGATATTTATATATATAACTCTATATTCTCCTATGCATAGCTTACTTTATTCCTTCAGAATACATCTGCATCCACAGCCACAAGAAGATAATCAGTATAAATGCTAAAGGCATGCCAACTCCCAGCCAATTGGCAAAGTCAACAGGATTCTTAGCATCATATTTTTTGTACAACCTGCAAAAAGAATGTATTAAAAAACATAAAGGCAACCATCATAATGTTCTTATCAGATTCTATTACATAATGTAAGTACGGATACCAAATAAATGTAGAAAATGTTGCTCAATGTTAAATGCGCTCTGAGCTTACATTATGTTTGTTGACTGCGCTATATAAATATAATTATTATATTATTATAATAAAATCAATTAAACGTGTTAGTCTGTTAGCCTTATCTTATATAATTATATATTACAGACGCTCCTTCTATAAAGAAGATGATTGCGTCCTACGCACATTTGTGGTTAGAGTCTAATCCTGCATTTCTATTAGTGTTTTAAATGAAGTTAAGTTACTGGTTTTCCTGGTTTGTTCAGGCAACCCATTCCATGCCTGGATGCCAGCCGGGAAGACATAGTAGACCTACTTATATGTGTTTGTTCTCGCATAAGGGATAAGGCTAGCAAGAGGGGGATAAGAAACGTTAGGGGGTCTAGAAGTAGAAGTTTTAAAATGAACTGCTCACACAAAAAAACAGTATAGGTTATTATGATACTTACACATCTGCAAGCCCTTTAAAAATGACGTTGGGCGGGGTTCCTGTTAATGTGGCCACGCCCCCAATGTTGGCGCTGAATGCTGTAGAGAGGGCGAAAGTTTTAGCAAACGCCAGAAATTTCTTCTCTTTTGCTTCACGTGATAATGACGGCCTTTAGATTAAATGAAAGTTTATCTTCAATTAGATGGAGCTCAATTGTGGAAGAATATTTTGGGAAGGAGGAATGACAGACACGTAATTATCGACAGACATAAAGATAGATAGATAGATAGATAGATAGATAGATAGATAGATAAGTAGGTTAATATTTATATAGATAGGTTGATTGATAGGCAGGTGGGTAGACAGATAAAAATATAAATCGATATATTAGAGAGATAGCTATTTCAGTAGTTTCATAGGTAGGTGGATAGGTACATTGATGGATAAATAGATAGATACCGTATATAGGCGTATTATTATATACAGATACAAAAATAGATAGATAGATACACAGATATACATACAGACAAACACATAAGACACGTAGACAAACAACAGTATATCACAAATCTAAGTAAAAGAAACCGCCCGTAAATGTTAAACTATAAAACCTCTGCAATTTCTATCTAATGAAAAAGAACAACTCTCCACTTCCTTGTTGCAACTAAAGCCACCAATAACAACAACATTAACCGTCTATTACAGAAGTCTGACAAAGGCCCATAAATCTTGAGTCTTACTTGTTTTCTTCCTCGACGATTTGTTTCTCTTTGTACTCCATCTTGATGGTGACCTCATTATTCTCATCAATCAATGGTTCCTCCAGACTATCTAGAAAAAAAATGTTGTTTTATATCAAGCACTGCTTCTATTCTGGAATAAACTAGAATGCTAAAAGAGTAAATTATTGTTGTGCTTGTTGTTTATCTAATTAAAGTTTTATAAATAAAGAACACATTTTATGAAGCTCAATGTAATTTTTGGCATTACAGATCCGTTACATCATAAGAACTTAAATTTAGACTTAGGGCGCGGCGTGCCATGGGTTTGTGTGGCCATGAGATTGCCAGAAGCGTATACTTTACATACCGATCTATAATGTCATAGTGCTGGCCACACAATCACCTAGTATACATTGGCGACACAAACTGGTGATACAGAGTGTACGGTTTCCGCAGTAACATTTCCTACACTTTCTATCGACCTGTGGCGTTCCCTCCCCTCTACTCTCCCGAATCATTAAATTGGTAATCCGTTCGTATACCTTCACAATCGTCCAGAAACTAAAATTCCAGACTTTAGTCCAGTTCATCCAGGTACCGGGCATGATGAGACATGTTCACATTGCTTCCTCCCCGCCGAGTTTCGGTGGCTCTCGCCTGTGCAAAGAAATCTCGAACCCCCCGACAGAGCCGTTTCTGCTAATTTAATTGATTCCCTCTGGTGACTTGGAAAATTATTTGAACTCAATACTCTTAAAATAACAGCCTTAAACCTCTGCCACTGGACTAAGGGGCACCTCAATGTGGTTCTCTGGGACTTGATTCTAGTGCTCTTTAGGACGCAATGGTTGTAGTGTGCTTCTGCCACTGGTCCAAGAGGCTCCTTTTCTGTGGTTCTCTGGGACTCGATTCTAAATTTGTTTAGGGCTCCATTGTTGTTGATTCATTTTAGGATTCTGTCGTGTACCCAAGAGCACAGACTGTCTCGCTTAGTAGCTCTTGATAAATATTACATAGCGTTGCTGATCTCTTCTGTTGGACAGACTGTCTCACTTAGTGGCGTTGCTGATCTCTTCTGTTGGACAGACTGTCTCACTGAGTAGCGTTGCTGATCTCTTCTGTTGGACAGACTGTCTCACTTAGTGGCGTTGCTGATCTCTTCTGTTGGACAGACTGTCTCACTTAGTAGCGTTGCTGATCTCTTCTGTTGGACAGACTGTCTCACTTAGTGGCGTTGCTGATCTCTTCTGTTGGACAGACTGTCTCACTTAGTGGCGTTGCTGATCTCTTCTGTTGGACAGACTGTCTCACTTAGTGGCGTTGCTGATCTCTTCTGTTGGACAGACTGTCTCACTTAGTGGCGTTGCTGATCTCTTCTGTTGGACAGACTGTCTCACTTAGTGGCGTTGCTGATCTCTTCTGTTGGACAGACTGTCTCACTTAGTGGCGTTGCTGATCTCTTCTGTTGGACAGACTGTCTCACTTAGTGGCGTTGCTGATCTCTTCTGTTGGACAGACTGTCTCAATTAGTGGCGTTGCTGATCTCTTCTGTTGGACAGACTGTCTCACTTAGTGGCGTTGCTGATCTCTTCTGTTGGACAGACTGTCTCAATTAGTGGCGTTGCTGATCTCTTCTGTTGGACAGACTGTCTCACTTAGTGGCGTTGCTGATCTCTTCTGTTGGACAGACTGTCTCAATTAGTGGCGTTGCTGATCTCTTCTGTTGGACAGACTGTCTCAATTAGTGGCGTTGCTGATCTCTTCTGTTGATGTGAAACGTTCGTTCTCAGAATATGGGTCAGTGCTGTCAACTCTGGGATGTTCTCTGTCACAATAAAACTTGCCAACTTAAAGTGCCGCTTTCTTCGACAATAAATAAATTCGGAAACTTTATACGATAGTTTGTTGACCACAATATTTTGGACAACATATGTTTCAGTATCTTGGCAAAATATATCTTTAGATGTGCAGGTGTGAGCGTTTTGATAAACCTGTAATAATATGATAATAAAAAATATGATTGTTAATTAATTAAGAATAAAACTGGGATTTGTTTTGGTTAGGTTAATATGAGTCCTAAACGTATAGACTTCTAGTACTGCATTTCCCGCGTCACAGTACTCAGCAGAAGTTGAAGAAAGAAAATAAAAACGAATTCTGCCGTTGTGCGTCTTAACGAGTAGTGTCTTGTGGAAATTAATTTGCGTATGTCACTCTGTGGATGCATTTTAATCAATGATCTATACAAATAATGGATTGTGTCTGGAAACTGTATTCACGAGGCTGAAATTAATTGGTTTTCATGTGACTTTCTAAACACTGACCTGTAAATACATTCCAAGGGACATAAATCTAGACTTCCATTTTATCTTATAGATTTGTTCTAATTATAGGTCAGGTGAATATTTCTGTAACTCGCTGATATATATAAGTGAATAGTGTAAATAGTATAACCAATTCTGGCTTCAATTGCGCATACAAATTCATTATGGAGGCGCTATCCATTCTTTTATAGATCAGTGATTTCAATGGTAAGATTTGTATAGGCCGGTGCGGGGGTCGAAGGTCGTCTCTTACCCAGATTCTGACACTCCCTTATCTGGACCAAGATGGCGGAAACGATGGGTACCATCATGGCGGTTGATGCAGTGTTGGACATCCACATAGACAGGAACCAGGTGGGCAGCATGACCCCGAGCAACAACCTGGTGTCGGTATGAAAATGATGTTACGTAAGTTGAATGTAAAAAGATGAAATTTCTAGTTTTAAGGGAAAAAAAATAAGGAAAGATGCACTTCTGATGTCTCTGTTCTTGTTAAGAAACAAAATATGCTGCATAAAATATGTTTTAATAAATTTTAATAAGTCCTAAGTATTTGTATTAATAAACATAAAAAAAAAACAAATACATATAAATCTTATATTTTATGCAATTGTTATTTCTTTTTAGTGTTTATTTATTTATTATTAGATGTGATATTTTTCTTTTGCCGAGTGCTTATTGTGAGATACGGTTTTTGCTTAAAAATATAGTTTTGTTTGCACTGAAAATACCAGTGTTGATTTTGTTGTAAAAATATAGTTTTACTTCGAAGATATCATCACCCGTTTCTGTGGCCAAGCCATACTAGGTGATTGTGTGGCCAGCACTATGAACAGCCGCCATTACCCCATCAGAGCTGGGTAGACTCAGGGACACCTTCCAGACCGGGATAAAAATCCTAGCCTGCACAAGGATTCGAACCCAGGACCGTCGTTACGCCAGCCACACGGCCACCGTGCCAGAGACAGGTGAAAGCTGCTTCACTTGCCTTACTGATCTATTTGGTCCAACAGGATACTTTTCATAATAAAGCATAATTTATAAGTAATACATGTCGCGCTATGCATTTATTACTTCGGTAAGTATTTCTTTATTTCCCCTATAGTCAACTGGTGTATCTATTACAAACTAAGTGTTATAGTACATACTTAAACTTTAATTAAAGGTGATGTTCTATTTGTATCCCAACGTTATTTCTTAAGGGTGGTCTACTTTAACTTATAACAAAGAAAACCACAAATAATAAAGTGAAATAAGTAGGGTGGACTGATACGATATCAGTGATAACAGGTGTAGGGGCAGGGGGGGGGGATACATGGGAAATCCGCATTTTTTCTTTTCAACATACAATGAAACTTGTATCGTATCTCGTTTCCTAAGTGCAGGGGCAGACCAATGGAGCGGATAGGCCAAATACCCCCCCACCCACACAAACACACACACACACAACCTACAATGTTGTATGGACTATCAATTGAAATAAAGTGAATAGTGACGTTTGAATATTTTTAAAAAGGGGGGTGGGGGAGGGTTTAATCTTAAAGCCATCCAGAAGTTTATAGGCTAGGGCTTGTACCAACTAAACATCTGAGTGTGTTGGCGGTGTTAGCTTGGTTCGACCTTACTGAATGGGACTATCTAACTTGTGTGCGTATGGGTGTTTATGTAGGCTATGTGTGTTAGTATGTATGTGTGTGTGTCTGTGTGTGTGTTTGTGTTCTTGTACATCATAACCTTCAATCACTAGTGCCGATATGAACAAATTGGGCTTGTGTCCGGAACAAAAACATGTTAGTCTAAAATATGACATAACTTTTACAGCAGTAAACATCACAGCGGTAAACATCACAGCGGTAAACATCACAGCGGTAAACATCACAGCGGTAAACATCACAGCGGTAAACATCACAGCGGTAAACATCACAGCGGTAAACATCACAGCGGTAAACATCACAGCGGTAAACATCACAGCAGTAAACATCACAGCAGTAAACATCACAGCAGTAAACAGTCAACAGTCACGTTTAATATGGATGTCTGGGGGAACTGTGGCCGTTCGACTGGCGATTCGAAGATTCTGGGTACGAATCCTGGTGTAGGCTAGGATTTTTTTCGTCGGAATTTGAGGGTGTCCCTGAGTCTACCCAGATCTGATGGGTACCTGACATCAGTTAGGGTAAAGTAAAGGCTGCTGGACATTGTCCCGGCCACACATCCGTGGCCACTGAAACTGTTGAACGCTGCTTAACCGGATCCATGGTCAATTTGGTCCAACGGGTATTTCACTTTGTGATTTGTTGAGCTCATCCGTTAAATAACGAATCAAATGTTCATGAAATTGAATTGTTACAATGTCCTGTCAATATTGTTACGAAGTTTAGTTCTGTAATAAATGCGATTAGAGTTTTAATACATTTTATATTGTAAACAGAAAAAGAATCGTAGTTTTTAATTAGTTGATGACACTCAGGCAACCGTTATAGACTGTACATTAGATTCCCTTCTTTATTTTAATAGTAAGTTGTTGATTTATACCTAAATTATTCCCCACACTACGACAATATATGTATTACTGTTTTATTTATTCATATTTATATCTATTTGGGTCATATTAATTGTAGTTATCCTTTATTTGATTAGAGGAACTTCAATTGTTAGTCCTTAAAGACCAAGTGAAGAGGTTTTTCTCAAAGGAACGAGATTTGGAATAGCCTCATACGGCAGTGACGTATCACAAGGGAAATAAATAAATAAAAATAGACGCTATAAATCTATATTTAACCATTTTGTTAAAAATAAGAACCGGGAAAAGATTCAAAACATGTGGCAATAGATTCAAAACACGTGACAATATTCATTTTTCCTAGTCGGAATCCTTTATGTTACGTCACTTTCCTATATTGCCGGAAATAAAATCATCTCAAATGGCTACGAGATTTGGAGTAATCATCCGAAAAAACACACACATTTAAGTGCAAATATTGAACTAATTACTTAAAATGTATCTTTGATATTTTGTATAAATGTTTTTTTTAACATTCAGATACTGAATACACTATTTACTATCAAAATCAAATGTTAACTCAATTTTGATAAAAAGCTCTTCACTTGGTCTTTAAATTAAAGTTGTATTTTGGTACTATTTTTCCTTTCGTAAAGGCTAACAATTTTGATTAGGATTTCTTTAGTATAATTCTTATTTGTTTGTCTTAATTTCATACATGTAAATAAAGTTAGTTTTTGAGTTTAGTAATAGGAGTTTTATTTGTCTATTTAATGTAATGTGTAATTCGTTTTAGAGTAGATTTTATTCTTTGGATATTAATAATTTCTAACGGCTTTCCTGCGATTAATACGCCACCCATTAAACCCCTAGACATAATTAATTAGAGCCAGTATATTAAATTAGATAATCCAGTATAGTCGCAGGGATGACCTTTTAAAGTTAAACACTTCAACGTAATAATATCATTAGTTATTCTACAATAGGATGGAATGTTTTGAATATACCATTTAGGCTGCGGGCCTACTAGTGTTAATGTCCTCAACGCCAGCCGCTTGTGGAGGTTCCACTTCTCAACAGCTACAGCTACTATAAGACTGGCTAAAAATAGCATCAGGGTATCCTAAAAAAGTAAAGTATGTATTTAACCATTTATTTGGAATTAGTAAACTGAAAATCTCTGAAAATTGAAACTAAAAGAGTTAGGAGAGAATTAAAGAGAAATGGGGGGGGGGGGAGGCTTTGAAAATGAGATCGAGGCCTTATTAGCACCGATATATTTATACAATGATTAACTGCCCTTTGACTATTAGTTGAGCCTAAAAATAGAATCCGCCATTATACACCTTCACTTACCTATACAAGTTAGACAATTTATAAAAGAGTTATAAAATACAGATAATAAAAGATAAGATTTCTTTATTAATCCAAACAAATGGAAATTCGTCTTGATTACAGATGTTTTGTCCTTCAGCATAATACGAATGTTAATCTTTTAGTGTAGACTTTATAGTTTATTTATTCTTTTTTTTTTCACTTCCGGTAGTCGAAAACAAGTATTTGTAGGAATAAATTAAAGATTTATTGTACTGTAAATGGCGAAATGGCCCTTGTTATCTTGTTCGTTCCCCATTTCATAATAGAAACTGTAATATTAAAATAAAATTTAAAAAAAAATTCCTACATACTTTGTTCAAATATGCCCCCAAAAAAGGTATAGTTTTTAGATCTATATTAGCGCTGTCAATTAATGTATATAGGTAGGTGATCGTCTCTAATGGCTGCAAGGCGGGTTAACTCTGATTTAAAATGACAGTTTCCAACAGAGTGAATGGGCATGACAAAAGGGGAGGTTACTCACGCATACAACCGCAGGCAGGTGGGAGGGGGGAAGGGGAGGGAAGAAGCCTGCAAGAACCGATTATCCCGCTTGGCGGTAAAAAAAAACAAAAACATACCTGGACGTAGGTCATGCAGACGTCCTTGGCTGGCATCAGACCGAACACCGGAAACAGGAACACGGGCAGCAGTGACGTCACGGCAAGGGGGATTATCTCCGTGACCCAGTAAATGCCAATAACTATGACGCAGTAACCGCATTTTGCAACCTGTGAACGACAGTACAATACATTCAGCTGAAAATAAATTCATCATAATCTTATTCAAGTCGAAATTTTTGTCAATGCAATGTTTTTCTCTTGAATAAAGCCAGAATTTCGGTTTATAAAAAAATAGCCAATACTCTCATTAAATAGGGCAATAATAATGTAAGTGAGTTTTTCAATTGTTGTCAATATAGCTATTAAAAAACATCATATTTTAATATTAAAACACACTTCCATACTAACAAAGACAAACGGATATCGTAATACATGGGTATAGAATACAATAATAATAATAGTAACAATACAAAAATTAGAATCGTCCTACTACGTATTCACATGCAAATACTATTACAAAGTAGTTCCAAATATACATAATATTATACCTCTCTCTATCGGGGAAAAGAATATTTTGCAGTATCAATCATCCTCTCTCTAGAGTCTAGAGCATGTCTCTGTGTTGTTAAATGTACATGGATTTTTCTAAATTTTTCGGTGTGTTCAGGTCTGTCTGGGTGTAAAAGAAAATTGTGAACAGTATTCACTTACTACGTCTATTGTTTACTGTGTAACGGACTACGTCTATTGTTTACTGTGTAACGGACTACGTCTATTGTTTACTGTGTAACGGTAGTTTTTTTCCCAGTCTAAACTTATGGTGTGTGTATACAGTCATTATTACCCGACGGTCAACTGTGTCCAGCGTTGCGTCATTACTCTCCAACTGAACACTTACTTTTATTTATAACTTTATTGTGGCTTTGTTTTTTTGTTGTTTTTTACTGTTTATTTAAGTTGCATAGCGTCCATGTTTTATCTTATTTTTGTTTAGTGTGCTACCTTGTTATTTTAAACTTTATTGTGACTATTTTTTTTATTGTCAGCTTATGTTGTTTTTTTTTATAATTTTATTGTACCCAAGTTTTTTTTTCAATACTACATGTCTATGTTTTTTAAATTACCTTAAGACTATATTTTTTTGTGTTGTTGACATTTTGTGGTGTATTATATGTTTCATTAACACTGTAGGCTAAAAAAAAGTTATCAGAACATTCCCGAATGTCTTTTCATTACAACACTAGTGATGTCAGTCAAGCGTTAAGTGGAAACATTGAATTATTCATGGGTGTCATTAACTGTCGGCAATCGATTCAAGGTCTCAGGGTCAAAAGTAGCGGTCAAGATCGAATTCGGCTACCAACGTCAAAGTTAATTTTTGTCCAGCGCGGATAACATCTCCAGCAGATGTATACGAAAAACAAAATGGAGTCTGGCTATTGGGCGTGATGACACTGGAATGTCCATGTTTTTTGTTTTTTTATTGGCATGGTGATTATAAAGTGGAAATTGGCTGCGTCCTTTGATTGAGATCGATAGAAAGTGAACTGTATTGACCAGACAAGTGATACGTTTGTATATAAGAAGTGGGCAAGTTGATGGTGGACAATGAATGAACTATTTTTTGTAGTGTGAATGGTGCAGCACCAATCTCGAATTAATAATGTGAAGTTTTGTCGACTGATTACCGGTATTACATGGACCTTTCTCTCTCTCCCCCCTTTAACCACCATGAAATATCCTCTTTGCAGGGGAGATAATAACATTTTGAACGTTGAAGTTTTTTTTTTAAATTATGCTTATACAATTTTTCAACAAATATAAAGTATGTAACGAAAAAAAACTATGACTATTTTGATTGTGCGATGTTTTCTTAAAGTTAAAAGTAAACAAACAAACAAAGTAATCTCTCTAAGTGGGCAAAAGCATTTTTTTCTTTTCATATTGCTTTCACTCAAACCTTTTAAAAGTTCGCAAAACAAAAAACAATAATAATAACAGTTATCATATTAAAGAAAAAATACATATAAACAAACTATTGTCTTCTGATAACAGGATATGCTTTTAAGATATCGAAATGTGGTATGGTTGATATGGTAGATAGTAGATACACTATTATCTAATTGTCTTCAATGTTTATTCCGAGTTAAAGTTTTTAAGTTGCTGAACTTTTTGAAATCTGAGGCACAGTGACCGAGCATGCGCAGATAATCCTTTATTTGAAAAGTAGGTCAACAGACTAATGAAACAGAATACAATATGAAACAGAATACAATATTAAACAGAATACAATATGAAGCAGAATACAATATGAAACAGAATACAATATGAAGCAGAATACAATATGAAACAGAATACAATATGAAACAGAATACAATATGAAACAGAATACAATATGAAACAGAATACAATATGAAGCAGAATACAATATGAAACAGAATACAATATGAAACAGAATACAATATGAAACAGAATACAATATGAAACAGAATACAATATGAAACAGAATACAATATGATACAGAATACAATATGAAACAGAATACAATATGAATATGAAACAGAATACAATAATCTTAAAAACCATTTAAATATAAACAACAATAGAAAGCTCAACATAAAAATATAAAATTATGACCTAGATATTCAGCACAATATATTATTAAGGTCAATAAAATGTTTACTTTGTCTTTGAATGTAGGATCCTAAGTCCCTCAAACGAAAAATTATAAAATTGTGAAGGAATAAACCAAAATGTTCTAATTAGGTTAACTGGTCTATTTATAGTTAAATGTTTTGATTGGCCAAGTATTTTATTTGTAGGTTAATGGAATAATTGACTTTATATAATGTGTAGGCCTATTTCCGTTTAAACAATTGTTATGTCCCTCTATATGATTGACTATTATTACGACTCATTAAATCGGATTCAATGAATATAGTTGTATCTTTATTAGAAGTCTCTAGATTCTGCTAATCTGTAGCCCAAGCTAGGGGTTCCTTGACTGACAGGTCTATGCAGTAATGTAGTTATATTCGTGATAATTATCTTCAACACATTTCTCAACAATGATAGATCAAACAACTCCAGTTGTTGAATAAACAATTTTATTTAAATTGTAGACTCAATATAAACGATCAATAAACTTTATCAACTGATGGCAACATAAGTTTCAATAAAATGACATTATATGTACAAGTATTAATATACAAATGAATATAGCGACTTCACTCGACAAACTTCCAAACTGAACTAACTTTAAGGAGGTCGGAACTTTACAAAGAAAACTATCATCGAAGATTCTACAGGGTCTTAATACGCATTTTAACCTCTTTCTCTATAATTACTACGATCCAGAATTATCCTCCAATTTCCACGGGGTTGGACGAATTATTTTATTTAAACTGCCCTCAGGGCACAAAGGTCAAACCTTGGTCGCCTTGGACTCTGATACGCACTTGTTAAGAGGTCAATGCCTTACTACGTCATTCCTCTATGACCGATATTCGTAACATCCCCCTCCTTCTAAAGTTTTATAATTATTTCTTTTACATTTTAACAATACAAAAAATGTTAATTTTAAGGAATAATTATAAAAGAAAATATTCCGGGGAAAACAATACAGTTCAATTGGCTATCCCAATAATTCAATCGAACTGATAACAATAACATATAATATATGCAATATAAGTTCATCTTATCAAATGGCTTAACTACAGTCATTCAATCATTCAATTTTTAATTCAAAACAATGGACAATTAAATTGTTTATCTAAATCTTGTATACAAGAAAAATACATAATCATTCTTAATAGATATAATATAATACAAGTTAATAATTTCTATTACATTGAACATTCCACTGTAATAAAAACTCTCTCGTCCATTTAATTATAACTAATATCTTTTACATTTGTAATCAAACAACAAAAGAAAAAATCACTTAATGTCTATGCAGACACGACTTATTTTTTTCATAAGGAGAAAAAAAACCCAACGTTCTGATAGAACACATGCTAGGCCTAACTCAATTACAAAACAAAAAATACTAGCCCTGCCCTAATTTCACTTTACAACAAAAAATATTATTGCTTGTGTAGACAGTATTTTTTTCAAAGCCTCTAGGCTGACTAACACATTAGACCAAACTGTCTGTGACGCGATCCAAAATGTAGGTCAATTCCGCACTCTCTCTCTCTATTCCTTTTTTCACCCTCTCATTCTCAATTGATTCTAACAATATTGACATCGCTATGCAAATTTTTACCTCATCACCGCTTTAGGTCAAAATAGTCTCTACGCGATTAAAAGGTGATCATATTAAATGAGCATTCTTTAACAACTATCATCTCAAAATTAAATTCATTTATGTTAGTTTAAGAACATTAAACATAGTCTGTTCCAGAATTAAAATAGTTTATAGACAATTTCATTAAAAATATTTCAATTTCTCATTTTACCATGACCTTTCGACGTCATTATTTTCTTTTTAAAAAGAGTTCACATCGTAGCAGTTTTGAAACAAATTTGGTTAATTTACTTAATTAACTATCAATCAAAGCAGATTATATTATCTTCATACAATCTTAGTACTACACAGTAAGTACTTATTTTCTTTAGATTACATCAAAGACATTTCAAATACAATATTATTGAAGTACAAAAGATAAAAGATTAGAATTTAAAGAGCATAGACTATATTTTTTTCAGACAGAAATCAATTTAACAATTTTTACAATACAATTTCTGGTCTGAATGGTTCCATCTCCCAGCTTTTCAGTTATGGTAAGGTTGGAATCCATTGCTCTTTTCCATGTTCCACAAAGGTTTTATTCATTATTCATAGATTCTAGGTTCTCCTGTTCCTCACAGTGTTCAGGTCTACCCAATCTTTTGATTGTCAGTACAATTCATTCAATCTATTTTAACTCATACAGAAAAAAATAGATTAGTTTTACAATCTTGACATGAAATCCTTAATTAATAATACATTTATTGAACATTGGTATGTCAACATTATACATTTTCAACCATGAAATTCTCAATCATTCTGGTTTACAGTGTCAAATCAGTGGCACATATCCTAAATTTATACAAACAAGGATACAAAGTTTTATTACTTTCTACTTTTGGTCTGCTTTTCATGTAACAGTATCCTAAAAGTGAAAAATCATATATAATACATTTCTTGGAATTCTTGTTAGTCATAGTTCTGCCTTGCTGCAACTATTTTTTTACCCTTCTTTATCATACATTCAATGATAATAGAACAAATGAATAAATTCACATAGAAGAAATTTGCATCTTGACTCAGTGCAATTATTTCAACAACAGTACATGATAAAATAAATCCATAGTACAATCATAAAACATTTCTCAATACTTTAGTGATAGAAAAATTCTCTTTTCTCAAAACCATTTACATCTTTTTCAATCAAATTATCCTCTCTGCCAAATGTTTCAATTATCATTTCCAGAGATTCTCAAACATATCTTATAATCAGTCCACATTTATAATGTCCTCTGATTTAGAAACCAATTCTGCGGATAAAACTGATCTTTTTCTCTTATAGCAATTATTTTAAATGCTTAACCTAACAAGTTTGTTTAGAAATATCACACTATAATGATATTTACTCTAACAATACTTTTACTCAGTCCTTTTTCATCACAAGTAAGGGATTTTAGTTTTAAAATAGTAAGTTTGGTAACTAACTATCAGTGAATTTGTCATTCAATTCATCCTGTACTCCAGGCATAAATTTTACAAATAAGAGTAACAATGTTAACAACATCAAGCTTATTCCAATTGTTTTCAGAAGGTAAGGCTTTATCATTTTCAAATGATATAATATTTTTGCCTTTCTTTCATCACACAACAATGGCATCTGCATGTGAGCAGTGTACAATTTTTTTCTAACAAAAACAGTTATGTCAGACAAAAAATTTATGTACTTATCTAGGTACTTGCTCAGCCCAAGGAGATCCAATTCGGTCTGCCATTCCTCTTGAAGTAGTTTGAGTGGTCCTCGGACAGTGGGTCCAAAGATTGGTCCATAGGCTCCTCGACTTTCCGGATAGGATTCAGTTGACATCTCCTGCTCCAGGCATAAGTTCTTTAGGACTGGATTGAAGAGTTCCGGGGCGAAGTTGGTCCCTCGATCTGTCGGTATGGATTGTGGTAACCCATAGCTTTTGGTAGTTTCGGTCCAGCTCTCCGCACTCGTTTCTTCAGTGATGCTCCTCAAATCTTCATCTGTACCGGCAACTGCAGGTTTGCATTGTTGTTTGTTCATGCCGTGGTCTATCTGTTCATAGACATCAGTAGTAGGAGTTTCTTTCTCGTCGACAGCTTTCTCATGCAACTGTAGCAACTCTGGGTCTACTCTCTGTTCAGCAATCAATTCATTTTGTGATGACTTCTTTGATTGATCATTTCCTTTCGGACAATCTTCAATCATGGAGAAAATAGTAGTATCAAGTTCCACTTCTTCTTCCCCTTTCTTCTCTCGTGGGAGAATTTCTTCTTTCGTTTCCTTTTCTTGTGAGATAATTTCTTCTTTCTTTTTCTGTGGTGTCATACCATTTATGACATCACCTACAGGATAAAGTTCTTTTTCTTTTCCTGTCTCCACAATAGGACTAGGGTCTGGATTCTCCTTCACAATCAGTTCAGGTCTCACCCTCCCTTTCGCCAAATCATTTGCTAGGATAACGGATATGCCCTCAACAGGAAGTTTTGATATTACTCCAACTGTCACATATCCTGTCACCAAGTCAGATGATAGGTATATCCTATGTAGAGGTATTTCTTCTTTCCATTCAAAACCTCTCAATAGGACAGTCTGTCCTGTCAATGTATTATCATTCAATGGTAATACATCTTTAAGCAGCAGTGTTAATGATGCTCCTGTGTCTCGTAATATGTTTACGGACTTCAGTGGTCCTTCCTTTTGTAAGGCCACACAACCTTCACTAATGAACGGTTGAAAACTGCACAGGGTCTCTGTGTCAATTTTATTCTTCCCTTGACCATGACTTTCGGGTGTTTTTTCATCTTTCGATGACTTCAGACTCTTTTCCGAGTCAAAAATACTTTGGTCTACTTTTTCGTCTCTGTGGACCTGGACAACCAATCCAATAGTAGCCATTCTGTATTTATAATCAGGATATTTATCCTCGTTATCTTCATTTGTAGATTTCTCTACCTTCTGACTTTTGCTCTCAGGCAAATCCACCCTCAGTGTTTCTGGTTTAGAAGAATATTTCTTCGAATTCAGTTCGTTTGTATTTTCGCTTTCTTGTACATTTTGTATTGGTTTATGGCTAGTGCACATTACCACTTTATTAGGTCTTTTATCTTTCCTTATGCTCCAACAGTCTTCGATGCTATGTCCTGTTCTTTTACAAAAAGTACATTGGACGTTTTTGTTGACAGGTCTTTTATTAACATCATTTTGTTTCACAAAATGCTCTTTTTCACGATGTTGTTGTTGTGTGTTTTCTGCTTGCCGTTGTGCCCTATTAAAATTCTTCTCACCAGCTGTCCTATGACACAGTGTATACTGTTCCGCTAAATCAGCAGCCTTATGTGGGTCAGTGATGTCACGCTCGGATAAATACATTCTTATATCCGGCCTCACTTTGTTAATAAAATCCTCTAAAAGAATGATATCTTTCAATTCTTTTAATGTGGAGATATTTCTGGATTTTATCCACTGATCCATTAACTTTTCTTCTGCTCTAAGGAAGTCTAAGTGTGTTTGGTAAGGGGACATTGTGTACTGACGGAACCTTTTCCGATAACTTTCAGGTATTTGGTTATAGGCTTTAAGTACAGTGTCTTTAATGACTTCATAATCATTTAAATGCTCCTCTTTTAACAATAGAACACAATCTCTTGCCCTTCCCTGAGTAAAAGCTGTTCTGACTAATATTCCCCATTTATCTTCTGGGAACTTAAAATCTCTGCAAGAAATTTCAAAGGTCTGGAAGAAATTAGCTATTTCACTTTCTTTATCAATGTAGGTAGGGACTAGCTTTTTCCATCTGGCCATCTCTACATCATTATGAGATTCTTTTTTAGTAGCTCCTATCTTTGCTAGTTCTATTCTTTCCTGACTTTCTCTTTGACTTTTCTTATCTTCCATCTCAAGACGTTTTTCTTCTATTTCCAAACGTTTTTGTTCCATCTCAAACCGTTTCATTTCTAGCTGAAATCGCAACTGTTCAGACATCTGACCTTCAACTTGATATCCCTCCGCGCTTGATTCTACTTTCAACTTGCCACTCGCAATCAACACATCTTTTATCTGCTGTGTCAACACAGTCCTCGATGGTGTAGTTTCAGTAACTTCTATCTTTAAGATCTCAGCGATCTCTTTTAACTTCTTTATTGATAAAGTTTTCAGAACCTCTTCTTCTGGATTTTCAATAAATTCCATTCTTTAGTTAAGAGATTTATAAAGTGGTAAATTTTTCCAACTTACGTTTTTCCAATCGGAAGAATAATTTCAGCGTTCTTAGGCTTGCTCAGTAGGTCACTGCTCCAACACACAACACAACACAACTTGAATATATGCTTCACTATACAACTATCCCGGACGAGCCCCCAAATTGTTATGTCCCTCTTTATGATGACTATTATTACGACTCGTTAAATCGGATTCAATGAATATAGTTGTATCTTTATTAGAAGTCTCTAGATTCTGCTAATCTGTAGCCCAAGCTAGGGGTTCCTTGACTGACAGGTCTATGCAGTAATGTAGTTATATTCGTGATAATTATCTTCAACACATTTCTCAACAATGATAGATCAAACAACTCCAGTTGTTGAATAAACAATTTTATTTAAATTGTAGACTCAATATAAACGATCAATAAACTTTATCAACTGATGGCAACATAAGTTTCAATAAAATGACATTATATGTACAAGTATTAATATACAAATGAATATAGCGACTTCACTCGACAAACTTCCAAACTGAACTAACTTTAAGGAGGTCGGAACTTTACAAAGAAAACTATCATCGAAGATTCTACAGGGTCTTAATACGCATTTTAACCTCTTTCTCTATAATTACTACGATCCAGAATTATCCTCCAATTTCCACGGGGTTGGACGAATTATTTTATTTAAACTACCCTCAGGGCACAAAGGTCAAACCTTGGTCGCCTTGGACTCTGATACGCACTTGTTAAGAGGTCAATGCCTTACTACGTCATTCCTCTATGACCGATATTCGTAACACAATTAAGTTTGTTTCGCGTGTATTTTGACATCAGTTTTCAACGTCAAAATTAAAAAAAATAAGATTACTTTAATGATTAGCAGAATCATAATCCATTTAGTCTGAACAGGAAGCAGCGACCTGTTGATTCAAAATGAACTACAAAATGTAGATAAAGTATATAGAGCTTCGAAGAAACTATAAACATGCAATAATAGATACGAAGAAAATACTCGAGGAGGGGAGATAAACGCTTGGACAAAAATGACGAAATAAATGGTACTGCAGGAAGAAATTTAGAGAGTAATAGAGCTATACATCTATAAATTTAGAGTGTAATAGAGCTATACATCTATACATTTAGAGAGTAATAGAGCTATACATCTATAAACTTAGAGAGTAATAGAGCTATACATCTATAAACTTAGAGAGCAATAGAGCTATACATCTATAAATTTAGAGAGTAATAGAGCTATACATCTATAAATTTAGAGAGTAATAGAGCTATACATCTATAAATTTAGAGAGTAATAGAGCTATACATCTATAAATTTAGAGAATAATAGAGCTATAAATCTATAAATTTAGAGAGTAATTTAGCTATACATCTATAAATTTAGAGAGTAATAGAGCTATACATCTATAAATTTAGAGAGTAATAGAGCTATACATCTATAAATTTAGAGAGTAATAGAGCTATACATCTATAAATTTAGAGAGTAATTTAGCTATACATCTATAAATTTAGAGAGTAATAGAGTTATACATCTATACATTTAGAGAGTAATAGAGCTATACATCTATAAATTTAGAGAGTAATAGAGCTATACATCTATAAATTTAGAGAGTAATAGAGCTATAGATCTATAAATTTAGAGAGTAATAGAGCTATACATCTGTAAATTTAGAGAGTAATAGAGCTATACATCTATAAATTTGAAGAGTAATAGAGCTATACATCTATAAATTTGAAGAGTAATAGAGCTTTAGATTTATAAATTTGAAGAGTAATAGAGCTATAGATCTATAAATTTGAAGAGTAATAGAGCTATAGATCTTTAAATTTGAAGAGTAATAGAGCTATAGATCTATAAATTTGAACAGTAATAGAGCTATTGATCTTTAAATTTAAAGAGTAATAGAGCTAAAGATCTATAAATTTGAAGAGTAATAGAGCTTTTTATAGATCTATACATGACGTCACGCAATTTTAATAAATGTTCACACCCCCCCCCCCAATAACACACACATCATCATCAATAAGAACCAAGGTTGCAGTGTACCGTGCATGTGTGTTAAGCACTCTACTCTACGCCAGCGAAGCCTGGACGCTATATTCTAAACAAGAGAAGAGATTGAGTGCTTTTCACATGCGCTGCCTCCGACGCATACTCGAAATATCCTGGCAGGACCATGTCACGAACAACGAGGTACTGCGGCAGGCTGGGATGCCAAGCATGCCTACTCTAATCCGCCAACGCCGGCTCAGATGGCTAGGGCATGTATGTCGGATGGAGGATGGCCGAATACCCAAAGATATCCTTTACTCGGAACTGGCCAGAGGAAAGAGGACTGCGGGCCGGCCCCACCTCCGATATAAGGATGTCTGCAAGGGAGACATGAAAGCCCTTGCCGTTAATACAAACAGCTGGGAGGAACTAGCCAAGGACAGGTCCAGCTGGAGACATGCGCTGCCCTCGGGCTGGAAGCTGGAGAGAGAGACCTGCAGCGGCTCGCCGATGAGAAGCGCACCAAAAGGAGGGGAAGAAGAGACCAGCCCATGACCAGTTCTGCCTTCCTGTGCCGGACGTGCAATAGGGACTGTCACTCGCATGTGGGCGTGCACTGCCATAGCAGAAGCTGCAAGGCCAGGAGCGCACATTCCCCAAGGGCACAATAAACTCCATCGTCTCTCGAGACAAATGGAAGCCAACACACAACACACATCATCATCACAGGGCGTCACTAAAAGTCGGACCTCCTTTCAATATGAAGTCTCAAAGCAATGCCCCCCCCCCCCCCACCGCCCCTTCCATATTTTCAATTTTAAAACAGTGAAAGATTGATTTAAAGATGCACACTATTTTAACCCCTTCCCCTCCCTTCGTCACAAATATTTGAACACCTCAATGCCACAGGTACCATGACGTCATTTATGTACGAACCCAGAAAAGAGATAAAAAGTATGTTAAACAAATATTATCTGGTGATACACTATATATAAGTCCATAATTAATGTACAGGAAAGAGATCGATAAATTCATGAAGAAATAATTCCAGTAAAATATAAATAGCCTAAGACTTAATTGATTTTTTTTTCATGGTTCATTTAACAGGCACTGTTTTAAAATTGATACTATCTACATGTAATTATAAACTAGTTTTATTAACCCTAGGACTCAGGACTTCGTTTTGCTTTATGCGTTCAATAACTCGGGCAGAAAAAAAATAGATTAGCAATGTAAAATAAAAAATATACAATCTATTACAATGCTCAGATAAACATAAGGATAAAAACACTTTCCTTATCCCTTATGAAAGAACAAATGCATTTTAAGTACTCTTTCTTCCCGAGTGGCATTCGGGCATGGAATTGGTTTCCTGAACAAACCAGTTAAACCAGCATCATCATTTAAAACTTTAATAGAAATGCAGGACTAGACTCAAACCGCGGATGTGCGTAGGACGCAATAATCTTCTTTATACAAGGACCGTCTGTAATTTATAAGATAAGCAAAGAAAACTTAAAACAGTTAAATAAAAAAAAAATTCCAGATACTAGACTTGACTTGACAAACATATGACTTATCGTCTTTGAATGTAAACATAATAACATGTAGCACTAATCCAAGTGTACAGTGTACATTAATTTCACAGACGACCATCATGGCGTAATCGTAAGCGGTAGAACTGACATTGACGTATTAGCGTGTCTAAATATTTTTTTTTCTTTCCCTTATCTCTAAATTTACTGTTACTTTCCCACTTGTTACTTTCCCACTTGTTACTTT
Organism: Anisus vortex; assembly: GCA_949126835.1. Classification (NCBI taxonomy): domain Eukaryota; kingdom Metazoa; phylum Mollusca; class Gastropoda; family Planorbidae; genus Anisus; species Anisus vortex. Next base: position 38,093,095 of record OX421504.1, read on the forward strand.
CCCACTTGTTACTTTCCCACTTGTTACTTTCCCACTTGTTACTTTCCCACTTGTTACTTTCCCACTTGTTACTTTCCCACTTGTTACTTTCCCACTTGTTACTTTCCCACTTGTTACTTTCCCCCTTGTTACTTTCCCACTTGTTACTTTCCCACTTGTTACTTTCCCACTTGTTACTTTCCCACTTGTTACTTTCCCACTTGTTACTTTCCCACTTGTTACTTTCCCACTTGTTACTTTCCCACTTGTTACTTTCCCACTTGTTACTTTCCCACTTGTTACTTTCCCACTTGTTACTTTCCCACTTGTTACTTTCCCACTTGTTACTTTCCCACTTGTTACTTTCCCACTTGTTACTTTCCCACTTGTTACTTTCCCACTTGTTACTTTCCCACTTGTTACTTTCCCACTTGTTACTTTCCCACTTGTTACTTCTCTTTTAGGATCAGCTATTACTTTCTCTTGATCATCTTATTATTACAGATATATTGCCTGATTGCTTTCCAAACCCACAGTTTTCAAATCCCACTGGTATCTTCAAACAAACTTTCTAATTGGTGGGTAGAAAAGGACATTGCCGACATGAGAATTCGACCTGGGTCCACTATAAACACAAATGTAATACAGCCACTGTGTCCCACTTCATATTATCGAGACTTTAATTTACATTCCATGCCCGGATGCCACTCGGGAAAAAAGAGTAGTATTAAATAGCAGTCAAGTTCAATTTATTCCAAGTACTGTACATACTCGCGTATAATTCGCACCGGTGTAGGCCTATAAGTCGCACCCCTAGTTTAAGATTTTTTTCCTTATACGTTGTCATTGACCCGCGCATAAGTCGCACCCCTACTTTCCGGGTTACACTGCCTTTTAATATCTCAAAAATACATACCTTTTTAACAAAAAGTTACTAAGTATTCTCTCTAATTTGGAAACTTTCCTTAAAAAATTGTTTTAATGGTGCATTAGGCAAACATAATCAAATAAAGGCATATCCTAATAATTATACATAACTCCAATCAACTATAGGGGTTAATTAGGAAACCTCATGACAAAGTAGTGATGTTTTTCGAACTTTTCAAAAACGGTGTCGGGTGTATAAGTCGCACCCCTACTTTTTGTCGAAATTTTCTGTAAAAAAAGTGCGACTTATACGCGAGTATATACGGTACGTTTGTACCGCCCACTTGACTGACCATCACCTACCCTGAGATTTAACGGATCTGTGGACAAATTTCCAACTACATGAATCATTTATAGCCGTTTTGTTTTTAAATGAATTTTAGCTGCAGTAAGGTCCTTACTCTTTCCTTTAGCCTTCTAAAGTTGAAAAAAATTTATGCTCAACATTTTAACCCTTTGAACTAATAACCTTTGAACTTATTTCACGGGCTAATGACGTGTTCAGATACTGACACTGACCTATATAAAACGTTGACTTAGGGCTTAGTGGACTCGGTCAAGAAGAGTGGACTCGGTCAAGAAGAATGGACTCGGTCAAGAAGAGTGGACTCGGTCAAGAAGAGGGGACTCGTCAAGAAGAGTGGACTCGGTCAAGAAGAGGGGACTCGGTCAAGAAGAGGGGACTCGGTCAAGAAGAGTGGACTCGGTCAAGAAGAGGGGACTCGGTCAAGAAGAGGGGACTCGGTCAAGAAGAGTGGACTCGGTCAAGAAGAGGGGACTCGGTCAAGAAGAGTGGATTCGGTCAAGAAGAGTGGACTCGGTCAAGAAGAGGGGACTCGGTCAAGAAGAGGGGACTCGGTCAAAAAGAGTGGACTCGGTCAAGAAGAGGGACTCGGTCAAGAAGAGTGGACTCGGTCAAGAAGAGTGGACTCGGTCAAGAAGTATGAAACTCTGCTGTTCAAAGCCAGTGGTACTGTCAAGTATTTCACCGTAAGGTCGAGTATTCGGTGCCTCTAAGTCTAAAAAAAGGCTTTGGGTTAAAATCAAGGCTAATCGCCAGTTCTTGTTTTTTGTTGTTTTTTCCACAGGGCTGGAGATGTGTCCATGACCCTATCTAGGGTACCTGACCATTGCTTGTGGGAAACAACAAATACAGCTAGGTATTGCGCTGGCCACACAATCTCGATGAATGTCACGACCGAGGAAACTGCTGAACGCTGCTTCACTGGTACTAAAGACACAATGTGGTCAATTTTTGTTTAAATATTTAAAATGCAATACAGTCTAATCCCAGCGGGCACACCACGTCGTATCGACGTGGAAAAAACGTGGAAACCACGAAAACCCGTGGAAACCAAGTTTTGCCCCGTCGATACGACGAGGCAAAAAGCATCAAATGTCAAGGTAGGAGCACCAGGTGACAGGTACCAAGAACCGCCATGCATGGATCTCTCCACACATGGCGGTCTACCTTGGAAGTTGTCATCACAAACAGGTAGTTTTTCGTAGATTTCTAGGCATGATTTGTGAGTCTTCCTTGGCGTATAGCCAACATTCAAGTTGAAAGAATCAAACGCTAAACAGTTGGCCAAAATGTCAACTATGAAGCAGCGGAGGCTTCCGGAGGCTCTAAAAATAGGCAGACGACAGAAGCTATAAGATACGGCCCCATCTTTGACAAAAATAATTATTGACGCCTATGAGCTAGATTCTAATTGTAAGTCTCCTCACTAAAAACAAATATTTATTTGGACCGATTTTGGCATTCAAAATACCGGAAGTATTAGGTGCACAATCAAGTTCAGCTACCGAACAAGCATAGTGGAAGAGTTCATTCAAGAGATAACGTGAAATCCAAAAGAAGAAAACAACTTCTAATCTAATCGTATGGAACGTTTGGCAGACGACAACAAACTATGTCTAGGAGACCACGACCCCACAGTTACTTGTTTTTGTGTGTATGTATGTGTGTGTGTTTGTGTGTGTTTGTTTGTGTGTGTGTGTATATATGTATGTATATGTATGGATGTATGTATATCTGTGTGTACGTATGTGTGTATATGTGTGTATGTATGTGTGTATGTTTTTTTATTATTATTATTTTGATGTGTTTTATTCATAGATCAAGTCGATTTTCTGTGTTTTTCGGTTTCAAATTTCGTCTGTTTCCGCAAAAACAAATGTGTCTCGCTTTTCGTTGATAACCTCGGTTTTTGTACACGCCAAAACTAGGTCCATGTGCCAACACATCAAAGAGTGACTTCTGATATAGTACCTTGATTATTGATACCTAGGCCTAACGTCATTTTGAAGGAAATTTCCCCTCCTTTCCGTCTACGGTATGCTTTGAGAAGTCTTTCTAGAACTGTGAATGTTGATTTATAATTGATATTTATCTTTTATCTTTATATTAAATTATTTTTGTTTATAACACTATAAATGTATTTTAAAGTGTTTAGAAAGAAGAACTCGGATTAACATTGATTTACATTGATTTACATTGATTTACATTGATTTACATTTATTTACATTGATTTACATTGATTTACATTGATTTCGCCGATGGTTCAGGGAAAGATTAAGGACAAAAAAACAGACCATTGACTGTAAATTATTTGTTTCTTTGTTTCTTTATTTTTGTTTCAATTGTTTGTGTTTACTTTGTTGGTCCGTGACTGATCCAGTCGTTAAATATGTGACAGTAATCAAGTAATCAAGTAATCTTACTTCTCAGACAGTGTTTGACTAGGCGATAATTACAAAAGTCGCCTTCACAAGTTTCATTGGCCGAAGCTTATAAGAGGATTTCGTAGCCAGCATAACGACTTAGCCGCTTTTACTTTTGCCAACTAATTCCAGGTACCCTTTAGAGCTGGGCAAACTCAAGGAATACCTTCCAGACTCCAGACCAGAAGGAAACAAGTCATGGCTCTTAATCCTGGAATTAAAACCGAAGCATTTCCAAGTGACTATTCCAACGCTCTGCCGTTAGGCCACCGTGTCCCATACAAGTGATACAATAATATATAAGTGTACTCACCGGCCCTGGAAAGATGATGGGTAACGGAGCTGCCAGGAGCGGCACCAGCAATGCTAGCCATAAAGTGTGTGACTCCCAGAATTGTCTGAACCAACCTTTCAACGCCATTGGTTTACTTCAGCCACTCTATCCAATAGAAACTTTTCTTTTTTATTTATTTATATGTATTTACTTGAAAACTACTGTCCTGCCAACTCCGATTTTCCTACAATTACGTTCCTTCTTCAATACTCCGATAGCAGCTGCAAACTCCAAATCTCCTATTAACACATGAAAAAAATGTTTTTGTTATTATTTAAATATACTACCTTTATCATCATTCATTTTGATTTGTATAAAAGTCTCAAATATATAGGCCGAAATACTCTTCTACATTTTTTTTTAAATATTACAGGTTAATAAAACGTAAACTATAATAAAGACACTGCATGTCGTATTTGCTTAATTCGTCACAGCGAACACTAACAAACACTTTAGAAAGAAACAATAATATTAGTTAACCTTGAAAATGAAACAAATAGTGCTATATTTCTTACTCATAAAATTAGGTCCAGGATAAAGTCCAACAGGTTTAGAAATTAAAAGCATAAAAATGCACGTGCCTGTAGCTAAAGCTATTGATAAGTACACCTAGCAATTCTCAAATTACACTGGTGTACATAAGACTGTGTCAACTAAAAATATCCGGCTATCAGTTCAATGCGGCAATTTAACGGGCTGTTTAAAGAACTGAGAGATAGCAAAATGGAGTTAATCGTGTCAAGGATACAGTTAAGGCTAACGTATTGGTTTGATTTAGGGAGGGAAAAGACGGGAGGAAAATGGTCTAGTTTATACGTCTACTGAGACATTATAGACTAGTTTAGGAATACAAAGAGAAGGTCTAGTTTAGACACTCCCTGCCCCCAAATAAAAGGTCTTATTTAGATAGAAAAAGAAAATATCTTCTTTAAGAAAAGATAAGAAAGGGCGCTTCTATCCATGCTATTAAATTAGCATGCTCAGTGCGCTCTTGATGTGATTTGCTGTGGCAGATGTATTAGCTAAAGAGAAAGGTCTTTAAGTTCTCTTTTAAAGATTCTCTTGTCCCAGATTCTCTCAGTGTCTGAAATAGACTGTTCCATAAAGAATGCGCCACTGATTCAAATGAGCGCACTCCCAGGTACTTCTTTCTGTGTCCATCCAAACTAAGAGTTTTGGAGGAGTGACTGTGTTGAACTTAGATGACTCATAAAGGTAGGTGCGTACGTGCGTAGGTGGGTAGTTGGGTAGTTAAGTGGGTAGGTAAATATGATAAATCATATAGATAGATAGTTTAATAGATATACAAACAAAATTAATCCAAAACTCAAGGTACAAAAAGTAAAAAGAAAATCATTTGTTGACAATATTTTGACATTTTTAAAACAAAATAAAAACACTTGTTCGATCTATTTTAATAACACAGGGTAAATGAATGTAAAGCGCAGTCGAAGACTAATAGATGATAGATAGATAGATAAATGATAAAGAATAAATGATAAAGATAGATAGAAGGGATACATAAATAGATTGATAGATAGATAGAGAGAGAGAGAGAGAGAGAGAGAGAGGGAGAGAGAGAGAGTTTACAGTATTTCTTAATAAAAACTTTACTTAGAAGATGAACTCTACCCTACAATTACATAAACCATCAGCCAGCACTTCAAGCAAGATTAACTCTCTGGCGTCTTAGTTAGACGGCTTACGTTTATCCCTTGCCATCCACTTGACAGTTATACACATGTCTTCCACGGTAAAGTAATTAACATTTACGAAATTTTAAGTCCGCAGACATGAAGATGCGTCACACTAGTTAATCAACGCTTTTTACATAATTTTATTGTTTGTTTTGTTAGCATTTGTCAAGGTTATGACCAACATGTTTTGAAATGAGGTCAGTGCTATATTTAGACCATGGAACGCACATACCTGGAATGAAAATGGTCACTTCTGCTATCCAACCAATGGCGCTACACTTAATTGTTTGAAAATGCATTATTTCATTATATGCTTATATTATTTCGCTAAACGTTTATATCATTTCGCTATACGTTTATAGGCCTATATTATTTCGTTATAAGTTTATATTATTTCGCTATATGTTTATATTATTTCGATATACGTTTAGATAACTTTGTACGAAAACATACAATATTTAGTTTTGGCTTAAACAATTTAATTTGGACTAATTGTAGGTGTTCTAGATTCTGAGCCTCATGTCACAATTTCAAATGGTTTTGGTCCGAATCCTAGTAAACTTCTGGAGTGCGTTTGGAAAAAAAAATAGGGGGAGGGGGGAAGGGTACACAGAAATCTTGAGCAATCTTGGTTCTTAATATAAGAAAAGCTCGTTTAATCAATATTCTCGTCTTATGAAACGTGCAGTGTAATTCACGGTTACCTCCGCACCCCCCCCCCCCTTTCCAATTCAAGTTTAACGGAATTAACTTTCAATACAATGTTCAGCTGGCGTACGGAAGTTCCTGGGTTCGAATCCTGGTAAAGACTAGAATTTTTTCCTGTGACTCGATGGTGTCTCTGAGTGTACCCAGCTCTGATAAGTACCTGGCATAATTGGGGTAAAGTAAAGGTGGATGTGCATTGTGCTAGCCACACAATCCCCTAGTATGCCTTGTGCCTTCACCGACACTTTGGATCAATATGTTCCGTGTTTACTTCACAATTACTTCATTTTACTGAAGTAAGATTTACTAAGTAAATGTGCTCATTCCTCCCGACCACCCCCACCCCACCCCTTAATCAGTTTCAGCTGCAGGGAATTGTGTCTAGAACACATTGCGTCATATGCTATTACTCCATACGTATGAGGCTGTGAACCGTCTGGGGGCAACTAGAGGCGCCTTCCCCCCCCCCCACCCCTTTCCCCATGCAACCTCTGATCACTTCCACCAGATGGCGTTTACGAGGGCTAGAATGTCTTGAACCTTTGAGATTAGCTGCTGCCCCCCCCCCCTCCTCCACCGACCCAACCACCACACCAGCGTAAAAAACAGAATAACTTCTTGATTGCGTTTGTTTGTTTCTCTATACATCTCATGTGAAACATTTCAAAAACAAGAAAAGAAATCCTGTTGGAACTAATTGAACCATAGAGAGCCAGTAAAGCTACGTTTACCGGTTTGCGTGTGGCCAAGGCATACTAGGGGAGTGTATGGCCAGCACAATGATCAGTCAACTTTACTTTGCCTCAACTAATGTCAGGTATCCATCAGAACTTGGGGACATCCTCCAGAACAAGGCTACACAAATTCTAGCCGTCACCACGATTCGACTCGTTGCCGCGCGTAAAGCTTTTTAAAGGAAGTTTATTTAATAACAAGCTAAATTGCCCGGCGTTGCCCGGGGGGGGGGGGAATAAAACAGGCCGGTACAAGCTATAGTTAAAAAAATATAAACTACAACAAAAAGAAAGCTATAAATCTAGAAATTTAACCAAATAATATTTTTTTACTGAAGACTTTTAGGAAAGTAATTTAAAATAAATATTGTAATCGGGTAAAATGAAGGCAATGAGGCAATGAGGCAATGAGGCAATGAGGCAAGTCTTTTTATTTAACAAAACTATAAATTGCCCGGTGTTGCTCGTGGATGTTCAATTAAAAAAAATTAATTCAAATACAAATATTGTAGATTCGAACCCGGGTCGCCCGCAAGGCAGTCCGATACGTTAACAACTTAGCTAGCGAAGACACATGTCCGAAGTGAAATCCCAAAACTATTATATAAGATAATAAAGTCACATGTCTTTACATTAATTAAAATGATTGGTTAAAGACACACTTTATATATATCTATATAGATGAATAAGTGTGTTTGTTATAGATACAAAAAACAACAACACTATCCTTGTATATGACAAGAAATATAAACAAAAAACACAATAACACAGGAATTAATAGAAAAAAAAACTATTTGAAAAAAACAACAACTACAAAACATGACATAAAAAATAATGCGTCCTTGTAAGATTTGCTTAGCGAAGCATAACTTGTGGCGCCCTTTCTGAACACACCACTCAGTCTTTTGGGCGTTGGACTGTGGCAGACGGCCAGAACTGATTTTTAACGCAGGTATTAAAGGTGTGGAAAGAGGGGAGGGGGGATACGATTTTTTCTGACTTAATAATACATCTAATATACTTTTTGTTATGTTTGTGTATAATATAAGAATACGTGGATACTTTGTCAAAGTGTAACTCTCGCTCTACCTCAATACCGCCTAGAAACCTATTTGTAAGTGACTTTAAAATAAAATACAGGAAATGCCCTCCCGTTCTTAAGTCAAAGGGGGTACACACCAAGATCCTGTCCAGGATAGCAGCCTCGAGGCACGCTGATAAAAGGTTTCGCGTAACAAAGGGTACGGTCTCCGCCGTACATGCGCTTAACTTCACTACCCACATGCGGAATTTTCCTCGGATCGGATCATTAACGCGGTGGCTCGCTCGTATACCTTCACTGTCACCCAGTAGAACAAATCCCAGAGTATAGGTCTGGACATACATGCACCAGGTCGGGTTTGAAGCATACAGTTGCGCTCATTGCTTCCTCCCCCACCGAGGATCGGAGCCGCTCGGTACTACAATAAACCTCAGACGCGCAACAGGGGTTGTCGAACATGCGTTCGCCCACCGGTGTGCTCCTTATGTAAGCGTATCTGTGGTTTACCTTCTTCGCCAGTATTTGAGACCTATAGGTACAGATGTGCACAAAAATCAGAATCTCACCTTAACCCTTCCCGTAGCGACCTACTTCTATCTATGCTGCCTTCAGTTCCGCTAAATACGCGCCCGGGACTTTAAGGGTTAAACAACACTACACTTTTACTTTCTCATATTCAGGATTCTAATTCAGCTTTCTACTAGGGCCAATGAGAGGAAGGGATAGCAGCCGGTACATTGCTCGGGGGCCCATTAATTTTTAAAAAAGGTACTTATAAAACATATCATTAGGCCTCCATCGTTTAGCGTTGATAGGAGGCCCAAATTTCAGCCTTGCTTCAGTCTAGTTTGAGCCTCTCAACGGCCCTGTCTGCAACTATTATTCCGCCATGTTGTACAGATGGTCCTCTGTTGTTCTATTGTTTTCTTTTTTTTTTTATTATTAATGAACATTGCAGGACATTTATATCTTTTGATTATGCAAGGAAGATGTCTTCGCGGCCATCACGGGGATTCTCAAAGTTTTATTTCGCCGTTGTCCAAAGTGTATTTTTTCTTGAACCGGTTCTTAGTTTAATTCTTGTAGTTGTAGCCACTGTTAGTTGCTGTTTTTTTTGGAAGGGAGGGATGGGGGGGGGGGGGCGGCGAGCGGCAGCGCGTTCGGCTGGCATACCGAAGGTACTGGGCTCGAATCCTGGTGAACAACAGGATATGTTCTCGGTAACGGAGGGTGTGCCTGAGTCTACCCAGCGCTAATGGGTACCTGACATTAGTTGGGGTATAGGAAAGGCGGGTGGGCTTTGTGCCCGCCACAAAATTCCATGCGGCCACAGAAACTGGTGAACGTTGGTCCACCGGCCACATGGATCAATGCGGTCCGGAATTTAATTTATTTTACTCAAGTTTTTATTGCATATTCGAACCGATAGGTCAATAGCAGATATGTTTAGAAAACGGAGTTTAGAAAACGCTGTTCTAGATGATTTAAGAAAAAAAAAAAAAGAAATGAATAAATCCTTTTAAAACCTTGCAGATCAATAAAGCATCGTTTATAAGTCTCCGTGGCCACAGCCTACTAAGAGATTTTGTAGCCTCGCACAATGAGCAGCCGATATTTAACTTTTTCTCCTAACTAATGTAACCTGAAGAGCTAGATAAACTCTACATACTGGAACTAGAAGAAAGTAAATATTGTAACGTGAAATCAAAATTTAGAAATACAATACAATAACAACATGTTGCAAAGCTCATATAAACATAAAGACAAAAACACCTTCATTGTCCCTTATGCGAGAACAAATACATATAAGTACCCTTTCTTCCCGAGTGGCAATCGGGCATGGAATGGGTTGCCTGAAAAAAACAGGAAAACCAGTAACTTAACATCATTTAAAACTTTAATAAAAATGCAAGACTAGACTCGGACCACGGATGAGCGTAGGACGCAATAATCTTCTTTATAGAAGGAGCGTCTGTAATGTATAAGATAAGAAGATAAGATAAACTCAAGTCGTTGGAAATGACGATTTTGTAAGCGCTACCAAGCCACCATGTTGTAAGATCTTAATAACGACCCCCTCCAACTCCCTTTTAAATAAATGAATAAAACTCCTTTCATTTGCCCCAAAACAAAGTAATGTTTATTCCTAAATGGCGAACCGTAGTTAAAGGCATTCGTTTTTTTTTAATTCATAACTTTCTAATTTTTTTTTATACTCTATTCTCTAAATATCAGACATTAAAGATTGTGTGGTTTAGGTTTAGTAAGTTTTAGTAAAACGGAATTTTATATAATCTCTAACACAGTGTATATTTATGAAATAAACCTGTGACGTAGGACGATAGAAACGATGACACGTGAGTTATTTTGACGTCGATTAGATATTGTAGGAACGTTAGACGACCTTAGACTTTGGTAGTGACAAGACGTGATTAGATTAGGCCCTTGAAGTTGTTTGTAATAATTAAGTCTCTATTGTATATACGTTGTGGGATTCTGTTCTACTTGATTAAATGTTTAATTCTTGTTTGCTACAAGACAGCGTTTGTTTTAGTATATTCTACGTAAAATGTAATCTACCCTGAGATTAGGCATCAGAAATATTTATCTACAAAAATAAGAACGGTCACATTATAGAAGGAGCGTTTGTTATAATGAAATGTTCAATGCCATTTTAAAACTAAATGTAACTCAACATTTCAATTTCACACAATCACTATAATGAGTTCTTCTTTATATTTATATATTTTTTCTTCTTATCTTATTTAATTTATCTTTTCTCGTTCTTTCTATATTCTCATTTACACCGTCTCTCTCTCTCTCTCCCCCCCCCCCTCTCTCTCTAGTAAGACTTTCGTTACACAGATTCTCACTTTCTTGTTGTGATCTAATTTTGTTTTCCCAGTGGCACTAACGTTGTTGATGAGATTTTTGTGATTTCTAAAATAGCTTCCGTCGTAAACATACAAAATGGCCGCAAGCACCAAGTAAAAAAAAAAGTATCCCGTCCGACCAAATTGATCCATAGGGCAAGCACCAAGGTGACCTTAAAACTTCTATTTACATAGATGTGGGCAGATTTTAAACTCATACATACAGTTATAGTATGTGGACCGTACAGTGTCTTCTTTAGTATCTCTGGTGAATGCTGGGAGCTTGATAGAACTAGATAAGCGACCACTGCTCTAGTGTTTCTAGGTTGAGTGATTTAACTATTGGCGCCACACTTGTCAGTTGTGAATATTCGCTAGTAATGAACCCCACACAACAGGACAATTCGAGAAGCCTTGACCTTACATGATGTACGAGATAATGGTATGCAATGCAACACGGAGGCAATAAAAACAGGTCGTGCTTAACAAGGTGAAGGTCATCTGCAACAACCTTTTTATTTTCCTCAGTCCTTCTCAGACAGGAGAATATTAATTATAACGGAACGAAAAGGAGAGGGAGAGAAATAAAGAGATACACACACACACACACACACTCACACACATACACAGACACATATACTCACACACACACACACACACACACATACACTCACAAACTCACACACACACAGACACATACACTCACACTCACACACACACACACTCACAAACACACACACACACACACAGACACACATATATATATATATATATAATTCGGGCAGATGGGGCTCGTTAACCTTGGATGGTAGCCTATCTAGGAGAAGGATACTCTGACTCCAAACCACCGCTGCCTTGCGGCTTACCCCTGCATGGGAAAGGCTAAGGGAGTAAACCCTGACAAAAAATCAGGAGCTGGAGTCCATAAGGCGGTTTTACTGTGTATCGTCATCACCGGCAACTCCTGCAGCGCATCTGAAGCCAAGATGTATCGACTCTGTCGCTCCCTTGGATCCGTCAGCTGCGAGGAGAGGGGGGGCCTGCTGCATGGGCACCAGCTGGCTCTCCATATTATTTTGCCCAGGCACTGTAGCTCAACTGGAGAGGACACTCCAGCGTCATCGCAAGATGCCGACCCAACACGGGAGGGGGCAGTTACCGGTTATAAGCTCGTCCGATTGGCGAAGGAAACGAGCGCCAGGGGTCCCCTTCGACGGTGGGAGAGGTCATCGTACCTCAATGGATGGCTACCGCCCGCCTCAAGCTGGGCAGCCCCCAGCCAGTTAGGTGTCGTCTCGCCATGGCTTACCTGCCCCACTGGGTGCGTGGGGATCAGAGAGGCATCTCTCAAAACGTAGGCCAAAAAACAACCGCACCAGGCAACTCAAAAACAAGAAAGAAGCATCCAGCTCTTCGTTTTGCTAGCTGGAACGTCAGGACCATGTGTCCCGGCCTCACCCCAAACCCCCAACAAATAGACGATGCAAGAAAGACTGCCGTTATTGATAGGGAACTTTCGCGATTCAACGTTGACATTGCCGCTCTGCAGGAGACCCGGCTGGCTGACAACGGTACTATCAGGGAAGCCAACTACACCTTTTATTGGCAAGGGAAGCCTACGGACCAACCAAGACAGCACGGAGTCGGCTTTGCTGTGAGAAACACGCTTGTCAGCTCCACAGAGCCTCCCACAACAGGCACAGATAGACTACTCTCCCTCCGATTGTCAACCTCTTCTGGCCCAGTCAATATCTTCAGTGTGTACGCCCCAACCCTCCACTCTACCGATGAGGATAAAGGTCAGTTCTACCAAGCCCTGGATGAAGCGATATCCAGGATATCCAGCACTGAGAGCCTTTACCTTCTTGGAGACTTCAATGCAAGAGTAGGAGCTGACCAGAAAGCCTGGCCCACATGCCTCGGAAACTTTGGAAGGGGAAATATAAATGAAAATGGTCAGAGACTGCTTGAGCTCTCGTGCCATCACGGTCTGTGCGTGACCAACACCTACTTCAAGTGCAAAGAAATACACCAGGTGTCGTGGAGACACCCTCGCTCTCGCCACTGGCATCAACTTGATCTTGTCCTAACTAGAAGAGCGGACATTGGCAGCGTCCTCCTCACACGTAGTTACCATAGTGCAGACTGCGACACGGACCACGCCCTCGTGGCGAGCAAGGTGCGCCTAACGCCGAAGAAGTTGCACCACTCAAAGAAGAAGGGCCGCCCACGCATCAACACCAGCTGTGTCAGAAACCCCGAGAAAACCCAACAGCTCATTAGCATACTCGACGGCGCCCTCAAAGTGGAAACAGCTGATGACACCATCAACTCCAAGTGGCCACGCCTCCGCGACGCCATGTACAACGCAGCCATCACTGTTTACGGGAAGAAAGAGCGGAAGAATGCTCACTGGTACGAGGCCCATTGGGAGGAAATGGAACCCGTGACAGAGGCTAAGAGGAAAGCCCTTCTGGCCTACAAGGCTAAGTCTAGCCCCAGTACACTACAAGCTCTACGGACTGTCAGGAGCAAAGCCCAGCAGACTGCCCGTCACTGTGCCAACACCTACTGGCTGAATATCTGTGACAGCATTCAGACAGCTGCCGATACAGGCAACGCAAGAGGGATGTACGAGGGCATCAAGAAGGCAATAGGTCCAACCCCCTCTAAGACAGCCCCCCTCAAGTCCAAAACAGGCGAGGTTATCACCGATCCGGAAAGGCAGATGCAGAGGTGGGTAGAGCATTACCTCGAACTGTACGCAACGCAGAACACTGTAGCAGACTCCGCTCTCAGAGCGATATCAGACCTGCCGGTCATGGAGGAGCTTGACACTCCACCCACTTTGGATGAGCTCAGCAAGGCCATCGACCGTCTCGCCTGCGGTAAAGCACCTGGGAGCGACGGAATCCCACCAGAAGTACTAAAGTGCGGGAAACCAGCCCTGCTACAGCAACTTCACGACCTCCTATGCCTTTGCTGGGAACAGGGTTACATTCCACAAGATATGAGAGACGCTAACATCATCACTTTGTACAAAAACAAAGGTGACAGGAGTGACTGTAACAACTATCGGGGCATCTCCCTCCTCAGTATCGTTGGTAAAGCGTACGCCCGCGTCATCCTTAACCGCCTGCAGACCCTCGCTTCACGCATCTACCCAGAGTCACAGTGTGGCTTCAGGGCTGGTCGATCAACGGCTGACATGATCTTCTCACTACGCCAGCTCCAGGAGAAGTGTCAGGAACAGCAGATGCCACTCTATATAGCCTTCATCGACCTCACAAAGGCATTTGATCTGGTCAGCCGAGGCGGACTATTCAGCTTGCTGCAGAAGATCGGATGTCCCCCACACCTGCTTGCGGTGGTCAGGTCCTTCCACGACAACATGCACAGCACTGTCTGCTACAATGGCGCAACCTCCAAGGAATTCCCAGTCAGCAGCGGAGTAAAGCAGGGCTGCGTCCTCGCGCCTACACTCTTCGGCATCTTTTTCTCCATGCTCCTCCAACACGCCTTCAAGGACTGCAGCGAGGGTGTTTTCATTCACACCAGGTCTGATGGCAAGCTCTACAACATAGCGCGTCTTCGTGCCAAGACCAAAGTCAAAAAGGTCCTCATTCGTGAGATGCTCTTCGCTGATGATGCAGCGTTGACATCACACACCGAAGACGGACTCCAGCAGCTCGTCACTTGCTTCTCTCAGGCATGCAAGGAGTTCGGCCTGACTGTAAGCCTGAAAATCAGGGCACGGAGACCCCTCCAAACATCGTCATCGATGGACACACCTTGGAGGTTGTCGAGAGCTTCACATACCTCGGGTCCATTATCTCGAGTTCACAGTCCATCGATTTGGAGATAAACAGCAGGATCGCCAGGGCAGCCACAGTCATGGCCCAATTAAAACAGCGAGTGTGGGACAACTCCAGCCTCACCGAGAGAACCAGACTGCGCGTCTACCACGCCTGCGTACTCAGCACTCTCCTGTATGGCTGTGAGTCATGGACCACCTACGCGAGGCACGAGAAGAAACTCAACAGCTTCCATATGAGGTGCCTACGGAGAATACTGCAGATCAAGTGGCAGGACAGGGTCTCCAACACAGAAGTGCTGGGGAGAGCCAACATGAGCAGCCTTCACGCTGTGCTCAGTGAGAAACGCCTCAGGTGGCTCGGCCATGTGAAAAGGATGAATGCAGGTCGCATTCCTAAAGACCTCCTCTATGGAGAACTGGTCGAAGGCCACCGGAAGATAGGGCGCCCAAAACTGCGATTCAAGGACCTTTGCAAAAGAGACCTGAACGAGAGCTCAATTGACCTTGACACATGGGAATGCCAAGCTTCTGACCGACCAACTTGGAGGCTCGCAGTCAGGCTTGGCACATCCCGCGCAGAAACTGGGCGCATGGAAGCTGCCATCCAGAAAAGAGCGAGGCGGAAGGTTCCTTTACAACAGCCATCCACCTTCAAATGCCTGAAGTGCGGCAGGGATTGCCACTCCCGAGTTGGCCTCCACAGCCATTCTCGGCGGTGCAGCTGGTCACCTTTGCCGTGAAGCTACACCATCGTCTCTTGGAGACGGACGGATGCCGACGATATATATAAAGTTTAATTAATGTATATAATGCCACTGATGTCTTAAGCGAACAATTATTTCGTTATCCAATTTCTGTTCTTTTTCAATATTTTATTTTGCAAAATGTAATGATTTGAAAAAAACAAACAAACTATATTTTAATCATTGAGGACACCAATAAATGCTAAAACTCTTTCCTATTATAGATTTTACTCTGATACAACAAGCAAAATAATTAGTAATCTATTTAAATGACTCTTTAGCGCACTTAATGTTTGAGCAATTTTAAATGCATCTTCTTTATAGAATAAGCGTCTGTAATATATATTTTTAAAAATTCTTAAAATATGAAATAACCTTTGACTTATTTTGAGACTATTCTAGAATTTTTCTTTTAGGTTTTACAGGAATTAAAATTGTTCTTGAAATTTTTCCTTCTCAAAATGAATTTCAGTGGAGTTGTCTGTGGCCCACTAAGAGGATTAAGTATCTAGCACAACGTCCATCCGTCATTAAAAATAAAAGTAATTCAAGCATCCATCTGTTTTAAATAGACTCTCTACATGTATTGGGTAAAATAAATTGCCTGAAAATACATAGCTTTAGGTAATAGACTTTGGGAAATTAAATCGGACTTAATAACACTTAAGAAAAATTGACAACATCAACGAGAATTGACCAACCGTCCACATTAAACCTGAGGAGAAAACTAACAGTACACAAAGAGTTAAAACAATATTCCCCGGTAGAGTAAACTTAGTTTACTTCATTAACTCTCCATGGACGAAGTTTTAACATACTGAAGAAAAGAAAAAAACTTGCTTGTTCAATTCCCCCCCCCCATATAATGCACGTAAAATCTATGTTTTGGGATTAGCGTGCTGGGCTTAACTTACGTCCTTGATGAGTTAATGGTAGTTTCTGTCTAGACGTAAATCGTTTTCCGTCCCAGATTTCTGAAGAAGTGAGATCAGGTTGTTGACAACTTCCACGATGACTTAACAAATAGAACCAATAGTGGACAGGAGGGGAGGGGAGAGGGAGGGGTGGGGACGGGGGATGGGGAGAGGGAGGAGGAGTGGAGGGGTCTTGAAGCTCTAGAAGAGACTGTATAACGATAACTTCACCTTGTGTGTTTGACAATCATAAAACAGCATGTTATGTTTTTTTTGTTTTTTTAGAATTTACTAGCGATATTTATTGCACTGATAACGTTTTTGTTAAAGAAAAGGAGTTTGAAAATGTGTGTAAACTAAAAACAGACAGATAAATATATATGTATATATAGGTAGACAGATAAAAAGATAGATAGATAAATAGATGGATAGACAGATAGATATATGGATAGATGGAAAGATACAGAGATAGATAGATAGATAATAGATAGATAATAGATAGATAGATAGATAGTGTTACGAATCTCGGTCATAAATGAATGACGTAGTAAGGCATTGACCTCTTAACAAGTGCGTATCAGAGTCCAAAGCGACCAAGGTTTGACCTTTATGCCCTGAGGGCAGTTTAAATAAAATAATTCGTTCAAATCCCGTGGAAATTGGGGGATAATTCTGGATCGTAGTAATTATAGAGAAAGAGGTTAAAATGCGTATTAAGACCCTGTAGAATCTTCGATGATAGTTTTCTTTGTAAAGTTCCTACCTCCTTAAAGTTAGTTCAGTTTAAACGTTTGTAGAGTGAAGTCGCTATATTCATACATGTACATATAATGCCATTTTATTGATACTTATGTTGCCACCAGTTGATGAAGTTTATTGATCGTTTATATTGAGTCTACAATTTAAATAAAATTGTTTATTCAACAACTGGAGTTGTTTGATCTATCGTTGTTGAGAAAGGTGTTGAAGATAATTATCACGAATATAACTACATTACTGCATAGACCTGTCAGTCAAGGAACCCCTAGCTTGGGCTACAGATTAGCAGAATCTAGAGACTTCTAATAAAGATACAACTATATTCATTGAATCCGATTTAACGAGTCGTAATAATAGTCAATCACCTAAAGAGGTCCATAACAGTTTGGGGTCTTCGTCCGATATAGTTGTATAGTGAAGCATATATTCAAGTTGTGTTGTGTTGTGTGTTGAAGCCGTGACCTACTGAGCAAGCCTAATAACGCTGAATTCATTCTTCCGATTGGAAAAACGTAAGTTGGAAATTTACCACTTTATAAATCTCTTAACTAAAGAATGGAATTTATTGAAAATCCAGAAGAAGAAGTTCTGAAAACTTTATCAATAAAGAAGTTAAAAGAGATCGCTGAGATCTTAAAGATAGAAGTTACTGAGACTACACCATCGAGGACTGTGTTGACACAGCAGATAAAAGATGTGTTGATTGCGAGTGGCAAGTTGAAAGTAGAATCAAGCGCGGAGGGATATCAAGTTGAAGGTCAGACTATGTCTGAACAGTTGCGATTTCAGCTAGAAATGAAACGGATGGAGATAGAACAAAAACGTCTTGAGCTTGAGATGGAAGATAAGAAAAGTCAAAGAGAAATAGAAAGTCAGGAAAGAGATAAGAAAAGTCAAAGAGAAACAGAAAGTCAGGAAAGAATAGAGCTAGCGAAGATAGGAGCTACTAAAAAAGAATCTCATAGTGATGTAGAGATGGCCAGATGGAAAAAGCTAGTCCCTACCTACATTGATAAAGAAAGTGAAATAGCTAATTTCTTCCAGACCTTTGAGATTTCTTGCAGAGATTTTAAGTTCCCAGAAGATAAATGGGGAATATTAGTAAGAACAGCTTTTACTCAGGGAAGGGCAAGAGATTGTGTTCTATTGTTAAAAGAGGAGCATTTAAATGATTATGAAGTCATTAAAGACACTGTACTTAAAGCCTATAACCAGATACCGGAAAGTTATCGGAAAAGGTTCCGTCAGTACACAATGTCCCCTTACCAAACACACTTAGACTTCCTTAGAGCAGAAGAAAAGTTAATGGACCAGTGGATAAAATCCAGAAATATCTCCACATTAAAAGAATTGAAAGATATCATTCTTTTAGAGGATTTTATTAACAAAGTGAGGCCGGATATAAGAATGTATTTATCCGAGCGGGATATCACTGACCCACATAAGGCTGCTGATTTAGCTGAACAGTACACATTGTGTCATAGGACAGCTGGGGAAAAGAATGTTAATAGGCCACAACGGCAAGCAGAAAACACACAACAACAACATCGTGAAAAAGAGCATTTTGTGAAACAAAATGATGTTAATAAAAAACCTATCAACAAAAACGTCCAATGTACTTTTTGTAAAAGGACAGGACATAGCATTGAAGACTGTTGGAGTATACGAAGCAACAAAAGACCTAACAAAGTGGTAATGTGCACTAGCCATAAACCAATACAGAATGTACAAGAAAGCGAAAATACAAACGAACTGAATTCGAAGAAAGATTATTCTAAACCAGAAACACTGAGGGTGGATTTGCCTGAGAGCAAAAGTCAGAAGGTAGAGAAATCTACAACTGAAGATAATGAGGATAAATATCCTGATTATAAATACAGAATGGCTACTATTGGATTAATTGTCCAAGTCCATAGAGACGAAAAAGTAGACCAAAGTATTTTTGACTCGAACAAGAGTCTGAAGTCATCGAAAGATGAAACAACACCCATAAGTCATGGTCAAGGGAAGAATAAAATTGACACAGAGACCCTGTGCAGTTTTCAACCGTTCATTAGTGAAGGTTGTGTGGCCTTACAAAAGGAAGGACCACTGAAGTCCGTAAGAATATTACGAGACACAGGAGCATCATTAACACTGCTGCTTAAAGATGTATTACCATTGAATGATAATACATTGACAGGACAGACTGTCCTATTGAGAGGTTTTGAATGGAAAGAAGAAATACCTCTACATAGGATATACCTCACATCTGACTTGGTGACAGGATATGTGACAGTTGGAGTAATATCAAAACTTCCTGTTGAGGGCATATCTGTTATCCTAGCAAATGATTTGGCGAAAGGGAGGGTGAGACCTGAACTGATTGTGAAGGAAAATCCCGACCCTAGTCCTATTGTGGAGACAGGAAAAGAAAAAGAACTTTATCCTGTAGGTGATGTCATAAATGGTATGACACCACAGAAAAAGAAAGAAAAAATTCTCTCACAAGAAAAGGAAAAGAAAGAAGAAATTCTCCCACGAGAGAAGAAAGAGGAAGAAGAAGTGGAACGTGATACTACTATTTTCTCCATGATTGAAGATTGTCCGAAAGGAAATGATCAATCAAAGAAGTCATCACAAAATGAATTGATTGCTGAGCAGAAAGTAGACCCAGAGTTGCTACAGTTGCATGAGAAAGCTGTCGACGAGAAAGAAAATCCTACTACTGATGTCTATGAACAGATAGACCACAGCATAAACAATCAACAATGCAAACCTGCAGTTGCCGGTACAGATGAAGATTGGAGGAGCATCACTGAAGAAACGAGTGCGGAGAGCTGGACCGAAACTACCAAAAGCTATGGGTTACCACAATCCATACCGACAGATCGAGGGACCAACTTCGCCCCGGAACTCTTCAATCCAGTCCTAAAGAACTTATGCCTGGAGCAGGAGATGTCAACTGAATCCCATCCGGAAAGTCGAGGAGCCTATGGACCAATCTTTGGACCCACTGTCCGAGGACCACTCAAACTACTTCCAGAAGCATGGCAGACCGAATTGGATCTCCTTGGGCTGATCAAGTACCTAGATAAGTACATATATTTTTTGTCTGACATAACTGTGTTTGTTAGAAAAAAATTGTACACTGCTCACATGCAGATGCCATTGTTGTGTGATGAAAGAAAGGCAAAAATATTATATCATTTGAAAATGATAAAGCCTTACCTTCTGAAAACAATTGGAATAATCTTGATGTTGTTAACATTGTTACTCTTATTTGTAAAATTTATGCCTGGAGTTCAGGATGAATTGAATGACAAATTCACTGATAGTTAGTTACCAAACTTACTATTTTAAAACTAAATCCCTTACTTGTGAAGAAAAAGGAATGAGTAAAAGTATTGTTAGAGTAAATATCATTATAGTGTGATATTTCTAAACAAACTTGTTAGGTTGAGCATTAAAATAATTGCTATAAGAGAAAAAGATCAGTTTTATCCGCAGAATTGGTTTCTAAATCAGAGGACATTATAAATGTGGACTGATTATAAGAGATGTTTGAGAATCTCTGGAAATGATAATTGAAACATTTGGCAGAGAGGATAATTTGATTGAAAAAGATGTAAATGGTTTTAAGAAAAGAGAATTTTTCTATCACTAAAGTATTGAGAAATGTTTTATGATTGTACAATGGAAATTTATATTATCATGTACTGTTGTTGAAATATTGCACTGAGTCAGTATGCAAATTTCTTCTATGTGAATTTATTCATTTGTTCTATTATCATTGAATGTATGATAATGTAGGGTAAAAATAGTTGCAGCAAGGCAGAACTATGACTAACAAGAATTCCAATAAAACTTTGTAATCCTTAGGTTGTAAAAATTTAGGATGTGCCACTGACTTGACACTGTAAACCAGAATGATTGAGAATTTCATGGTTGAAAATTTATAATGTTGACACACCAATGTTCAACTAATGTATGATTAATTAAGGATTTCATGTCAAGATTGTAAAACTAATCTATTTTTTTTTGTATTAGTTAAAATAGATTGAATGAATTGTACCGACAATCAAAAGATTGGGTAGACCTGAACACTGTGAAGTAACAGAGGAACCTAGAATCTATGAATAATGAATAAAACCTTTATGAAAAATGGAAAAGAGCAATGTACAAACTGGAAATGGAGATGGAATGTTTTCACCACAACAGTCAAACCAGCAGTTTGTTTTGTACATAAATTGTTACATTGATTTCGCTATGAAAAAAAAATTAATAGTAGCCTATGCTTAACTCTTTTCTACTTCAATAATATTGTATTTAATGTAATCTAAAGAAAATAAGTACTTACTGTGTAGTACTAAGATTGTATGAAGATAATATAACTTGTTTAATTGATAGTTAATTAAGTAAATTAACCAAATTTGTTTAAGTAAATCCATGATTGTCTGAATGTGTCAATTCAAAACTGCTACGATGTGAACTCTTTTAAAAAGAAAATAATGACGTCGAAAGGTCATGGTAAAATGAAAGATTGAAATATTTTTAATGATTTTTGCTATAAACTATTTTAATTCGTGAACAGACTATGTTTAATGTTCTTAAAATAACATAAATGAATTTGACTTTGAGAAGATAGATGTTAAAGAATGCTCATTTAATACGATAACTATTTAATCGCGTAGCAATTTTATTTGACCTCGGCAGTGATGAGGTAAATTTGCATAGCGATGTCAACCTTGTTAAAATCAATTGAGAATGAGAGAGAGAGAGAGAGAGAGAGAGAGAGAGAGAGAGAGAAAGGCGGAATTGACCTCAATCTGTTGTCTCGCCACAGAAAGTTGTCTAATGTGTTAGTCAGCCTACAGGCTTAAAAAAATACTGTCTACACGAGCAATAATGTTTGTAACGTGTAATTAGGTCAGGTCTAGTAGTATTTTTTTTGTTTTGTAACTGAGTTAGGCCTAGCATGTGTTCTATTAGAGCGTTTGGTTTTTTTTCTCCTTATGAAAAAAATAAGTCGTGTCTGAATAGACCTTAAGTGATTTTTCTTTTGTTGTTTGATTACAAATGTAAAGGATATTAGTTTATAAATTAAATGAACGAGAGAGTTTTTATTAACGTGGAATGATAATGGAATGGAAATTATTAGATTGTATAATGTTTAACCCTATGTATTTTTCTTGTATACAAGATTTAGATAAACAATTTAATTGTCCATTGTTTTGAATTAAAAATTGAATGATTGAATGACTATAGTTAAGCCATTTGATAAGATGAATTTATATTGCATATATTATTATGTTATTGTTATCAGTTCGATTGAATTATTGGGATCGCCAATTGAACTGTATTGTTTTTCCCGGAATATTTTCTTTTATAATTATTCCTTAAAATTAACATTTTTCGTATGGTTAAAATGTAAAGGAAATAATTATAAAGCTTTAGAAGGGGGGGGATGTTACGAATCTCGGTCATAAATGAATGACGTAGTAAGGCATTGACCTCTTAACAAGTGCGTATCAGAGTCCAAAGCGACCAAGGTTTGACCTTTATGCCCTGAGGGCAGTTTAAATAAAATAATTCGTTCAAATCCCGTGGAAATTGGGGGATAATTCTGGATCGTAGTAATTATAGAGAAAGAGGTTAAAATGCGTATTAAGACCCTGTAGAATCTTCGATGATAGTTTTCTTTGTAAAGTTCCTACCTCCTTAAAGTTAGTTCAGTTTAAACGTTTGTAGAGTGAAGTCGCTATATTCATACATGTACATATAATGCCATTTTATTGATACTTATGTTGCCACCAGTTGATGAAGTTTATTGATCGTTTATATTGAGTCTACAATTTAAATAAAATTGTTTATTCAACAACTGGAGTTGTTTGATCTATCGTTGTTGAGAAAGGTGTTAAAGATAATTATCACGAATATAACTACATTACTGCATAGACCTGTCAGTCAAGGAACCCCTAGCTTGGGCTACAGATTAGCAGAATCTAGAGACTTCTAATAAAGATACAACTATATTCATTGAATCCGATTTAACGAGTCGTAATAATAGTCAATCACCTAAAGAGGTCCATAACAATAGATAGATAATAGATAGATAGATAGATAGATAATAGATAGATAGATAGATAATAGATAGATAGATAGATAATAGATAGCTAAAGATATGAATAATATCGTTGATAAGACTGACTGACTGATATAACTGTGAAACCAGAAGACCCAAGAAAAAAACACTTCACAATCTTAGACTTAGAAACCTACCACACACACACAAACAAACACTTAAACATACACCCACACACACAGAAATCTATATATCATAGAAATGTTGAACATATCTAGACTAGATCTACTTCTTCTTAAATGGCTACAACAGTATTATGAAGACAATTTCACTAGCAGAGAACATATTCTGTACTATAAATTAACATTTACTCTGCTCTACCATCGTGTGCATTTGAAACTTAATTTTTATATTACTTCCCTTAAATACAGAGGACGTCACATCGACGTCGTAAATAAAAACATAATGGTAACAATATGCAAATTCAGCAAATATTTATATTAAAAACCTGCGGTATTTAAAAGGTTTTAATGAATACATTTACACTCATTTACAAAATACAATTTGAAAATATAATTTTCTAGTCACGTGATTGTTTCTGTTTTTTAAACAGGTTTATTGTTTTTGTTTCTTTACAACTAATTATCATAAATCAGAATGTCCTCCATAAAGCTTGTGACCTTGTGTGATACGGTTATAAGACACCTGTACTTTTATCTACCTGTGTTTGACTGTCAGTACCTTCCCCCCCCCCCCGCCCCACCCACCAACTGACATACTAACGCCACACCTTGCGACCGAGTTCTGTCACTACGACTCTGTCGCTACGACTCTGTCACTACGACTCTGCACTACGACTATGTCACTACGACTCTGTCACTACGACTCACTAGGGCGTATAAGATAAAAAATTGGACCCTGGTTAAAAAAAAAACAGAGTGTCTACGGTGACCGGACCAATAGTCTGGGAGATATTTTTCCGGCAAACCTAAATCTATTGAGTGTTCTTGGCTTAGTAGTGGGTCGAGACGTGCGTTCGAGTCCCAGCCAAGAATATTATTAACTTTTTTGTTCAATAAAAAGGGTTACGGTAATGTAGTTTTTTCCCTGGGCAACGCCGGGAAATTTATTTTGTAGGTCTACATGATAAACTTAGGTCTGTCGGAAAATATGTCTAGCTCTAGTCGTCCAGTGTTCGCGTGACGTGCCCTCCGGAACAATATCTCCCAGCCTATTTGTCCGGTCGCCGGACGCCTAGACAATGTAAAATAATTCGTTAAAAGAAAACGTTCTGTCGTTCAACAGACGTGTCATTGAATTATGAAGAAACGTTTGACGATTTTTTTAAATGTTAAAACTTTTTTCAAACTCTCACATTCATTTGACAGATCTAGGTGAATCAAATAGATAATATATTTCAGTTGAAATGTTTAGGCCTACACCGTCTATAACCAACCAAAAGAAACAAACCAATATCTGTTATCTTTAAATGTGTGTAGTGTTTGTCGTGGGAAATCTATAAACAATAACAACAGCAGTTAAATGTCGAAATACTTCAACAAAAAAAGAGTTTAAAAATAAAACGGTTGTAAAGTTGTAATCACAAATTAAGCATTAAATTACAATTTAGAAATGACTACATAATAATCTAATCAATTGCTCGCCTGTTTTAAATGTTATGAATAGAGCAGACCACTTTCCGTTGACATTTTTGGAGAACTAACCGCATTACGCGAAATCATAGAACTAATCTTCAGGGCTCAAAGGAATATTACTATAAGGTTTAATAAAGAAACTGCAACAGGTGTCCCGCTCTACACGAGGCCATCAGCTCAAGCTGCATGTCCCACATGCACGCACCGACGTCTACAAATATTCTTTTTTCCGTCAGCCATTAGGCTGTGGAACACCCTGGACCACGCCTCCATCACTGCCCCTACAGTTCAGGCTTTTAAATCGTCACTGAAGGGCTGGTCTAAAAACCTAAAGTGACACTCTGTCATCTGTTTATAATTGTTGTTTGTGATGCTTTTTATTTTATGTGTATTTAAATTGTGGACTCTTTCCTCGGTTCTAACGGGGTCTCCACAGTATTATGAAGAAGAAGAAGAAGAAGAAACACATCACTGTGAATTCTAAGTCATGAATTTCAGGTGTGTAGGTTATAGTTTTGTTGTTGTTTTGTTATTGTTCCATGTATGGCCATGTAATCGGGAGGACAAGTTCGACAATGTTGATTAAAGAACAACTTTCATTGATAACCTGGCAGTTAATGAACTTAGTAATCTACTAATGGAATAGTTTCAACAAAGGAATCTGATGGATCCCAAAACTTTACTAAAATATTAACACATTACACGCACACACACACACACAAATACACACAAACACACACACACAAACAAACAGACACAAACAAACAGACATACGATCAAGCACCCAATCGCTATCACCAAAGCTATAGACTTGGCAGATGCGGCTTGCAACGGTCTTCAAAACGGTCCTCAATCTGGCCCGCAATGGTCTTTAATCTGACCCACATATATAAAATAATTCGCAATGTGTGAAGAACTTTCTTCATAACTATATTTTCAAACTACAGTCCGACTCTAAACTTTGGTCTAAACATCAGTGAACTGGACTCTTTGTCTAAACTTTGGTCTAAACATCAGTGAACTGGACTCTTTGTCCAAACTCCAGTCCGACTCCAAACTTTGGTCTAAACATCAGTGAACTGGACTCTTTGTTCAAACTCCAGTCCGACTACAAACTTTGGTCTAAACATCAGTGAACTGGACTCTTTGTTCAAACTCCAGTCCGACTCTAAACTTTGGTATAAACATGAGTGAACTGGACTCTTTGTTCAAACTCCAGTCCGACTCTAAACTTTGGTATAAACATGAGTGAACTGGACTCTTTGTTCAAACTCCAGTCCGACTCTAAACTTTGGTATAAACATGAGTGAACTGGACTCTTTGTTCAAACTCCAGTCCGGCTCTAAACTTTGGTATAAACATGAGTGAACTGGACTCTTTGTTCAAACTCCAGTCCGGCTCTAAACTTTGGTATAAACATGAGTGAACTGGACTCTTTGTTCAAACTCCAGTCCGACTCTAAACTTTGGTATAAACATGAGTGAACTGGACTATTTGTTCAAACTCCAGTCCAACTCTAAACTTTGGTATAAACATGAGTGAACTGGACTCTTTGTTCAAACTCCAGTCCGACTCTAAACTTTGGTATAAACATGAGTGAACTGGACTCTTTGTTCAAACTCCAGTCCGACTCTAAACTTTGGTATAAACATGAGTGAACTGGACTCTTTGTTCAAACTTTGGTCTAAACATGAGTGAACTGAACTTTTTGTTCAAACTTTGAAACCATACTGATCTACATTCTTTTAAAATAATGATTGAATTTCCCCCTTTAAAAAAAAACTATTTTCTCTTTTCACTTGACTTTCCATTCATAATCTGCTTCTACCTTGTAACTTCCGAAACGCCATTTTCTCAACTCTATCATGTTAGGGACTCGGGGTGGTGATATCACAACGATATCAACTAACTCATTTAGCGTGTCAACATCAATAAATTCATCCGGTTCTTTTCCTAAACTTAAATTGCCTTTTTTGGCGTGTCTCTTGCGTGCCATTGATATTTGCTCTGCGTGCCTAGTCTATTAAAAGTACCGATGACAAGTATGCAGTGCATGCGAAATCTAGCTTAAGTTGTTTGGATTAGTTCGAAAAACATTGTATACAAATCCTGGTATATAAACTTAAAGACACGTTTGCGCCAAATATATTTCTTTAATAGATACTGAAAAACAATTTATAAAAAAAAAACCAAGTCCTAACTGTAGTATCATCTTATAAAAAAACGAAAAAAAAAAGATTTCTTGCTTTCTTCTTGTGACTCGCGATATAACTGTTTATTTTATTTCTTCTAATTCCTAGACAGATGGCCTGGGTCAACAACTTCTGTTCTTTAAGGGCTTTAAAAAAAAAGTTATAGTTGGCCATTAAGATAACGACTCAGTTGACTTTGTTCTGACGTAATTCTTAGATTCTTTTTTGTCTGTCATTTTCGTTAGTTGTATACAATCTTACCAATGGACTTATGTAGCAGCAAGTTAGTTGTATACAATCTTACCAATGGACTTATGTAGCAGCAAGTTAGTTGTATACAATCTTACCAATGGACTTATGTAGCAGCAAGTTAGTTGTATACAATCTTACCAATGGACTTGTGTAGCAGCAAGTTAGTTACAATCTTACCAATGGACTTATGTAGCAGCAAGTTAGTTGTATACAATCTTACCAATGGACTTATGTAGCAGCAAGTTCTATAATACATTGTATAGATGTATTGCTCTATAGATTGATAGATAGATATTATAATAGTTTGCATTGTTGAACATTAACAGAATTGAAACCGACATTTTACACAAAATAGATAAACATCTTTCAAGACCAAATAATATTCACAACCAACTAGCATATTGTCCCGTCCTTGTCCTTACCTTTTAACATGTTTTCTAAAGATTGTTTCGGTCGTGTGTTTTGATGTCTTCAGAAAAGCAATAAAACTTTTTTATTTATTCTTGTTGCCTATTCTTCGCCTGCAAGATAAACCGGGTGGTTTTTCCCCTTAACACGAAAAAAAAAAAAATAGCCCAATCGACCTTGACTTCACGAGCCGTCAAATTCCGCGCGATGGCTGTCGTTTAGTTCACTTATCGTTTCAAATTTTCGGAATTAAATATTCTGGTTGGCTGCGCTTGCTCCGCCCCCTTTTACCCCCCCCCCCCCCTTTTCCCGCCCGATATTCTTCCCCTTCACAGTTTATACTTAATGATTTATTATAGGAGTGTAGCTTCCATTTGTTTATTAGACCTACATTTCCAAGGCTAGATTATTATTGTTCATTATCATAGTGTTGTTATCATGTGAGGTGTAAAACGTAAACATGTTTTATGTCAGGACGAACCAGATCAGAATATGGCGTGACAATTTTGTGTTACTTTGTTCCTGGTTTATATCTGGTTCAAATCCCGAGACTTGTCTGCTGCACTTGGCTGGTGATGTTTTCGTTTTCTGTAAACATAGATTCACTGCGCATGACTATAGATAAAGAATGTGTCAAATATAAGCGATAGGGCAATAGTAGTGGTGGCGTAGTATCTTGCTTCCTAAGTGTCATTCGGGAATGGAATGGGTTACCTGAACTAGCCATGAAATGAGCCAATATGACATTACATTGACAAAAAAATTATCTGAACGCAAGATTAGAATAACAGGACATAGAAATCTTTTCCTAAGAAAATCATTAACATAAGAAATATTATTTGATTTTATTTAAATTGTATAATGAAGGGCCTATTTAGTATTGTGTTTTGTGTGTGTGTATCATATCTATCTATAGCCCATATATCTAAATAACTATCTTTTTTGTTAATGGTATCGCCTTGTATTCTTGCACATTTATTTTTCCCAGGAAGCCTGAATAAAAATCTGAAGTCTCTATTTACCTAAGTTATATTCAGCACAATTTTACCTTTAGGCTAAGCCGCTAAGCAAACATTGTTTGAATCAGACTACACAATTCTTAGGCATTATACTTTTAATTCATATATAATATAAATTATCCATCTATTTATGCAGGTCCACATATAGATTATACATATATATAATAGTTTATATTTAATATATATATGAGGTTACAGATAACGCGTTGATTATGTTGACATGACACTGCCTATCAGATCTTCTACTTCATATTACTATAGAGACCCCGTTAGACCCGACGAAAGAGTCCACAATTTATCTACATACAAAATGTTATAACATCACAAACAAGAATTACAAACAGATGACTTAGTTCCATTTGAGGTATTTAGTCCAACCCTTCAGTGAAGTTTTGAAAGCCGGTACAGTGAAAGCAGGCAGTGACGGAGGCTTGGTCCAGATGGGGGCAGGCAGTGACGGAGGCTTGGTCCAGATGGGGGCAGGCAGTGACGGAGGCTTGGTACAGATGGGGGCAGGCAGTGACGGAGACTTGGTACAGATGGGGGCAGGCAGTGACGGAGGCTTGGTCCAGATGGGGGCAGGCAGTGACGGAGGCTTGGTCCAGATGGGGGCAGGCAGTGACGGAGGCTTGGTACAGATGGGGGCAGGCAGTGACGGAGGCTTGGTACAGATGGGGGCAGGCAGTGACGGAAGCTTGGTACAGATGGGGGCAGGCAGTGACGGAGGCTTGGTCCAGATGGGGGCAGGCAGTGACGGAGGCTTGGTCCAGATGGGGGCAGGCAGTGACGGAGGCTTGGTACAGATGGGGGCAGGCAGTGACGGAGGCTTGGTACAGATGGGGGCAGGCAGTGACGGAAGCTTGGTACAGATGGGGGCAGGCAGTGACGGAGGCTTGGTACAGATGGGGGCAGGCAGTGACGGAGGCTTGGTACAGATGGAGACAGGCAGTGACGGAGGCTTGGTACAGATGGGGGCAGGGAGTGACGGAGGCTTGGTACAGATCTTTAATGAGTGCAATCGTCCAGGTCATAAAAGCATAATAGGAATTTGACAATCGGACACAGTCGGACACAATCGGACACATTCGTGAGCCCACCGACAAATAAATATAATTTTCTTCATACGGATTACGTAATGTGAACTCATGACTCTACCTTCTATTAGTATCATCCATTCTACCTTCTATCAGTATCATCCATTCTACCTTCTATCAGTATCATCCATTCTACCTTCTATCAGTATCATCCATTCTACCTTCTATCAGTATCATCCATTCTACCTTCTATCAGTATCATCCATTCTACCTTCTATTAGTATCATCCATTCTACCTTCTATTAGTATCATCCATTCTACCTTCTATCAGTATCATCCATTCTACCTTCTATCAGTATCATTCATGAGTTGATTCGTTTTAAAACATTCTTCTTTTCTAAATACCCGGAATTCGCCATAAGTAGCGAAACTGAATTGCCAAGTTTTTTTTAGAGGTAAGAAAAAAATGTTCTTTTAGAATTTAAGAGTAACATACTTAAAACTAAACAAAGAAATACTTTAGGCCTAGTACTTATTCTGACCGGATGTTTTGTATGGCGGGTTTCAAATAATAAGCAGGATCAATCCTGTGGGGTCAAAAGTTTGGTACAGAAAAGATTACTGAGTTTGAATAGAATTCGACTGACGCGAAAAATAAAGACGAAGGTTATCGAGGGTTAAGTTCAACAATGCGGAGACTTTTTATTAGAACCATTAGCCTATATGCACTGTATATATATATATTTGTGCGGAATAGTGTAGATATAGTATTGACTCTATGATTTACTGATGTTCTTATCGACATTATTTTATTTCATCAATACAAATATGAACTAAAAACGGAACAAATGCTGAGTGAAATACTGAAATATAAAAATCTTTATGCGGACAAAATTACGGCGAAGTTATTGGCAGAGCATTGGTTTAATATCCCTAGATTCATTTAATGGTAATGGTTTTATAAGAATTCTTTTTTTTATCTGTCTTCCATCTTTTGGTGTCCCGTCCCCTCCCAAATTTCCCTCTGAAATGTTCAACCATAAACGTCCTCTGAAATGTTCTACCATAAGCGTCCTCTGAAATGTTCTACCATAAACGTCCTCTGAAATGTTCTACCATAAACGTCCTCTGAAATGTTCTACCATAAACGTCCTCTGAAATGTTCTACCTTAAACGTCCTCTGAAATGTTCAACCATAAACGTCCTCTGAAATGTTCAACCACAAACGTCCTCTGAAATGTTCATCCATAAACGTCCTCTGAAATGTTCATCCATAAACGTCCTCTGAAATGTTCAACCATAAACGTTCTCTGAAATGTTCAACCATAAACGCGCTCTGAAATGTTCAACCATAAACGCGCTGTGAAATGTTCAAAATTTCACCGCTTCGCTACTGCCTTACATATACAATGCCAAAATTACAGATCCAAAGAAATGCATTATACAAACCCATCTATGGTCAAATTTAAACAGAAAACTATTATATAACCATTTTACACTATTCACCAAGTAGAAAGAATTATCATCAAGAGCCTTGCTCTATGATTTGCTCTGAGTTCTTAGTCTTTTTTTACTGGTGTATCAGCCCAGACAGACAAGTTCTATCATTACATGTACTTTAAAAAAAGAACTTAAAAATATATTTTCTTTAGATTCACCTTCGTTAAACATTTCTAGACACCCCCTCCCGCCCCCCTCCCCAAAGTTTTACTTCTGTATTAAGTAGATAAATACCGTATATACTCGCGTATAATTTGCACCGGTGTATAAGTCGCACCCCTAGTTTTTGTCGAAATTTTCTGTAAAATGAAAGTGCGACTTATACGCGAGTATTATACGGTAAGCTTACTGCAGTCTTTAGCTCTGGTTTATATTTAGTTTCGTAAAGTTTTGAGATTAGCAATTAACTCTTTATCCTTTGATGGAGAAATAATCAAAATAGTTTAGATATATAGATTTAGCCTAGACAATTCTCGCATTAAAAAGAAATGACTATGCATGTTCTTTGTTGCTCAATGTTAAATGCGCTCTGAGCTTACATTATGTTTGTTGGCAGCGCTATAGAAATAGAATTATTATTATTATTATCTAAAATTATTTTGCAGTAATGCAGAACAGAGAATACAAGTTAAAAACCATAGACTACAAGTGAATAACACAGTTCAGTGTTCGGGGAATAAACTTAGATAAACCCAAATCGAAAGCATTTGTTTGAAGGTCTGGTGTGTGATTACGTCCCAGGGGTAGTCTATTATGTCATGAAGGACAAACGTAGGACATTGATGACATCTGATGCCATCTCGTTTTGTGCGCCACTAACCCCAACAGACTATGAAGACTGGATAGCAGAAAATAATCGATAAAGAACTCACGGAATGTAGTAAACAAGGTGTTTGACATAATGGACATTGAACAAATTTGTTAACAATATAATAGAACCCTGTGGTGACGTAGTGAATCAGTTGTCTTGATGTCTTGAATCAATGATAGGTATATTTACAGGTTTAGGCCTGGGTCTATGTACAGTTAGACATATTTACAGGTATAGGTCTATGTAGGCCTACAGGTAGACATATTTACAGGTATAGGTCTATGTAGGCCTACAGGTAGACATATTTACATTTAGGCCTATAGGTCTATGTACAGGTAGACATATTTACAGGTAGGCCTATAGGTCTATGTACAGATATAGGTCTATGTACAGGTATAGATATATGTACAGGTATAGACATATGTACAGGTATAGACATATGTACAGGTATAGACATATGTACAGGTATAGACATATGTACAGGTATAGACATATGTACAGATATAGGTCTATGTACAGGTATAGACATATGTACAGGTATAGACATATGTACAGGTATAGACATATGTACAGGTATAGACATATGTACAGGTATAGACATATGTACAGATATAGGTCTATGTACAGGTATAGACATATGTACAGGTATAGACATATGTACAGATATAGGTCTATGTACAGGTATAGACATATGTACAGGTATAGACATATGTACAGATATAGGTCTATGTACAGGTATAGACATATGTACAGGTATAGACATATGTACAGGTATAGACATATGTACAGGTATAGACATATGTACAGGTATAGACATATGTACAGGTATAGGCATATGTACAGGTATAGACATATGTACAGGTATAGGTCTATGTACAGGTATAGACATATGTACAGGTATAGGTCTATGTACAGGTATAGACCAATATTTATTTTATCATGTTGTGCGAAGATTTCTCCTTTGTTTGTTTGCTTTTAAAAGGAGTTGTTAAATATTATGAATAGTCTCCGAGATATTGACGAATCGCAAACATGTAAACAGACAGAAAGTTTGACAAAGACTAAATATAGATCATGGTTCGGCAACCTTTTCATAATAGTGTGCCAAAATAGAATTTCCTTTTTTCATAATAGTGTGCCAAAATAGAATTTCCCCTTTTCATAATAGTGTGCCAAAATAGAATTTCCCCTTTTCATAATAGTGTGCCAAAATAGAATTTCCCCTTTTCATAATAGTGTGCCAAAATAGAATTTCCCCTTTTCATAATAGTGTGCCAAAATAGAATTTCCCCTTTTCATAATAGTGTGCCAAAATAGAATTTCCCCTTTTCATAATAGTGTGCCAAAATAGAATTTCCCCTTTTCATAATAGTGTGCCAAAATAGAATTTCCCCTTTTCATAATAGTGTGCCAAAATAGAATTTCCCCTTTTCATAATATTGTGCCAAAATAGAATTTCCCCTTTTCATAATAGTGTGCCAAAATAGAATTTCCCCTTTTCATAATAGTGTGCCAAAATAGAATTTCCCCTTTTCATAATAGTGTGCCAAAATAGAATTTCCCCTTTTCATAATAGTGTGCCAAAATAGAATTTCCCCTTTTCATAATAGTGTGCCAAAATAGAATTTCCTAATACATTCAGCGTGCCAACAGCCTAATATTCATCCTGCTGTTGCACTAAATTTCTGGTAGAAGAGACTTGAATATACTTTTGGGGCCTTTGCCACATGCCATTGAAAATCCCTCGGCGTGCCAATTGTGGCACGCGTGCCGTATTTTGCCGACCCCTGATATATATTATTTAGACTGATCAGAGAGATATAGAGAGATAGATAGATGGTGTATATATTACATGTATATAAATATACATACATAGATAGGTTTATTGGTAGATAGATATGTAGATGGAAACTTCCTCTACTTCTTCTTTATATTACTGTGGAGACCCCGATATATACAAAGATTGATAAATAGATAGATAGATGGCAACTTAAGCATTGATAAATAGGCAGATACATTAGCATAAACTGATGTACCAACAAACCAGTATATACGTCATTCATATACATTCTGATTGAAGCAATATAAAACTGTATAACACACTAATCAATATCATTATTCCCAATGATCAAGGGCCGAATCTCAACTTACAGCGCCAGCATTTTGGAAGAATAGGGCAGGGGAGGGCGGAGTGGACTGAAATCAATACTTGACCTATATTCATTATAATCAAACTATCTCGGAGAACGGTATAATTATATTGTATCATTTAATCATTTCTCGCTTCATTAGGTTTGACGTTTTAATTAGAACTACATTTTATGTAGGCAACGATAAAGTCCCGAAGTGATTGAATATAAGACAACTTTTGACCTAACGTGTATTTTGAAGTTATAAGATATTTATAATAATAATAATATTTCTTGATGTGTCAAATATCGCGTTATGTTGTTTTAGTAAATGATATATAGATTTAGCGGACCAATTTAACTGTTATATTTTAAATATAATGATAAATAGGTGCCACATACTTATTAGCTATATAAAGATATACTTATCTATAGACCTATATATCGGCGTACGACGTGTCTACTCCCCAGAAAGAAACGCCTTTGGGGGCATTATGACCAGCGGCGTATTCATACATGTGCATCAAGGGGCGTCACTAGAGTCTATATCACATTTTGAACAAGAGAAATTGACAAAAATGTGGAATCGACTTTCCGGTACCTTGAATCAGTATTTCCGCTTACGAAGACACGCCAATGGTTATAGAAGACACAATTCTTGCAAAAAATCGTAATATTTAAAGTTTCATTTTAAACTTAAATCGGGACATTGTGGCCGAACGGCAGCGCGTTCGACTGGCGTTCCACAGTATCTATAACCACGGAATACTCGGGGATTGTGTGACCAGCGCAATGCCCAGCCGCCTTTACTTTACCCATACTAGTAAAGTCAGGGACCCATCAGAGTTCGGTAGACTCAGGGACGCCCTCCAATGCCGGGGGAAAAAAAACTCGAGCCTACACCAGGATTCGAACCCAGGACCTTGGGTATGCCAGCTGAATGCGATGTCAACTCGGCTACCATGCCCCCATCAACATAAAATAAAAAATTGTGTCAAAAATAAATTCGATAAACCATTTTTTAAAAAGTATTTCTTCTGTGTAAGCTTATGTCTACTTACTGTTTCAACAATTCAAGAACCACAACTCCTAAGCGTCAACAACGATGCTAATGATGAACTTCCGAAACCAAGTGAACATCTCATTATAAGCAGGAGACAAACTATTTAGTCCGTTTTAAGAAATTGCCACGAGAAGAACTCATGTTTCCTTTTTTTTATATTTTGTTTCCTTTTTGTGGTGCACTGGCTAGTCTAGTTATACGACACAATGACCCGGGAAAAAATGGGGAGGGGCGGGAAAATAGTGGGGCGGTGCCTCGAGGCAATAAAAAAAAAGGAGGGGGGGGGGGGGGATGCAGAGAATAGCAACTGGGTGGGGGAGAGAGAAAAAAATAGGGGAAGGTGGGTGGAGAGAGAAGGGTGGGAGACGGTTCACACGGATCTAAGACCGAATAAAAATATTGCTCCGTGTGACCGACTTACGGCGTTGAATCCGCATCAACAATAAGTGCTGAAGGTCGTAAAAGGGGTCGGGCGTAGGGAGCAGAAGCGTAACTAAGGGGGGGCAGGGGGGTACAGAAGTCCCCGGGCGTCGAGGTAAAAGTGGGCGCCAAAATAAGACTTACAATGTTACACTTAGTTAGACTAAGGTGATTTAACGAGGATGGGGATGGGAGGGGGGGGCGAAAGCGCCAATTTTATAGTTCGCCCCCCGAGCGTAAAATATTCTAGCTACGCCTCAATGGGGGGAGTTGCGGAAGGGGAGGGAATGGGATTTTGAATGAATGGTCAGAGATGGGTGCGAGGGCGTACAGTGTCAAATATCGACATAAGGCGTTTTCTTATCGAAAACAAATGAATGACCCATAAAAAGGCAGGCGGAAAAGAGGGGGAAGGGCTTGTGACCCAATAAAGAAGTCGTCCACATACGACCTCGCACAATTTGTCTACTCAATCGTTTCCGCCAACACTGTCAGAGTTTCTTTTCTTTATAAAACCACTCACGCCCATCTACACACTCTACAACATCGTGTTGCTGTGTTGAGTTTGACGTGCGAATGAACACAGTGATGCTTTGGTCTCTACACGGAGCACGTGGGCCGATCGGCAGCGCGTTCACCTGGCGTACCGAAGGGTTCACCTGGCGTACCGAAGGGTTCGAATCCTGGTCATGGCTAGGATTTTTTTCCTTCGACTCGAGGGTTTCTCTGGTACTTGACATGAATTGGAGTAAAGTAAAGGCGGCTGGACATTGTCCTGGCCACACATCGCAGAGTATGCCGTGGCCACTGTACCTTTTGCACGCTGCTTCACCGGCACTATAATCACGAAACAATACGACCATGCGAAAAAAAATCAAGAAATGTATAATTTACCTATAACAAACACAAGATCATGTCAATATTAAATGTATAATTTACCTATAACAAACACAAGATCATGTCAATATTACATGTATAATTTACCTATAACAAACACAAGATCATGTCAATATTACATGTATAATTTACCTATAACAAACACAAGATCATGTCAATATTACATGTATAATTTACCTATAACAAACACAAGATCATGTCAATATTAAATGTATAATTTACCTATAACAAACACAAGATCATGTCAATATTAAATGTATAATTTACCTATAACAAACACAAGATCATGTCAATATTAATTGTATAATTTACCTATAACAAACACAAGATCATGTCAATATTAAATGTATAATTTACCTATAACAAACACAAGATCATGTCAATATTAATTGTATAATTTACCTATAACAAACACAAGATCATGTCAATATTAATTGTATAATTTACCTATAACAAACACAAGATCATGTCAATATTAATTGTATAATTTACCTATAACAAACACAAGATCATGTCAATATTAATTGTATAATTTACCTATAACAAACACAAGATCATGTCAATATTAAATGTATAATTTACCTATAACAAACACAAGATCATGTCAATATTAATTGTATAATTTACCTATAACAAACACAAGATCATGTCAACATTAATTGTATAATTTACCTATAACAAACACAAGATCATGTCAATATTAATTGTATAATTTACCTATAACAAACACAAGATCATGTCAATATTAATTGTATAATTTACCTATAACAAACACAAGATCATGTCAATATTAATTGTATAATTTACCTATAACAAACACAAGATCATGTCAATATTAAATGTATAATTTACCTATAACAAACACAAGATCATGTCAATATTAATTGTATAATTTACCTATAACAAACACAAGATCATGTCAATATTAATTGTATAATTTACCTATAACAAACACAAGATCATGTCAATATTAAATGTATAATTTACCTATAACAAACACAAGATCATGTCAATATTAAATGTATAATTTACCTATAACAAACACAAGATCATGTCAATATTAAATGTATAATTTACCTATAACAAACACATGATCATGTCAATATTAAAAGTATAATTTACCTATAACAAACACAAGATCATGTCAATATTAAATGTTTAATTTACCTATAACAAACACAAGATCATGTCAATATTAAATGTATAATTTACCTATAACACAAGATCATGTCAATACAAATATATAATTTACCTATAACAAACACATGATCATGTCAATATTAAATGTATAATTTACCTATAACAAACACAAAATCATGTCAATATTAAATGTTTAATTTACCTATAACAAACACAAGATCATGTCAATATTAAATGTATAATTTACCTATAACACAAGATCATGTCAATATACATGTATAATTTACCTATAACAAACACAAGATCATGTCAATATTAAATGTATAATTTACCTATAACAAACACAAGATCATGTCAATATTAAATGTATAATTTACCTATAACAAACACAAGATCATGTCAATATAAAATGTATAATTTACCTATAACAAACACAAGATCATGTCAATATAAAATGTATAATTTACCTATAACAAACACAAGATCATGTCAATATAAATGTATAATTTACCTATAACAAACACAAGATCATGTCAATATTAAATGTATAATTTACCTATAACAAACACAAGATCATGTCAATATTAAATGTATAATTTACCTATAACAAACACAAGATCATGTCAATATAAAATGTATAATTTACCTATAACAAACACAAGATCATGTCAATATAAAATGTATAATTTACCTATAACAAAAACAAGTTCATGTCAATATTAAAGTACCGGGCCGACCATATATGTATGGGACTCATCAAATTAACATTTAAAAAAAAATGTAACGAATTCAGAAAAGAGCCGCAATGTTCATTACTAACGAATATTAAAAACTGACAAGAGTAACACCAATAGTAAAATCACTAAACCTAGAAACACTAGAGGACAGAAGGGCAAAGAGTAAAGTAGTAATAATACATAAGGGATTAAACTCTCATTTAGAAATACAACACAATAACAACCTATTGCAAAGCCCAGATAAACATAAGGACAAAAACACTTTCCTTATCCCTAATACGAGAACAAATGCATATTACTATTTCTTCCCGAGTGGCATCCGGGCATGTAATGGGTTACCTGAACAAACCAGGAAAACCAGTAATTTAACATAATTTAAAACACTAATAGAAAAGCAGGACTAGACTCGGACCACGAATGTGCGTAGGACGCAATAATTTAATAATCTTCTTAATAGAAGGAGCGCCTGTAATGTATGAGATGAGATAAGATAAGAATACCCAATTTTTTTAAAATCTCAGGTAGGGCCTACATATTATTTATTCACTTCTGAGTGGTCAAGTGTAGATGACCTCTTTGTATGCTTAAAACAGCTTTAATGTGTGATAAAATCTGTTTACAAAAAGACGTTGAACCGAAAGTTGAAAGTTGAGCGAATGATTAGAAGTTGAGAATAGCATACGACTTATCTAAGCAGCTTTCTTCCAGATTTTCCCGCAAATTGGCACATTGCGATGCCCATTTTTTAATCTATATATATATAAAGTAGCTTGTGTGTATGTCTAACTGTCTAACCAATCATAATAGATTTATTTAAAGTCTCGTGATCTTATTGATCCATTATTGACATGTTGTTTCCCTATCGTAGGGGTTGGCGTCTTCGACTGCCATGCGGGCGATCTGAGTTCGATTCTTAACTAATCGCGTTATTTTTTTTTTACTCCCTTTATTTTAAGTTGCAATGTCTGCAATCGTCAATCGTCAATGCATGGTGCAAAAATTGGCTTCGATTTTTCGACCACTTCCCGTGGTCCGATCGAGCTGAAATTTGGACAGCAGATTTGGGGCGCCTAACAATACATCCTATCAAATTTTCAGTTAAAACGACTTAATAATACTACACTTATGACAATATTCATTTCTTAAAAGGAAAGTATAAGAAATATTTTGATTTCGCGTTAAAAATGCCTGTGTAACTTTTTATACTTTTTTCGGCGCAAAGCTAGAAAACAAAAATATTATGCGCTCAGATTATTTTTAGAACAATTCATACGGAGTAAGGAGATATTTTTGAGATTTGCGACACAGATATTTTTTAATTACATGATGGTAAACTTAGTTTGCAAATAAAGGGAGTATGATAAAAACTGTGTTTACTCCCTTTATTTTAAGTTGCAATGTCTGCAATCGTCAATGGTGCAAAAATTGGCTTCGATTTTTCGACCACTTCCCATGGTCCGATCGAGCTGAAATTTGGACAGCAAATTTGTGGCGCCTAACAATACATCCTATCAAATTTTCAGTTTAAACGACTTAATAATACTACACTTATGACAATATTCATTTCTTAAAAGGAATGTATAAGAAATATTTTGATTTCGCGTTAAAAATGCCTGTGAAACTTTTTATACTTTTTCGGCGCAAAGCTAGAAAAAAAAATTTATGCGCTACGATTATTTTTAGAACAATTCATACGGAGTAAGGAGATATTTTTGAGATTTGCGACACAGATATTTGTTCTGTACGTTTCATTTGCAGTAGTCAATCAATTATTTAATTACATGATGGTAAACTTAGTTTGCAAATAATGGGAGTATAATAAAAACTTCGTTTTTACGGTTTTCTTGTTATTTATTGTAGTTAATGAAATGTTTATCTTTAGATTATACAGGCCTATTTAATTTTTTCAAGCCAACGCCGGGTAATTTAGCTTATAAGCTTATATAAAATAACACTTGCTACATTTAACTCAAATTCAGAAATACAATATTTTTACATTCTGTTGTATTTTTACTCCCTTTCTTTTAAGTTCTGCTGTCTGTCCGCTAGGATGGATTGGTTGGTTGGATGACAGCAAAACTTTGAATCGATTTTCCGACCACTTCTCGTGGTTTGATCGAGCTGAAATTTGAACAGCAGACTTGCACAGACTAACAATACATTCTATCAAAGTTTCAGCATCGTAGCATTTGGAATAGTCACGAATTACTTCTACCAAGTTGCGAATCGAGGAATATATTTTACGAAAAAACATGGCTACCTTTGACGGAAGTATATTAACTTTTCGGATATGTTAGTTTTTACGAAATAAATACGAATGAAAACGACACAATATAGCCGAAACAAAAGCAAGTTTTTTTTTTAATGCGCAATCGTTATAATTAGATAATAATATGTATTTGCCGACATTATCTATTCGAAATTTTTTTGTTTTGTAGTGAAGTGGAAATGGTAAACTTAGTTTGCAAAGAAAGGGAGTATTATAGAAACTTTAATTTTATGGTTTTCTTGTTTTCATTTAAATGTATCTGGCGCTCTTAGACACAAGGCAATAGCACCGTGCAAATACAATTTCTTCAAATCCTACTTTTTGTTGGCCTTCTGTAAATGACCGAATGCTCTCTCGGAAGTTCAAGCTATAACGATATAAATAACCGAATTATTTATTACGACACTCGCTACAAGGTTTTATAAAATGAACGTTCTAGAATGCTTGTGAACTGGACCTTGTAGTGTTGACTATTTTCAGAGCCTCCGGAAGTCTCCGCTGCAGCAAAGTTGACCTTTTGGCCAACTCTACGGTGTTTTGCGTTTGATTCTTTCAACTTTGTTGGCCCTGTAGCCATCCAGGCTCTGGGAATGTTAGGTATACGCCAAGGAAGACTTACAAATTGTGTCGACAAATCTTCGGAGAAATTCACTCGGAGTGTTGAAACCTTCCATGGTAGACCGGCACGTGTGGAGAGATCCATGCAAACTGGTTCTTGGTACCTGTCACCTGGTGCTCCTACCTTGACGTGGTGTGACAGCTTGAGTGTTCCGATGAC
Source organism: Anisus vortex (assembly GCA_949126835.1). Classification (NCBI taxonomy): domain Eukaryota; kingdom Metazoa; phylum Mollusca; class Gastropoda; family Planorbidae; genus Anisus; species Anisus vortex. The sequence goes on from OX421504.1 coordinate 38,134,717, forward strand.
CCTTCAGAGCAGGTCCAAACTTAATTGGACTATTAAATTGGACTGCTTTTGTAGGAAAATGGCCAATACTAAAGGGGCACCTTATCACCACGATAGACAATCGAAGACCTTTCGTTTGATTCTTTTTGCCACGTCGTATCAACGGGGGGAAAACTTGGTTTCCACGGATTTTCGACGTAGGCCTAATTACGAAGTGGAGGTGATTTAGTTCAGTGATCGACAAACGTTTTGCTAATAGTGTGCTAAACTAGAATTTCTAAATTATGCAGCATGCCAACACCCTGAAAGTCAACTTGATCTACTATATTATTTATTTATTGTTTTAAGACAATTTATTTAGCGCCGTAGCAAGACCATAAGGCCAAAAGCAAAAGAGCTTTAAAGGCTAGTCAGATACAAAAATATCGTGGTATTTTTACACAGTTCGACGTATGATATAAGAAACACGTGTAAAGGTCGTAATTATGTTTTACTTCAGGGTTAGGCAACCTTTTGATAATAATATGCCAAAGTAGGATTTCTAATTCATTCAGCGTGCCAACAGCCTAAAAGTCATCCTGTTCTGGCAATCAATATTTTTTCGTAGAAGAGACATGAATTATTGCTTTCTGGGGTATTCCGCGTGCCATTGAAAATCTCTCTGCGTGCCAAGTCTAGCACGCGTTACGTAGGTTGCCAACCCCTGTTTTACTTCATCGCCGTGTTAGAGAGGGGGGAGGGGAAATCCTTTAGACATATAAATCTTTAATCACCTTCGAAACTATGATAATCGACATATTTCCTATCTCGTTGAATATAAAATACGCTTTGTAATAATGAAATCCAAATTTAATGAAAATCAGATCTAATAATAATCTAATAGTAAAGTAGTAGATCTAATAATAATCCTACTTTTTGTTGGCCTTCTGTAAATGACCGAATGCTCTCTCGAAGTGGCTATTCGGACCCGATAGACTTAGACTAGTAATCGGTAACAAAACGAATGTTTAATGAAATAGAGAGACAGCCTTAGTTAGTATCAGTTAGTTTATAGGGTAGGGATGGCTTTGTAGTATTTTTTTGTAATAGTATCGGTTAGGTCTTATAGGATAGGAATTAAGAATAGTAGAATTGTAGGTTTTTTTTTATTTTAATTAAATTTTTCCATAATCTATATATATAAAGTAGCTTGTGTGTATGTCTAACTGTCTAACCAATCATAATAGATTTATTTAAAGTATCGCGATCTTATTGATCATTTATTGACATGTTGTTTCCCTAGCGTATGGGTTGGCGTCTTCGACTGCCATGCGGGCGATCTGAGTTCGATTCTTAACTAATCGCGTTATTTTTTTTCTACCTTTATTTAAATTTGCCATTAATATTACTTTAAAAAAAAAAAGATTGTATGGATTTTAGGACTTAAAACGTTCCTAAAATGTTTTAAGTAAAAAAAATCTAAAAATGATATTTTAGACGCACGCGGAAGATTCTTATCCACTGGGTTAGACTAGTCCTAACATTTGTTAAGTAAAAAGACATGCTTTTTTACTCCCTTTTTACTTCCTTTATTTTAAGTTGCATTTTCTGTCTGTCTGTCTGTCTGTCTGCAATCGTCGTGCAAAACTTTGCTTCGATTTTTCGACCACTTTCCGTGGTTCGATCGAGCTGCAATTCGGACAGCAGATTTGTGTCGCCTAACAATACATTCTATCAAATTTTCAGTTAAAACGACTTAATAATACTACACTTATGACAATATTCATTTCTTAAAAGGAAAGTATAAGAAATATTTAATTTCGCGTTAAAAATGCCTGTGCAACTTTTTATAGTTTTTCGGCGCAAAGCTAGAAAAAAAAATAATTATGCGCTACGATTATTTTTAGAACAATTCATACGGAGTAAGGAGATATTTTTGAGATTTGCAACACAGATATTTTTTCTGTACGTTTCATTTGCAGTAGTCAATCAATTATTTAATTACATGATGGTAAACTTAGTTTACAAATAAAGGGAGTATAATAAAAACTTCGTTTATACGGTTTTCTTGTTACTCCCTTTTTTTTAAGTTGCAATGTCTGCAATCGTCGTGCAAAAATTGGCTTCGATTTTTCGACCACTTCCCGTGGTCAGATCAAGCTGAAATTAGGACAGCAGATTTGTGGCACCTAACAATACATCCTATCAAATATTTTCAGTTTAAACAATTTAATAATACTACACTTATGACAATATTCATTTCTTAAAAGGAAAGTATCAGAAAAATTTTGATTTTGCGTAAAAAAGGCCTGTGCAACTTTTTATACTTTTTTGGCGCAAAGCTAAAAAAAAAAATTATGCGCTAAGATTATTTTTAGAACAATTCACACAGAGTAAGGAGATATTTTTGAGATTTGCGACACAGATATTTTTGAATTACATGATGGTAAACTTAGTTTGCAAATAAAGGGAGTATGATAAAAACTGTGTTTTTATGGTTTTCTTGTTTAAGTTTCATTTTCTGTCTGTCTGTCTGTCTGATTGCAATGGTGCAAGAATTGGCATCGATTTTTCTAACACTTTCCGTGGTCCAATCAAGCTGAAATTTTGACAGATGACTTGTGGCGCCTAACAATGCATTCTATCAAATTTTCAGTTAAAACAACTTAATAATACTACACTTATGACAATATTCATTTCTTAAAAGGAAAGTATAAGAAAAATTTTGGTTTCACTTTAAAAATGCCTGTACAACTTTTTATAGTTTTTTGGCGCAAAGCTAGAAAAAAAAATTATGCGCCAAGATTATTTTTAGAACAATTCATACGGAGTAAGGAGATATTTTTGAGATTTGCGACACAGATATTTTTCTGTACGTTTCATTTACAGTAGTCAATCAATTATTTAATTACATGATGGTAAACTTAGTTTGCAAATAAAGGGAGTATAATCAAAACTTCGTTTTATGGTTTTCTTGTTAAACCTGATTACAAAAGTTATTTTAAATTACTTTCCTAATTGTTTTCAGTAAATAATTATATTTTTAAAATTATTACTTCTAGTCTATATCTTTTTATTTTTTTTAGTTTATTAAATGTTTATCTTTAGATTATACAGGCCTATTTAATTTTTCCAAACCAACGCCGGGTAATTTAGCTTGTATTTAAAACAAAAACACTTTCATATCACAAATGCATATGAGTACTCTTTCATCCGGGCAAGGAATGGGTTGCCTGAACTAACCAGGACAACCAGTAAATTAACTTATTTAAAGCACCAATAGAAATGCAGGACTAGACTCAAACCATGGAAGTGCCTAGTTTATTTCAATATTTTTGTTTTTAACAAATTTAATGCACAATGTTATGTATAAAGTTATATTGTAGAGGCAGCAATAGGCTAGACTGTTTTGGCTGTGTACCTTGCATTATTTTTAGATAATTTTATTATCTGAAAAATTGTTTTGTAAAGCAGGTATTGAGATTCATCTAGTGATAATTTTTGTCACATAAATGAGCAACTCAAAGAATGGCATTGATTTAATTGACTTTATACATAGGGAAATAAGACATTTTCTTTTGTAATATTTTTTAATTCTGTTGTATTTTTACTCCCTTTCTTTTAAGTCCTGCTGTCTGTCCGCTTGGATGGATGGTTGGTTGGATGACAGCAACACTTTGAATCGATTTTCCGACCACTATTCGTGGTTTGATCGAGCTGAAATTTGGGCAGCAGACTTGCACAGACTAACAATACATTCTTTCAAATTTTCAGCATCGTAGCATTTGGAATAGTCACGAATTCCTTCTACCAAGTTGCGAATCGAGGAATATATTTTACGAAAAAACATGGCTACCTTTGACGGAAGTACATAAACTTTTCGGTTATGTTAGTTTTTACGAAATAAATACGAATGAAAACGACACAATATAGCGAAACAAAAGCAAGTTGTTTTTTTAAAATGCGCAATCGTTATAATTAGATAATAATATGTATTTGCCGACATTACTGATTCGAAATTTTTTTAGTTTTGTAGTGAAGTGGAAATGGTAAACTTAGTTTGCAAAGAAAGGGAGTATAATAGAAACTTTAATTTTATGGTTTTCTTGTTTTCATTTAAAAGTATCTGGCGCTCTTAGACACAAGGCAATAGCACCGTGCAAATAAAATTTCTTCAAATCCTAGTTTTTTTTGGCCTTCTGTAAATGACCGAATGCTCTCTCGGAAGTTCAAGCTATAACGATATAAATAACCGAATTATTTATTACGACACTCACTACAAAGTTTTATAAAATGAACGTTCTAGAATGTTTGTGAACTGGACCTTGTAGATGTTGACTATTTTCAGAGCCTCCGGAAGTCTCCGCTGCAGCAAAGTTGACCTTTTGGCCAACTCTACGGTGTTTTGCGTTTGATTCTTTCAACTTTGTTGGCCCTGTAGCCATCCAGGCTCTGGGAATGTTAGGTATACGCCAAGGAAGACTTACAAATTGTGTCGACAAATCTTCGGAGAAATTCACTCGGAGTGTTGAAACCTTCCATGGTAGACCGGCACGTGTGGAGAGATCCATGCAAACTGGTTCTTGGTACCTGTCACCTGGTGCTCCTACCTTGACGTGGTGTGACAGCTTGAGTGTTCCGATGACCCTTCAGAGCAGGTCCAAACTTAATTGGACTATTAAATTGGACTGCTTTTGTAGGAAAATGGCCAATACTAAAGGGGCACCTTATCACCACGATAGACAATCGAAGACCTTTCGTTAGATTCTTTTTGCCACGTCGTATCAACGGGGGGAAAACTTGGTTTCCACGGATTTTCGACGTAGGCCTAATTACGAAGTGGAGATGATTTAGTTCAGTTATCGGCAAACGTTTTGCTAATAGTGTGCTAAACTAGAATTTCTAAATTATGCAGCGTGCCAACAGCCCGAAAGCCAACTTGATCTACTATATTATTTATTTATTGTTTTAAGACAATTTATTTACCGCGGTAGCAAGACCATCAGGCCAAAAGCAAAGGAGCTTTATAGACTACTCAGATACAAAAATGTCGTGGTATATTTACACAGTTCGACGTATGATATAAGAAACACGTGTAAAGGTCGTAACTATGTTTTACTTCAGGGTTAGGCAACCTTTTGATAATAGTATGCCAAAGTAGGATTTCTAATTCATTCAGCGTGCCAACAGCCTAAAAGTCATCCTGTTCTGGCAATCAATATTTTTTTGTAGAAGAGACATGAATTATTGCTTTCTGGGTATTCCGCGTGCCATTGAAAATCTCTCTGCACGCCAAGTCTAGCACGCGTTACGTAGGTTGCCAATCCCTGTTTTTCTTCATCGCCGTGTCAGAGAGGGAAGGGGAAATCCTTTAGACACATAGTAAATCTTTAATTCCCTTCGAAACTATGATAATCGACATATTTCCTATCTCGTTGAATATAAAATAGGCCTTGTAATAATGAAATCCAAATTTAATGAAAATCAGATCTAATAATAATCTAATAGTAAAGTAGTAATAATAATCCTACTTTTTGTTGGCCTTCTGTAAATGACCGAATGCTCTCTCGAAGTGGCTATATGGACCCGATAGACTACTAGAAATAGTAACAAAACGAATGTTAAATGAAATAGAGACATCCCTAGTTAGTATCAGTTAGTTTATAGGGTAAGGATGGCTTTGTAGTATTTTTTTGTAATAGTATCGGTTAGGTCTTATAGGATAGGAATTAGGAATAGGAGTAGAATTGGTGTTTTTTGTGGGTTGTAATTACATTTTTTCGATGTAATTTGACGTAAAAAGCAAAGGCTGCTAAAGAAATATTTATATCACCCAACAGTAGGCTACATATTAGACCAAGAAATAAATAGCACTGACGTTTAGAACAAGACTTGTAGGCTCGGGTCATTAGGCTATACATTCAATTTATGAATCGGTTGGACACTAACCAAAGATTGGTGTGTTTGTAAACTATCTCAGTTTCAGATTGGTTTGATTTTAACTTGAACAAAATAGGTTTACAAAAGATTTATATAAAAAAATGTATATCAATCGGCTTGCACTTAAGTCATCATTTGATTTTACCTCTCATAGTACACCAGAACTTGAATATAACTAGAAAAATAAATGGTGCCCGCTTGGTTGGGATGACACTGAAAGGGTTGTATCAATCAGCTTAGAATATATAAAAAAAAGTTGGCCTCCTTAATGCGACGTAGGACGCGAAACAGACAAACTAAACTTTAATATCAATAACGATATTAAAAATGTTTAGTACCAGTCCATAATTTTTTTTTTAATCGGGCTCCAATTTAGAATGTACCAGTTTTCCCTCAAAATGAGCTTACATTATGTTGGTTGGCAGCGCTATATAATTTGTTCCACCCCCACCTTGCACTATTTGCCTTCACTCCCAACTTGATGAAAATCAAAAGTAAAAAATATAGATGTATACAATTGACAAGTCTTAATTAGGCGTGACCCTTTGAACTGGTGTGATTGTAAATTTCCGGTTCTATTTTTAAATGTTTAATTATTTTAGGCATTTCCGTAAACAAAACAAGCATGCTTTTGCTGGTTATTGACAGTTAGTTGATTTCAACCTCGACGGCTAGTTCTAGTCTTTTATAATTATACAAAATATACAATATTTGTTATGAGGAATCCGTTTTTAACATCAAAAGTGAGTAGGCGATAATTAATACTCAAGTGTTAGTCGCATGTAGCTTGTTTTATAAAATAAATTAGTGAAGAGTTGCGTTTTCTTGGTTATTAAAAAAAAATTCGTAGATTTATAAAAACGAATAGCCTAACAAAAATTATTTTGCATTAAGCAATAAGTTTGATATTATAAAAAGGTGATTATTCCCTTCTGACTTTCACAATACATTGTTTTCTTTTGGGAACATCTTTTGGAAACTAAAGAAATGTTAATTTCCAACAAATGTTCGTACAACCAGTAACCCAGCACACAGACATGTTTCGAATAAAATGATCGAATTCGACCGGAAATGTTTTTTCTTTTGAACTTTTATGCATGCATACACGTTAAGACTTGTCAATAGATGATTTGATGTAAATTATCTTAAACTTATTCAAGTAGAAATTTTATTTCAGGATTTAGTTGATCTATTTTTTCAAATGACGTCAAATTGTTTAAACACATCGCTTCCCCGGTCACACGAACCCCCTCCCCTGCGTAGCGGGTGACATTTGTGGACGGCCCCCTTAAAGTAATAATGTTGTTGGTTTTAATCAAGGGGAAATAATCTAACAAATCAACAATGCACCAGTCATGACACAGTTCTCGACCTTTAAGCTAATTATTAGCCATACTTTTTCCAACTTAACAAAATAGATGGCCACCTAGCAAACGAATCAGGTTTGTGTACACTGAGGGGAGAAATCGATTTTTAAACAAACTAGACCCTGTGGATACATTGTTACAGTTGAAATGAAATTTCTTGGAATGACAGTATTGTTAATGTGTTGCCTGAGGCCCTTCACTTACATGTATAATTCTGGTTGAACGGTTTTTTAGTGTTGCCTTAGTTAAATGCTGATGGAAATTTACTGAGAATTCGGGCGTACTTACTGCTGTTTGATATGAAACAGCATTTGTGGAACATTTTACAAGAGAATACATTCTACAGAATAGAAAGAATACATTCTACAGAAAAGAAAGAATACATTCTACAGAAAAGAAGGAATACATTCTACAGAATAGAAAGAATACATTCTACAGAAAAGAAGAAATACATTCTACAGAATAGAAAGAATACATTCTACAGAATAGAAGGAATACATTCTACAGAATAGAAGGAATACATTCTACAGAATAGAAAGAGTACATTCTACAGAATAGAAAGAATACATTCTACAGAATAGAAAGAATACATTCTACAGAATAGAAGGAATACATTCTACAGAATAGAAAGAATACATTCTACAGAATAGAAGGAATACATTCTACAGAATAGAAAGAATACATTCTACAGAATAAAAAAATAAACATTCTTCAGAATAGAAAGAATACATTCCACAGAATAGAAATAACACATTCCACAGAAAAGAGAAAATAAATTCTATAGAAAAGAGAATTCACTAAACAGACTGAAAGAAAAAAACATTCTTAAATTTGCCATATGTTTTTGTTTTATTACTTCATTAATTGACCATGATTAATCCTAAAACTCATAACACAATGACATGTAAACATAATGTTGTCTGTAGACATCATTCAGTAAATTACTGCATACACAAGAGAGGTGTGTGTTCACGTTGTGACATGATAGATACAAAATGTAAACAGACACCTTATGATATTGCCAAACACCTTACAGTATTGCCAAACACCTTTGATAAACTAAACAATCCCAACAAAAATAAAACGTTCTTTAGTTAGATGCTGTTGGGCTTGTTACACATTTGAAAAAAAACAACAATGAACTCTAAAATGTAAACATCATGGCTTATATATACAACTATAATGTACAAGTGTAACCGTTTTATTGATATAACATTTGCAACCTTTCATTAATGATAACATTCTAGGTGTATAGAAAACTCCTTAATGCTGAAAGACTTTAAAGAAACACTTTGTAAATTAAAGACAATATTCTGTTTATCCTATAAGAAGTAAAGTATCCCAAATTTATCCAAAGGGCCGGTGAAGCAGCGTTCATAAGTTTCTGTGTCCACTGCATGCTAGGGGATTGTGGGGCCAGTACAATGCCCAGCCACCTTTACTTTACCCCAACAAAAGTCAGGTACCCATCAGAGCTGGGTAGACTCAGGGACACCCTCCAGACCTGTGAACAAATCCTAGTCTTCACCAGGATTTTGATCCAGGACTTTCAGTACACCAGCCAAATGCTCTGCTGTTCGACCACCGAGTCCCTTTATATATTATCCTATACTGTTTAATTATTTCTTTACCTTTGAAAATTGACTGAAAAAAACAACACAAAAATATTGAAATTCTGTCTTGTGAAACACAATCTTGACTTGAACAACAAAGTGAAAGAGTGTAATAATAACATTTTATTTGAGAAATAAAGTACAAATTTGTCTTCTTTGAAAGCTATATGTCTGAGTGTATGTGACTAAGTGGTGGGCCACTGTGTCTGTATGTGACTAAGTGGTGGGCCACTGTGTCTCTATGTGACTAAGTGGTGGGCCACTATGTCTGTATGTGACTAAGTGGTGGGCCACTGTGTCTCTATGTGACTAAGTGGTGGGCCACTGTGTCTCTATGTGACTAAGTGGTGGGCCACTATGTCTGTATGTGACTAAGTGGTGGGCCACTATGTCTGTATGTGACTAAGTGGTGGGCCACTGTGTCTCTATGTGACTAAGTGGTGGGCCACTATGTCTGTATGTGACTAAGTGGTGGGCCACTGTGTCTCTATGTGACTAAGTGGTGGGCCACTATGTCTGTATGTGACTAAGTGGTGGGCCACTATGTCTGTATGTGACTAAGTGGTGGGCCACTGTGTCTCTATGTGACTAAGTGGTGGGCCACTATGTCTGTATGTGACTAAGTGGTGGGCCACTATGTCTGTATGTGACTAAGTGGTGGGCCACTGTGTCTCTATGTGACTAAGTGGTGGGCCACTATGTCTGTATGTGACTAAGTGGTGGGCCACTATGTCTGTATGTGACTAAGTGGTGGGCCACTGTGTCTCTATGTGACTAAGTGGTGGGCCACTATGTCTCTATGTGACTAAGTGGTGGGCCACTGTGTCTGTATGTGACTAAGTGGTGGGCCACTGTGTCTCTATGTGACTAAGTGGTGGGCCACTATGTCTGTATGTGACTAAGTGGTGGGCCACTATGTCTGTATGTGACTAAGTGGTGGGCCACTATGTCTGTATGTGACTAAGTGGTGGGCCACTGTGTCTGTATGTGACTAAGTGGTGGGCCACTGTGTCTGTATGTGACTAAGTGGTGGGCCACTATGTCTGTATGTGACTAAGTGGTGGGCCACTATGTCTGTATGTGACTAAGTGGTGGGCCACTATGTCTGTATGTGACTAAGTGGTGGGCCACTGTGTCTGTATGTGACTAAGTGGTGGGCCACTGTGTCTGTATGTGACTAAGTGGTGGGCCACTATGTCTGTATGTGACTAAGTGGTGGGCCACTATGTCTGTATGTGACTAAGTGGTGGGCCACTATGTCTGTATGTGACTAAGTGGTGGGCCACTGTGTCTGTATGTGACTAAGTGGTGGGCCACTGTGTCTGTATGTGACTAAGTGGTGGGCCACTGTGTCTATATGTGACTAAGTGGTGGGCCACTGTGTCTGTATGTGACTAAGTGGTGGGCCACTATGTCTGTACAGTTCTTTACTAGTCTGTATGTCTCTAGGCTTCCACACATGTCATACATTTCTACGACGTCCAAGGTGTGTCTAAGTGTCAATGAGCCCCTATGGGTGTCCATATTTTTAAACGAGTCAAAGACTAATGACGATAAGTGTGCACGACAAGTCCTGTTAATGTTTTGTGGGTAAAGTGTGAAGGTGTGGCGGCCAAAATAAAAAGTAAAAGATAATGAAAAGAGCAAGACAGAAAGCTGAAATCACCTAATTGTGATCCCTAATCACTTCTGCAATGGCACTCTTGAGAATCAGGACAAACAAACACACCAACAGTTGAGGATGGGAAAAAACTTCTTCCATTAGGGAAATTTCATTTTGTACAAGAGGGAAATCATGTCAACACACAAACCTAGACTGACCACATTTCCCACCAACCTCCTCGACTCTATCACTGACAAGTTCCGAGGCCAGTTCACATGAAAGAAGGCACTTTGATTGTTATAGAAGGCAACGTCAACAACAGAGATACTCAAAGATGGTTGAGATGAAATGATGAAAGAAACAAAGCATTGACAAATAAAACAACTAGGATAATACAATAATAGGTTGACGTACCGTGTACCTCCCCTGATGATATTATAAATTATATGCAATTCTACATAACAGTTAATGCCCCACCATGATAGGACCAGAGTTGTCAACATGATCAAACAACAGAATCTCTAGCCCTACATTTCAATTTCTCAGGAAAAGTTATAACAGTCTTTGCTTTCATTCACATCCACACATGTTCACATTATAGTGACAGTTGTAAAAATAATTCATCCACTGACCTTCTTTCAGTGGGAGTCATTGATACATAAAAACATTCTATTTACAGAATAAGACTTTTACAATAAGTCTTTTCACAATGGAAATAGTTTCTTAATTCTTGTTACAAAATACAATAATAATCATATTACGAAATTAATGAGGTGTCCACTATTTCTTACATAACACACACACAGACACACAAACACCTGACCAAACCAACAAGGAATGAGCCAGGGTTTTACTCTAAAACCATTTTTACATTTCTAAAACTTTTCCCCAAATTTTACCACCAATCCAAAAAAAATCAATGACACCTGCATGTGTTCAATTACTTAATGTTTACAGCCAATGTATAGAGGTAGTCCAAATATACAAAAAGGTTTGATAATGTTTTTAAGTACTTTAAAAAAATATTTAAAATTCCTGGAAAAAATTTTTTTAAGACTTATCAAGTGGTTGGATTCTATTCACTTTTTAATAAAACAAAATATTTGTGAGCATTTATCATGCTGATTTGTACATTTGAGGGAAATTGACACACCTTTCCCAAATCTTGATTAATTTTTCCTAAACTTTCCAAACCTGAAAAGACAGAGTCAGTTATTCTCAAACATCGTGAGCTCCTGCGGTGATTGAACGATTGCAAGAGATCCACACGATGATCAATGGAAATAAAACAGATTTTCATCAAAGAAAACTATTTTCTAGTCATTACATTCAAAATGAAAGCACTGAAATATTCCAAGTACACAAATGTAACAAAACAACATAGTCCAATCATTCAATAATGGCCTTTCTCTGGTTCTGTCTTTCAGACACCTGGCACACTTCTACATAAAATCCGAGCGTGTCTGAAATTCCATTAAATTTCACAGTAATCCATCAAATTAAATCCTTATACATTACTATTAATTATTAAGAAAATCATTGCTAGTGAAAAAAACAGCCCATCTTGAGTTGGGTTTTGTCAAGTAATCACAAGTCTGTCCTAATTCCTTCTCAGCAGTGGAACAAGTCTATGCAGAATTATACAAGAGTCATGACACTAGTTCTCTGTTAACCCTAGTCCCTAGTTGGGAGTGTGTTTAATGAGCTATTTTCTTAAAGGTGACCTGGTGACCTGGATGATATTGATGAATGTGAGAAGCCACTTCCAAGGCTTTAAGGGGGACCATCTGGGGGCAGTATGGACATTGATAGATGGAACTGCTGCGCTTGTGGATGCCTTTGGATGGCCTTGGCATGCCCGATGCGATAGAGTGTGCACCTCCAGACAAACTTTGCTGGAAGTCTGTGTGTCTAGTTTGCGCACCACTAGGTAGAATTTGCTGGAAGTCTGTGTGTCTTGTTTGTGCACCACTAGGCAGACTTTGCTGGAAGTCTGTGTGCCTCCTTTGTAAGTCGACAGTCTGCGGCATGGTCTCTGGCACATGGTGTTTATAAGGCATGGGCGGCGGAGGCCTTATCGAATGTACAGGTATCTGAGGGTGCGCTGGCCTTTGCCTGTACAGCTCAAGCTGTTCTTTGGTGATGGAAGCACTTCTGGGCGGCTGACTCTTGCTGAAGTATGCAGCGCTGGCCTTGGACCTTGATGCCTCTGCAGATGTGGATGAATTTGGCTGGGTTACTGCTGGTCGGCCTGGTTTGCTGGTGTGAAGAGCTTGTCTGCTCGCCATGAGCATCTGTTGTTGGTGGGTAAATGCAAAGGGCACAAGGTTCTGTGGGACCACCATCCCTGAAGGGAAGCCTGCTATTGGACCCTGGATAAATGCTGTACTGACTGATGACACAGGAGGGAAAACCATAGGCAAGTTCCCAGATGGAGATGCTGAGGATGAATGAGAAGCAACAGGCGGTGTAGGACGAAGGTTGAATATCTTAAAGGCATCAGGGGATGGGTCTGATTCTGGTAGATTATTAACCCCATGAGTAGACGGGCTCTGTTTGGCAGGGGTTGAAGCTGGGTGAGGTGGAATGTTTCTAGGCAGCTGATCTGATGATGGCTGAGGTACCCTGGGCTTAATGCTGGGTACATTTAGCACTGGTAGAGATTTCGGCTTGTGCAGCCGGACACTGGGTGATGGAGATTTTCCCTGAAGTTCTGGTTTATTCTGGAGGTGGAACCCTGGTGATAGAAAGCTTGCTGCTCCTGCTGAGCTGGGTATGACCGACAGTGGTTGTGTGGCATTGGAGGTTATCAGCTGAGGAGGTGTTGTCAAAGTGGATGTGTCAAACAGGGCACTGGAAAAGGCAATGAAGGGTCTGGGAGTTGCTGCTGTAGGCATGGAACCAATGTTGCCTTGTAGTAAAGGAATAGCTATGAGAGGTGCCTGAGAGAAGACCATGTGTGGAACTTGCTGATGTCCTGGCGGTAAATGTGGGACGGAAGATAACAAGGGAGTCATTACCGGAGAGAGCTTAGTGGCATCTTTACTGGCATCTGGAGGCTTATGATGAGCTGGTAGTGGAGTCTGTACACCAGATGGATCTTTGACAGGTGAAGCTGAACTAGCTGGCGGCTTAGAAGCTGCATCCTCAGGGACAGGCAAGCTTTTCTCTATGTACTTCCCACCTTTAGAGATGCAGGTCAGGACATGAAACAGGTTCTTGGGTACAGAGACATGCACCTTGTCAGTGTCCAGAGTAGAGTTGTGCCCCTGCATGCAGTGAACGGAGATGTCTGATAGCGACTTGCTCTTAAAGCTCTGACAAATAGGACAGACAAACTCAAACAAATCCGAGTGCTTGTGGTTGAGATGCTCATACACCTGTGCCAAGGAAGTCATCTTCAGCTGACAGTAAGTACATGTATGAATGTCTTCCTCCAGAACCACCCTATTCCCTACCCTGATGCATTCTGGGCTATTCGGGAGCACCATGGCCTCCACAAACTTTTTGGCTTCCTCGGAAAGGGCGATTTCGTTCCGTCCAATTTTGTCTGGGTGAGCGCTCCTGACATGGTGCCTGAGCTGCTTTTGGCTGACAAAGCTGTCGATGGCCTTGCAGTAGGGACAAGCAAAACAACGCATGTTAGGGTGCCTGGCCTTGAGATGTTTCACCATCATGAGGAGGTAGGGGGTGTGCACTTTGCAGGCGTTGCACTTGTAGGACAATGGCAACCCACCACTTGAGGATGGAGCAGATGATTGCCCAGAAGGTGGTGGTGTGGCTGCTACAGGAGACGGTGCTGCTACAGGAGAAGGAGACGCAGGACTATCCTGCAGTGTAGCCTGTCTGCTGGTCCCTGGCTTCTTCACTGATAAGTCTTGAGGAACATTGTCAACAGTAGGTAAACATACTTCAACATTTTCTCTTCCTACTGGTACACTTATCTCCTCACACATCTGAAAATCAAGTTTAAAATAAATGATATGAAGCACTTGATATAAAGCTTTACTTTCAATAATATTTCCAAAAGACCATTTCAATATATGCTTGAGTTCAACAGCTTACAAGTTATGCTATACACTATTACTTTAAATAATATTTCCAAAAGACCATTTCAATATATGCTTGAGTTCAACAGCTTACAAGTTATGCTATACACTATTACTTTAAATAATATTTCCAAAAGACCATTTCAATATATGCTTGAGTTCAACAGCTTACAAGTTATGCTATACACTATTACTTTAAATAATATTTCCAAAAGACCATTTCAATATATGCTTGAGTTCAACAGCTTACAAGTTATGCTATACACTATTACTTTAAATAATATTTCCAAAAGACCATTTCAATATATGCTTGAGTTCAACAGCTTACAAGTTATGCTATACACTATTACTTTAAATAATATTTCCAAAAGACCATTTCAATATATGCTTGAGTTCAACAGCTTACAAGTTATGCTATACACTATTACTTTAAATAATATTTCCAAAAGACCATTTCAATATATGCTTGAGTTCAACAGCTTACAAGTTATGCTATACACTATTACTTTAAAGCCTTAATAAATAAAGTTCTAGCATGTATAATGTATAGTTTCTAAACATTATTTGAGTACAATAACAATATTGACCAGTTAAATCATAGACTATAATATACATGGACCGCTTGCTTAAGTTTTTTTATGCTATTATCTTCTTTTTTTTGGAATTCCCGATTCTAAATGAAGTAATTGTTAGACAAGTTCCGTTTTATTAAATCGCATTTTTTTCAACTTTAAATGAATACTTGTAGGCCTATTAATCCTATTATCATTGACTATAATAAGATGGACCGCCTGCTCTATTTTTAGAGCTTATGTTCTTTAAGGTGCGTACACAACATTGATCTATAAATGTTTCCGCTCTGTACAACTTTCGATTTTAATTTTTCATTGAGAAAATCAACGGAAGTTGTATATCAATAACTTTATTTCATGTATAGCAATTACGTTATTTAGAATCGGGAATTCCAAACATCAGTGTTTCAAGTCATCATATAGCAGAAATACTAAAGCAAGCGGTCCATGTTTATTATAGTCTATGATTAAATATTATCATTAATTGTTAGCCAAGTTGAGTTCTCTAAAATTGTTTTAAAAAAAAAACAACTTACTTAAAGAGAAATAAAAAAATATTTTAAGAAGGAACTTCTGAATGGCATTTAGTTTCAGCAACGCATGTAACAAGGGACATAATGGTTGAGGAATACTGAAGAGTACGGGTTTGAACCCTGGGCAATACCAGAGGCCCCCCCCCCTCCCGGTCTGGAGGGTGTCCATGAGTCTACCTAGCTTTGATGGATCTTATCTTATATATTACAGACGCTCATTCAATAAAGAAGATTATTGTGTCCTATGCTCATCCGTGGTCCAAGACTAGTCTTACATCTTTATAAATGTTTTAAATGATGTTAAATATTACTGGTTTTCCTGGTTTGTTCAGGCAACCCATTCCATGCCCAAATGCCACTTGGGTACATGACATTAGGTGGGTTAAGTGCTGGCCACACAAAATCCCTGTGTAAGATATGGCCACAGTAACTTGTGAACACTGCTTCCCTTGCCATATACACCAACATGGTTTACAAGAGCTACAACGCATATGAACAGTTATAGTTACAACCAATTTCAGGATATTTCAGCCTTCCTACTATAACAGTTGATAAAATCTACTATAATTCTGTTTAGGAAAAGACAAAAATTCACAAGCTTTGACAAGTGCTTACTTTTTGACTGTTGCTCTCTGCAAAAACATCCAGAACTTCCTTTGCCATGGGATCTGTAATCAAATTCTCACCAGGCTCACTCAGACTAACGACTTGAACAATTTTTAAGCCAATGGAGTCATCCCCAGACATGTTATTGCTAAAACCCAAATCTTCTATGACATCATGACTGCTCTCCACACCTTTGTAAACTTCAGTGCTGTAAAACAAAATTTTCCTTCCATTATTTTTTAACTTCAATTAATTGTGAACCTGAAAAGATAAAAAAATATTGTAACTACTAATTAGATTTGGAATACAGTAATCTGCTGTCATTACCTTAAAGATGTATCACTTGACTCTAAAGCTTTCTGTTCAGTATTGTCTTTGAAAGTGGTCATTGCTTCCTCTGTAGTATTCTCTGGAACTAAACTTGGGACAACAGAAGATGTTATTGTTAAATCCGGTGCTACACCTTTAGCTTTTTTAGAGACCTCAGCTGGGACTTTGGACACGTCACCAGAGGTAGCCTCATTCTCACAGACTTCTTTATCTTCACCTCTGTTTCCACTGGCAATCTCTGTAGCGGAAACGTTTCTATTGGAGTTGGCTGTTTCTACCAGATTGTCTTCAGTGGTGCTGTCTGCCTCCACCGTGGTCTTTTCTTTCCACTCCTCCTGCAAGTACAGGTATTCTTTAGCCTTCTGCCTGTGGTCAACTGGCGCCGAGTCCTGGCCCGTCTTGTCTACCTGAAGGATTGTGGTTAACTTTTCAAATATATTATCTCTGTCTTCTTGGCTCGGGCTCTTCCCTTTGGCACTGAGATGTTCTGAGTCATAGTAGTCTGGCAGCTTCCTGTACGAGCGGGAGTGCAAAGGATGCACGGAGGAACTGTGATGCTTTATTTCCACCTCTGAAGAGAACATGGTCTCCTTGCATAGAAGGCAGGCAAACAGGTTCTCAGAAGCATGCAAATCATTTTTATGGTGCTCCGCATCCTCTTTGACGTTAGTGGAAAATCCACAATGTGTACAGACATACCTTCTGGGGGCAGCTGATGACCTGCCATGACTCACAACAAGGAGAATATTTAAAGGAGGAGACTGACCACCGGCAGCTACGTTAGCTGCCTGAGATTTTGCAGACGGGGCGCACTCCTCTAGAACTGCAGCTTCATCCTTTTCATAAAAACTTGTTTCCTCAATGTGGCGGCTAATGTAGAGCCGTGCCTCCTTTACGGGTTGACAGTTCTTTAGGTGCCCCACCGTGGCCGCAACTGAACTGAACTCTGACTCGCAAAAGGCACACCTAAACTGGACCCCAGGAATGTGGGTGTAGATGTGCGACTCGATGGCCAGCCTCACAGAGCTGGTGAAGTCACAGCGCTTACATTTGTACTGACAAGAGGATAACCTGTCCTTCTGGGGAATGACCTTCAACCTCCAGCCCTTCGGTGCGTTGTCAATGAGTGTGGAATGTGTAGGGTTGTGGGCTGGAACTGACTTTATGTTTGCATCAACTGCAGCTTTAGGAGAACAGCTCACAGTGTCCTTGGGCATACTCTTGTCTGCATTCTGCTCAGTCAGTGATTCAACAGCACTCTCCGTAGACGGGGTTCTTGCACTAGGTTTATTATTGCTAGCCTCTGGTGCTTGTTTATTTGTCACAGGCTCTTCATCTTCATTCTCCATCACAGAAGTCTTCTGGCTGACAACGCCATCCACAGAGACCTTGGTAATATCAGCCTCCACTATTGTTGCACTACTCTTTGTGCTTAGCTCAGCTGCTGTTTCATGGGATTTGATCTCCTTGTCAATAACACTTGTATGGTTTCCATTGTGATAAGAAGCGAACATCAGTCCCATTTCATCATTAGAGATAGTCCGCTGGATCTTGACTTCCAGTTGATTTCGTCCACTTTTCTCTTCATTCATTGTGACATTATCACTGTCTTTATTGGAGTCTATGGAGTTTTGGTCCTGGGCCCCCTCTTCCAGATCAACAATCAGAATATCCTCATCTTCTTCTTCTCCCAATGAAACCATTGAGCTTTTTCTTGCTGCTTTCTCTTTGGGTGTTGACTTGCTGATGGGTGCATTGTCTGGAGGTGTAACCTCGCCTAGCGAAGAAACTTCTGTGCTTTGGAATAGAGTATCTTTAACTGGTGTAGAAATGTAGCTTTTCTTTTTGCTTACTGGTTTGTGACTGTTGTTGTCACAACAATCTTTCAGAAAATCAACATAACTTCCTTCAAACCCACTTCTATCTACCTTAGACAAGTCTAAACCACTCTTCTGACTTCCGAAACTGTTGTCCACAATGGGTTCTGATTTGATAACAATTTTGATTGGCTCCTTTTCTGATTTCTGAGTGCTGGTGCTTGGGCTCCCCTTTCCACCATCTACAGCTTTGTCTTTTTTCACTACCCTCTTCAGCTTCAGCCTGGGAATGTACGGTCGGTCACCCTGCATCTCATTCACTCTCCATTCCTCATCACTGAATGGGTTCTCTAGGTCTGCACACCAGTCTTCGTCATCCAAGTCATCTTCCAAGCTGCTGACTTTCTGCGGGGAAATACTTAAACTTTTGTCCGGATCCTCCTGAGAAGAGTTGTCAGAGAGGGACTCAAAGCTGTCCAGCTGCAATTTCTTCACAAAGTCTGAAAGAATCACAGAACAAGACTTGATGACCAGCTCCACAACCTGCAGGTCTCCTTCGAAAAAGTCCTCACAAGTTTCTTTGGCAAAACGCTTCTCTCTTAGAAGAATACGCCGTGCCTGCTTCCTCTCTTCTTCCAAATCGTAAATGGCTTCTTCCTGCCTCCTTTTCATTTCTAGCATTTCCAGAGGAGAGCGTGTGGACTTTTTCCTAAGAGTAAAAGTTGTACTAGAACTGGGTGAAGTTGACTTTAAAGATTTCCTGGCTGTCCTGGGTAGTTTCATAAACTGACCACTGTGCTGGTGATCAGTTGAAATTGTTTGTAACAGTTTATCTTCATTCTTCGCACGTTTGGCCTCTGCTTTGTTTCTTTTCTTTTTCTTATCCTCTTCTGTCATTGGCATGCCTGGGGGCTTTCCTCTCCTGCCTTTCATCTTAGGGCGGCCAACTTTCCGAGGCTCTTTTGTCAGCAAGGGGGATGACTGTGGTACGGATTTTGGCACATCAAGGGGCTGCTTTGCATCTGCATCTGTTGGAGGGACACCCAAATTTGAAAGCTCAGTATCAGTATTGGCAAGTGATGGAACTGAGAGAGCCTGATCCACAGAGCACAAAGTATCTTTCTGTGGTGACTGATCTTCATCACTGACACCAGACAAGTATAAATGAAGATCTGTTTCATCAACACTTTCAAAAGCAATGTCTCCATCATTGCTGCATCTATAGTCGTCAAAGGTAAACAAATTTGGAGGGAGGCCGGTCCTATTTGGAATGGGGTCAACTTGGGGAGATAAATTTGGTGGAGATTTCCCTGTCATGCTCAAAGGTCCGCTCATGTCAGGCGGGGTCAGCTTTGGAAACGAGCAGCTTAGTTTCCTGGGCCTGCCACGTTTTCTTTTCGGTTCCTCCGGAATGTCCACCCGTAAAGCTGTCACTCTATCAACTTGGACTATCTCTTTTCTTAAATCTGGCTCAAAGTCATCTTTAGGGTGAGAACGTCTAAGAAACCTGCCTGATAGGACTTCCTCATTCAAAACAGCATTGGCCAAATTTGCATTGGTCTGCAGTCTTCTCAGCATTCTAACCTTCTTTTTCTGTAAAGCATCATTGCCTTCTGGCAATGGCTGGTCATCTGATGTAACATCCTCTGTTGTTGAAAGTTCATCAGCAGAAACCTTATGCACGTCATCATCAGCTAACAGATGCTTTGAAGTAGTATCATTCGATTCTATTTTAAGCATAACCCGGTCTGAATGGAGCCGCCTTTTAAGTTTTTGTGCAAAATATGTAGATTTTTTAACTATACCTTTTTTCCATACATTTCTTTTCCTTTTTCGAACTTTTCTGATAGGCTCTTTTGGAAGGCCATCTTCTTCCTGGGATGCAGTAATTGGTTTTTCCACTGAAACACTTAAAGAATCATGAGTAAGTGTAACTTCTTGTGATGAACTAATGACTGGCATAAGTGTTTCAATTTTTAATTCCACAGAATCAGAACTACTTTGTGTTTTATTGAACATTGCAGGCCGTTGTGTTTTACGTTGTAAAAAGGACTGCTTCTTGCCTTTCCTGACCTTTGTTTTCTTCAAGGCTAAGTGCTCCATATGAGATATATTAGATATTAACTTGGCAGCGTTGCGGCCCACTGGTCTGTACAATTCAACGCCTGGGTAGCAGGACAGCTTCCCCTTTTCTTCTTCATTTTCTGCCCGATTAGTTTCAACTGAATCTTCATCCTGGGCTATTGCAGAGACCTTGACATCAAGACTTTGATTTCTGTCTTCTGCAATGTTAGCTTGTTCTTCAAGGTTACAGTCATCTTTTTTATGACCAGAAACTACAGTTACATCATCTGGTTTTATAGAAACACTCGTGTCAGGAGAGGAATTTACAGTGCAAGTTTCATTTGTTAACAGATTGTCTTTGATAATCTCCTTTGTCAAACTACTGCCCAGTGAGCTCCCAATAATTCCAGAGGGAATAGAGATACTGTCTGACTGAACTGTTTCTGAATTGCTCAGGACATTGAAAGCCTCACCTTTGGCTGTGCTATCAACCTCAAGTTTATGACTAGTAGATTCATTAGGCTCCTGCTCAGACAATATCTTCTCAGAACTCAGCACTCCTTTCACATCTTGTTCTGCAGGTGAACTCGGTGCATGTTCTGGCTGCTCAGCAAGTGTGCGCTTTTCTAACAGTTCATTGCTGCTCACTTCAGTTCTTCCCTGTGGTAGTTTTGTCGACTGAGCACTGGTGGCTTCCGTGACTGTGTGACTAAAAACATCAAAAATGTTCTCTCTTGGTGGCTTGTGTCCAGAGTCAGTGTCTATAACAGATGTAGACAAAACATGTTCACTATTACTCTGGCTAACAGAATGCTCTGATTTGGCAATGAGCTGAGCTACAGTGATAGGTTCAGTGGTTTTACTACTTTCTTCCAATCCATGTAAAACAGTTCCACTATTTTCTTCATTCAACGGAGATGACATGGCTTTAGAGCAACACTTGTCATCATTTATAGGACTATCTGCAGATGAGGGAGGTGTCTCGGAAGATGTGCCAATTTTAAAGCAATTTTCTTCCTTGGCGCTGCCCACTTCCATGTCTTCAGCTAGTTTCAAGACAGGAGACTTATCAACTATGTTCCACACAGAGGTAGCATTCCTACAGTTCAACAACTTTGCTTCTTCCAATTCCTTCACATCCACCCTGATGAGAGACTCGGCTTCTTCTATCTGTTTACTCACATTGGCCATGATTTCTGATTCTTTCTGGAGAATTTCTTTAGATCTGTTGATGACGCTGCCGTTGGCATGTTCAGTCACAAAGACATTTCCTGGCACAGGTAACACTGGTTTCTTCTTACTATCCCTTTTGTTGACATTATTAACCACCTTAATACCAGTGTCATCAAGATTAGTGTCTGTCACAGCAATGTTCTCACCCACACTGTTTGAATCAGAGCTCACACTGCCGCCTTGCTGACTATCTGGACCTGATCTTGACGAGTGTCTTACTTTGTGTAAAGCCTGCTTCAATGAATTCAACTTCTTCTTGCGGTGTTGGAGCAAGCTGCTTTCAGGTTTCAGGGGCTTAGGGAATCCTGCCTGTGTGTTGCTTCTCTTTGAATTGTAGGATTCATTGTTCTTCTTCTTCAGTAATGACCTTCTCATGTAGGGCATGTTCAAGACCTGACCAAAGTCTGGTGTAGGTGCCCAGAAGCCAGCCGTGGTGTTCAGACGTTTAAGTTCGGGAGTTATGCAAATATCTGAAGGCGGGACCCTAACACTCTCAGGAATAGGGCTGTCTGTGACCATCGCAACATCCCCATCACCGGAGGGAATGGGCTGTGCAGCAGTGTCTTGTGCATTTTTCTTCTTTCTGCTTTTCTTTGCCTTCAGCGAAGGTGCTTCCATTACATCAACCACTTCAATCTTCTTTACAAGACTGCTCTCAGAATTAAGATCATCACAGTCTGTGACCATGGCAACATCACCAAGACTGGAGGGAATGGGCTCTGCAGCAGTGTCTTGCACATTTTTCTTCTTCCTGCTTTTCTTTGCCTTCAGCGAAGGTGCTTCCATTACATCAACCACTTCAATCTTCTTTACAAGACTGCTCTCAGAATTAAGATCATCACAGTCTGTGACCATGGCAACATCACCAAGACTGGAGGGAATGAGCTGTGCAGCAGTGTCTTGTGCATTTTTCTTCTTTCTGCTTTTCTTTGCCTTCAGCGAAGGTGCTTCCATTACATCAACCACTTCAATCTTCTTTACAAGACTGCTCTCAGAATTAAGATCATCACAGTCTGTGACCATGGCAACATCACCAAGACTGGAGGGAATGGGCTGTGCAGCAGTGTCTTGTGCATTTTTCTTCTTCCTGCTTTTCTTTGCCTTCAGCAATGGTGCTTCCGATACATTAACAACTACAGTCTTGTCTGCAGAACCGATGCTGTTATTTGCAGATTCATCACAAACGATGACGGACAGATCCATGCTGACAGTTTCACTTCCTATATCTTTAACTTTCTTCTTTCTTTTAGGTTTCTTAAGCTGCAATACATTTTCTGAACTGTCTGGTTTTTCTTTAAGACTAGATTTTTTCATAATAGTCTTTTGCTCTGCATCTAATTTCTGTTTCACTTTCTTTGTGCTTTTCCCCTTAGCTAAGTTCAAAGAAGAGTCTTGGTTGAGCTTTTTATTATCATTGTCTTTCAAACCGAGTTTTTTAAATTTTTTAACTTTGACTGCCTGGGCAATCTTTGACTTGTACAACAACTTGCCTATTTTGTTTGGCATGCCTAAACGTTTCTTAGTGCCACCAAGTGATTTTGACATGTGGTGTCCCTGTTTCTTTTTAGGGTCTGCACTTTTAGTCCTGCCTTTCTTTGATTTGGTAGTGGGAACGATGACAGTGGCGCCAGGAACTCCCCCTGGCATATTATTTGCAGGCTGCTCTTCCAGGTCGTTGGCAATGATGGAGGACCCAGGTGTCGCAGATTTGATCTCTTCTGTCGATGGGGTAGCAATTTCTTTCTTGGGCCTACCCCTTGGCCTAACCACCTTTGGTAAATCTAATAAACCTTTTGGTCTAATTTTCTTTGGCCTGCCCCTTGGTCTGGCCACCTTCACTTCTGGGTTTAAAGTCTCAATGTCTTGACCAACAGGCACTAGCTTTTTCTTACTCATTTTTATGCCTGTCGGTGTGTCCTGACCATCAGCTGGAAGTATTTTCTTTGGTCTTCTGTGGCGTTTAATTGACGGCGCAGCGTCCGGGACGGAGACCAAAACAGCGTCTGTGTTTTGACTGACATCTTGCTTGGTTGCTTTCTTCTCTGCCTCATTGGCAGTTTTCACAATCTTGCTTTTACCCGCCTTGTTTTCCTGTGTATTTTCCTGTTTGGCTAATGTGCCAAGGTTCATATCCTCATTTGGTGGTAATAAAGGCTTACTGAGCTTACTAACTCTCTCTAGAGATGAGGATGCAGAGGATGGACTACCATCTCTAGAGTTTACTGTTCGTGGTCCCAGGGGCAGCGTGCTGGGCGACCAGAACCCGTCTGTGGTTTTTAATCTCTTCAATTCCAATAGCTGGTTCAATTTGGCAAGCTCCTCACCCTCCAGTTCTTTTTTCTGCTGCTTGAGAGTCATTCTAGACTTAGCCGAGGATGGGGATATTTCTGGCGTTGAGTTCCTACCTCCCCCCCGCAAGGATGACACCGCTGTCTTTTGAGGCAGGGGTCCTTCTACTTGATCAGTCATGATGATTGGGCTGTTTGACCTACTGATAGGTTTGGATGACCAGAATCCATCAGTGGTAGCCAGGCGTTTCAATTCCTGAGCTACTCCATCTTTCAAGTCTTTTGCTGTATTCTGCAGGTTGGCTTTCTTCTCAGCCGCCTCAGAATCTTGACAGCCTTTAGTTTCTGTACCCATTAGATGTTTGCCTTTTGTTTTAGCCTCAGATAAATCTGTTTCTAGCTCACCAAGCTCCTTCTGAAGTTTGGTCAACTTTTTCCTCCCTTCGCTACTGGGCAGTACATCTAGTGATGCCCTTCTTCTTTTCTCCTCCTGGACATTCTGAACAGGACTGACCGCTGTCCTTTTCTTAATCACCTTTCCTGTACTGGAATCAGGCTGACTGGAGACTTCACTGTGCTGATCTGCAGTTAATGCTGGTTTATCTGACAAGAAATAATAACCATGTTTTAATTTCATTGTCTGTGTTTTGAGAAAGAATAGACTTGTTTTATTAGATTTGTTTAACGGTTGAAAAAATTAAATAACAGATATGTTCAAATATATTGTGATGTTTATCTGTTGAGAAATAACAGATATGTTTAAAGTTCATTGTGATGTTTATATATTGAGAAATAATAAATATTGTTAAAGTTCATTGCTATGTTTATTGGTTGAGAAATAATACATATGTTTAAAGTTCATTGCTATGTTATTGGTTAAGAAATAATAAATATGTTTAAAAGTTCATTGTTATGTTTATTGGTTGAGAAATAATAAATATGTTTAAAAGTTCATTGCTATGTTTATTGGTTGAGAAATAATAAATATGCTTGAATTTTTTAGTTTTATTATATTGTCTATTGTTTTGAATAACAGTTTAAAAAACAAACATTCTTTTATTTTGACTTTAACAATCTTTAAATATACCATATAATAGAAAATATTGTTACAGTCAACAGAAAATAATTTAATTAAATTTCTGATTAAGCAAACAATGAAAATAAAATCATTAGCCTGAATGAGTGTAAGAATTAGTAAGAACCTTTCTTCACTGAAGGGCTGGACTAAAAACTTAAAGTGAAACTCTGTCATCTGTTTATAATTCTTGTTTGTGATGTTTTTTATTTTAAGTGTAGTTAAATTGTGGACTATTTCCTCGATCCTAACGGGGTCTCCACAATAATATATGAAGAAGAAAAAACCAAATCAATGGGATGATTTATCTGGGATTGATTTTATCTACAAGCAATAATTCATAAAGCTAGATGGTCATAAATTTGAAGCAACATTTCACTAAAAACAACACTAAAGGCAGATTGTTCCAGAAATCTCTCCATGCTAGTCCATGGGGATTCCACGACAACTCGTCTACAGAAAGTAGGTCTACCGACAATACGGCTGACGACACTTGGTCTAGTGCTAGTTTTTCTGCAGACACTTTGTCTAACAACATTTGGTATGCCAGACAATTCGTCCACCACGACAGTTTGTCTACCATGACAGTTCATCTATTGCGACAGTTTATTGGACGAGTTGTCGCTGTAGACGTACTTTTTGTGGACAAAGTGCTGTAGACTAAAAGTCATGTAGGCGAGTTATCATGACGCCCTAGTGCGACAACCACTTTAAGTCAAGGTGCAGTACACACAGCAATGACCAGTTAAATGTGTGTTTAACTGATGCATTGCATTCTGTTCAAGAAAATTAACATTTCTACCTCAGCCAAATGTCTTTGTGGGCCACCGTGTATTTTGATGGACGATGTTTTCATCCAACTAATGCGCTGATAATGAGGTACATAATTTTTATTTTTAAAGACATCCACAGATCAGTGATGAGTTCTATGAAGACCACCTTAGCAAGCGCTACACCCAATTCATCAATTTCTTTCATCATCAGTCATTTTATGGTAGTTCCCAACCCAATGCCTTAGAAATTTGATTGGAACTAAGCCAACATGTTAATGGGCTCAGCCAACCCACCTTACAACAAAACAGAAAAGTGTGGAAATAAGTACAAGTCTAATAAAAGCAGTGTAGTAATCCTGTAGCAGACTCCACAGAATATACCAGTGGCAGATCTAGGAAGTTTCATCGGCTTGCCATACCTGCAGACATCAAGGCCTAAAAGTCAATCGCTGCATGACCCAACCTATTACATAAGGAAATGTGTTGTGCAACTTTCACATTCTCAACACTCACCAGCTGAGAGCTCGTCTGTCTTTTCTGCCATCTTTGATGAACCTTGTGATTTTCTAGTTGTAGTTCTACCCCTGTCAGACGCTTGCTGGCTTTGGCGTTTCATGGTAGCTTTATTCTGTGCCCTTTCAACAAAGTCATTCTCTGGGGGAACAAAGTAACATAAATTTAAGACATGAAATATTTGCAAAGTTCACTCATCCAAAGAGGCATTTAAATATGGGTCCAAGTAATAAACCTGACAAGTTGTGGAAACTTGTTCAGCATAACCCTAAACCTTATTTTCTGATAGTAATGTAACCATCTAAAGTCAGACTAAACGACCTGTCTGCTCTTTACACCGACGACTGAAAATTGAAATTTTCTCATGTAAAATGTTGTAACTTTTTAAACTGAAAAAAAAAAGAAAAAAAACTTAAACCCCAGAAAAATTTCTCCAATAATGAATTGGGAGCAGTCGGATGTTGCAAAATGCAATCCCCCCCCCCCTCCCAAGTTTTGTACTGTGTCTATGAGTGTATCATCTTTCATGAGTTGGCACCTGATGATAAAAAGGTATTAGCAACTGTGTATTGTGCTGTTAAAACAATTAGCATCAATGCCACAGTTAAATTGAATGAACACATTCCTCAAGACATATGCACTAAAAGGGTCTTTGTGAGATACAATAAATAAATAAATAAATAAATAAAAATAAATACAGTAAATAAGTAATACAATAAATACCCTTTTCATTTATTTTTTTGCTAAAATACAGAAAGAAAAAAAATGTTTCATGCACGGCTAAAGAAAACCATTTGAATTACAAGCATTTCTCAATTTTATTTTGGCTGAGGGCAAATTTGTAAATATATAAAACATTTATCCTGCAAAAATATATTTCGTTTCTTTGCAGCTATTTCCATCCTGACCTCATGGTGTTGATGGAATAACAAAACCTTATAGATTTAAGTTACAGGTCCTAACATCTTTTGATATGATTCTCATTATAAGATAGAGTAAATAATAAAGTTTTTTTTAAACACATTTGTTCAAACTCAAACTCAAGTTAAAAATGTAAAAAAAAACTATAAACAATAGCGCACATATCTATATATCTAAAGTAGACTGTGTCTTTGTGTATTCTGATCCCCATTGGTTAATTTAAAGACTTGTGACATTATTGTCTCAAAGTGTACTTATGCGATCTCGCTTGCTGCGCGTTTCCTCAGTAGATGAGTGGTCAGCGTATCCGACTGCCATGCGGATGACCCGGGTTTGATTCCCCACCGATACTTTTTTTTCTATTGTCATTAATATTACTTATTAAAGATTGTAAAGAATTTATTAAAGATTGTAAAGAATTTCAGTACTCAACGCTTTCTTTAATTGTTTTTAGTAAGTAAAATTAATAATTATATTTTAGACATGCGCTAGACGGCTGTTTGATTCTCAGCCAGGGATAGTCCAAACTTTTTGTTAATAAAAAGATAACTTAGACCAGGCCTAGCCCATTTACCCAGGGCCGGGACACCCGAGAGGGGCAGGGTGTGAAGGTGTACAGTGTTCTGTATTTTCTGAAATGGTCTCTGGCTATTAACAATTAGGGCTCTAAACTTTGATTGTGATGATGGTCACTTCAGATCTTGGTCAAGCCTAGGCTACTATAATTTATAGGCCTATTCAAAAATATAAAAGTTCACATAAAATTACAGAAAATCATGGAATATTTAGTACAGGTTCTCATAAGTTTTACAGATGTCCCTTCTAGATAGAAGATTATTACGTCCACTAGGCCCAAAACTCCTCCAGGATGGCAGGGATAGAACCTGCAACATGTTGGTTGACAGTCCGGGGAACTAACCGCAGGACCAGCCGTATAGGACTTTACTATTACTCTATAAAATATATTATATTTAATAAATAGACTAGGTCAAATATTAATGGTCCATAATCTATAAACTAGTCGCCATACTAAATTGTACAAGTGTTATTCAGTAGGCTTAACACTTTTAATTAAGTATTTAAAGGCCCTAGTACTAAGCCTGCCTATTACTATAAGGCATAGGGCCTAAGCCTTGTTATAAATTACTTTATTATTAAAAAAATTATATAGGCCTATAATTCTATCATTATATCTTAATAATATATAGAGAGGCCGCCTGGTCTTTTGGTAAGTTCACCCGACTGTCAACCGACACAGGTTCTATCCCTTCAGCCCACCGATCTCTGCAGGAGTTTGGGGCCTAGTGGATGTAATAATAATCTTTTATCCAGAGTCCAGAAGGCCTAAGAAGGAATGTCTGTAAAACTTTTTATAAGATAATCTAAAATACAAAGATAATACTTGATAATAGCCAAATGTATTCACAAGTCATAATTCATTTTTAAGTGACATAATAATCATAAATTATAATCTAACAATTAATTGACCTAATTAAATAACAAAAGTAACAAATGATCAAATGATTTTATTAAATAGATATATAGGCCTAACATTCTTTTTATATTATTTAAAAAAATGCATTGCCACTTCACCACTTGTCAAAAAAATAGAACCAGTCAGTTATACCAAAGTAGCCTTAATATTATAATAACTATAATATATTAGGCTATTGTATTTAATAGCCTAGTAATTAAATATAGGATAGGCCTATATTCAGATATATATAGCATAGCCTATAATATAGTATATATAGGATTATATAGAATATAGGCCATAGGCGTAGGCCTATCAATAGGTCAATAGGCTACTATACTCAAGACTCAAGAACTCAATACATTAAATTATCACTAATTTAATTTAAATAACTAAATTAGTACAATTATTAATTAAGATTAAGACCTAGGCTAATTAATATGTTCTTATTTATAAATTAAAAAAAACTCACCAAAGTGTGTTTGCCTTTTTGCTATTTATAAATACAAATAATGTTTAGGTTTAGTCCTAACACTACACTACCTAACAGGCTTAATATAAGCGTGTCTGTCGATTAGGCCTATGAAAAAAGCTTTGCCCTAGTTACTTGTTGAAGTTGTACGAAACACTTTTTTTCTTCTCAATTATTAATAGCCTAACTGTTTGATGACGTAAATTATTTTTCTTATCGCAAATGTAAGTTTATGTGACATAATCGCGGTTATTTTATCTTCTCCTAAGTTACCAAGCGTTTAAACCCAACTCCCGATCACATATCGACAACGCATCGCATTTGGCATACACACAAGTGTAAGCGGTGCCATGAACCGTAGTGTAGGTTTTATTTTTTTTATTTTTTGGCCTTCTTGGCCTGGCGATCGGTGCGAAAAGTTTTTTTGTACATGTTCCTTCTACTTATAATTATATATCAAGCAGCCAATGCGACGCTTAACGCGGAGACTTTTTTAAAAAACTTAAATAAAAATGACACTTACATGTTAAGAAATACATTTTTATAAAACCGTTGCGCATAATATTTATCTCAAAACGAGTGCTTTCTAGTGATCACGGCGGCAAGCTTTTTTTGTGTTGTCAGTTGAGAACAGCGGATGTGACGTAGGATATTAGCCTAGGCCACAGAATAGAAATATATAAATGTAATCTGAGGCCTAGAGAATAGAAATATATAGTCTAATATGTATTGTGTCGCCTAGGCTAGCTAGCTAGAAAAATCAATTTCGGATGAATATGCCCCTAAAATAAACAACCGCTGAATTAAAACAAAAATACTTAGTCGCATTGACCTTATAATTATTGTTCGGGACGCTAGTAGAAAAGAAACACTTCTCGGCGATCTTGCTGTTGTCAAAATCAGAAAATATATAAAATGTTAATAGACAGCAGACGACTAATAAAAATGTCGTTCGTATTGAAGTCTGTTAAACATTTACGTTTAAAATGAAATATTTCATTATTTAAAATTAGTCTAGCCTACCAAAAATAATATATTTTTTGTCTTAGAATTAAACTGGCCACAATTTTAAAATGCTGACTAATTTACAGTGATATAATAAAGACTTAGGCTAAATCTAGAAAGCTTTAAATAATATTTTTAAGCTATTAGTTAGACCCTAACTAGGCTAGGCTATAGATCAGGGGTCGGGAACCCATGGCTCGCGAGCCAGATGTGGCTCTTTTGATGGCTGCATCTGGCTCGCAAACAAATGTTCGATTATTAAAAAAAAGTTTTTTTTAGACTTTTTGATCTACATATTAATTGCATATCAATATTTCATTCTACAAATGAGCTAAAGTCTACTGCAGCTCAGCATCAGAAGAATTCAGAGACATAATTATTGTAGGCCTACTTTTAGTGTTGAAATTACACAAAATGCACACATTTACTTGAATTTTTAGTTTTAAACCCAATGTAGGCCTATGGCTCTCACAGAATTACCTTTGAAAATATCCATGGCTCTCTAAGACAAAAAGGTTCCCGACCCCTGCTATAGATTATAATTTATTTCAGTTTCAAACAAGATCTAGAGTCTAGATCATAGATCTAAATGGCATCAAGAACTGACAACTGCAGATCTTTACTTGATGTTTTAGTTTTTAAATAAATTAAAGTAAAAAATAATGTTGTAGGTCTATAGGCTAATAGGCTATAGCCCGCTATATTATAGGCTCGATATATAGGCTAACCCATAAGCTAGTCTAGCATGCCCAGAGGTGAAGCCATAATTTTTTCCAGGGGGGGGGGGGGGGGGAGGCTGATGAACTTTCGCGTGACAAACATTCACCAAAAATTTAGCGAATTTCAAACCTATATAGCTATTTTTCAAACATTCCAGGGAGGGCCCTACTAGATATAGGCCTATATATTATATAATTGAAAGCTCGGCAGGCAACATCATAAACCGATGCAGTTAATGAGAGAAATTAAAAATTGTAGCCTATTAAAATTTAATAGGAATCAGGCCTACCCTCCAAAAAATTAAATTGGCCTAATTAGATCTATATTATAGGCCTAAGCTTAATCTATATAGACCTATGCCTATATTTTATAATAAGCTCTAAAAAAGCAACGATTAATTATGTCCAAGACGTCAACAATTGTTAGGCTGCCCCCCCCCCCCCGCCTGCCAAACTTTCAGAGAGCCCCTCCCTCCCCATATTAACCTAGGCCAGGGTCAGGGCCGGATTTAGACTTGATGGGGCCCTAAGCTATTTGAGATATGGGGCCCTTTATAAGTCCAGAATTATATGTTAGTGCAAAATATGATTTTCGGATACATAGGCCCCTAGAAAGTTAAAATGAAATACAATTAAGAAGTATAGCCTATAGTTAGTGAAATAATAATATTTTTTTTACATTTGTATTCATTCATAACAAACTTAAAATGCAAACTCTGGTAAAAAGAAACAAAAATTCTTTTAAAAGGAATAATTTACAAAGACGTATTATCTAAAATATTTTCTTTCTTGCTTTTGCCAGAGCAAAGTCACTGATGACATCATCAAATGATATACTGCGTAGTTTGTCACTTTCTATGCACATGAGACTGAGGGAACATAATTTATCTTGAGTCATTGTTGTTCTAAATTCATTTTTTATCCTCTTCAAGTGAGAAAAAGATCTTTCTCCAGAGCAATTTGCAACCATCATACTAAGAAACACTTAAAATCGCTTCTACATTAGGGAATGCTGATTGGACACGATCAATAAATATTACCCTGAACCATAGGCTTGACTATGTCTAACATATTGATGAAAATTCTTGACTTCTACAACAAGATTCATGTCCATATCTTCAGGGTATGTTTGGCATAAAGCACTAATTCCTTCACGAATCTCTTCTTCTGTAGCTTCTAATTTGTTTAAGAATGAAACATTTTTCGCAGCATCATTGTATACTGAGGCCCTCTGTGCCCGACTTGACTCTAATGCAGGGGTCGGGAACCCATGGCTCGCGAGCCATATGTGGCTCTTTTGATGGCTGCATCTGGCTCGCGGACAAATGTTCGAGTATTTAAAAAATGTTGCTTTATAGACTTTGTGATCTACATAGTTTTTTTTAATCAATATTTCATTCTACAAATGAGTTAAAGTATACTGCAGCTCAGCATCAGAAGAATTCAGAGACATAATTATTGTACTTTTAGTTTTAAAATCACACAAATTGCACACATTTACTAGAATTTTTAGTTTTAAACATAATGTATGGTTCTTACAGAATTACTTTTCATAATATGTGGTGTACATGGCTCTCTCAGAAAAAAGGTTCCCGACCCCTGCTCTAATGCATCCATCCCTGGTATATATATTTTGATTCTGAACTTGTCTCTTGGCTCAAGGTTCTCTAAAGCATCATCTTCATCATCGTTGATACGCCTTCTTCTATATCTGCTTTTCTTGTAATCAACATCCGACAATTTTTCCTTTGCTTTTCTTTTCAAAATGATCAAACATATCCCTGGAACCTTTAACAAAATCCGCAAGTGAAGCGTATAATTTCCTACATATTTCTAGACTAATTTGGGGGTCTTGCACTGATTGACTAGTCTTGTGAAATTCATCCAGCAAGTAACTCCACAAATATAACATTACCATACATTCAAACTCCTCCATTTTATTCAAAATGTTTATGGCTTGATTTCTTGTTTCGCCTTTCTCTGTAATGCAGCAATTATTTCATCATAACTATCAAGTAAGCCCATTGCACTTGTGGCCATTGAATGTGCTTCCCATCTAGTCTTTGACAAAGACTTTGGAAATTTTGAATCATCTTTGAAGAATGACAACAGTACTGCCCATCTATGTGTAGATGATGAAAAAATAAATATATTTCTTGAAAAATTCCCAAAAAGTTTATTGCTGTTCTACCAACAAGATTCAGGGATTGACCAAAACATTGAATATACATAGCATACTTGTTAATCTTCAATATTATTTCTTGCATTCCCTTGTATTTGCCAGACATATTGGCATCATTATCATATGACTGGCCTCGAATTTTACTAAAATCTTTTTTTGCATTCACTTGTAAGGTAGTTGTGCACCATCTTAGACATACTTTCCCCTGTGTGGCAACCTATCTCAGGGAAAGTTAGAAAACGTTCAATAGGGACCCATCATCTGGTGAAACATACCTCACAATAATTCGAATAACAGTGGGCTGATCAATATGGGGCCGGTCTGGAGTGGAATCTACAGAGATACTGAAGTACCCTGTAGTTCTTAAATCATCTTTATACTTAAGCCGTTAAATGTAATTTTGCCTTAATGTAATCGAATATACAGTCACAGCGTTAATTCAGTTGCATTCGCGAAAATACTATGAAGAAATCAATACCAATTATAATCGTTGTCATTTTGGCAATGAAAAAGTTTAGTCTTGTTGAAAATATTTACGAAAAATGCTGCTTTTTTAACTAATCAAAGTCATAGGCCTAAAACGAAACATAGTTAATTATTTAGGTCAATGGCGGTATTTAAAAGTATTTTTTTTAGTTTTGTAGGCCTTAACATCTTTGTTCTTCTTTTTAAAAAGGAGGCCATTCAGGTTAAACAAGCTAAATAGTAGAAACCAGGAATGTGGGGGCCTTTGTTGGACTGGAGCGCTTAAAATTGTAAGGGAATAAATGAATTTTATATAAAATTTTCAACGAAAGAATGGGGATGTTACTAAAAAATTTCTTTTTGTGATGTGTGGGGGCCCCTGTTCCAATGGAACATGTGGAACATGCCTAAATACGCCACTGGTAGAAACTTAGAGATGTCAAGTGCTATCGATAATAGATATATCGGTATCCACTATCAAAAACAAACGCTAAATAGAAAAAAACTAAAACACATTATTTTTAAAACTACACAATTTTATCTTATTTTAAATCTTTTTGAAAACAATTGGGTGAAGAGTATGGGATGTTCCAGACGTGCGGCATTGGGACAAATAATGCTGCAGTATATTTAAGTATATTATGACAATTGCTCACTCGGACAATTTTTTTTTGGGGCCCCCAAATCAGTGGGGGCCCTAAGCTATAGCTTGTCTAGCTTATAGGTAAATCCGGCCCTGGCCAGGGTTCATCAACCTGCGGGTCTTTCGATGTCAAGATGCGGCTCTCCAGTTCCATGCGCAAAACAGAACAGAAATCCTGAAGAAAATCAAAGATTTGCCATTATCTGCTAAGGCAGTAGCCTACAAGATAGAACGTCTAAAATGTCTTCAAATGTAACACATATAGGCAAGCAGAAGAAATTCAACTGGTTTCCGATTTATCACTTGCTACACACACGGATGAGTCTTGCGACATAAATTATGACACGGCACAATAAGTTAGGTATATATAATGTCGTCCCAAGGTCCAAAAGAAGTACTGCTAGGATTGTTGCCGCTCTCAGGGCAAACTCGTGGAGAAGATATAGTCTAGCAAATGCTGTGCAAAAATGTCTGGAAGACTATGAAATCGATATAAATAAAATCGTTTCCATAGCAACTGATGGCGCCAGAAGTTTGACAGGAATACTTAAAGGGGTAACAACGATTCTTCGGGGGGAAAAAGCACGACGAAATTTTCACTGCATAATTTATCAAGAGGCGCTTCGTGCCCAAACATTTCCGGTCGAAAAAGTTGAGGTCATTTACTTGGTAATTAAGATCATTATAACAGGATTTTGGCAAAAGCACTCTACCATCGCCATTTTAAGGAATTTCTTGAAGAAATAGAAAGCCATTATTCTGACCTACTTCTGCACAACAAAGTGCGATGGCTTTCCAGGGGTAATGAAGCATTTTGCTTCTTGCTTGAGTGAAATAAAAACATTCTTCAATGAAAAACGGATTGTCCATCCCGAATTGAAAGACGACAAATGGTTGCAAAATTTCAAATTCATGGTGAATATCACACAGAAACTAAATGAGCTAAATGTAAAACTGCAAGGAAAGGAAAACCCAGCTCCTGCTTTCCTTGAAGAAGTGATTTGTTTCGAAAATAAATTAGGCCTACTTTTTTTTGTCGAATGGAGAGTAGTAAATTACTTCATTTCGAAAATCTGAAGCAATATCGCGATGAAACCAATGCAACTATTGACAGGAATTACTTCAGCATGGCTATAAACAAAATGAAAGATGGATTCGATGAGATATTTGAACAATAAAAAAAAACTCTGGCGTTCATAGCAAATCCTCTCAACACAAATACAAATTTGAGTTTTGCTGACGATCTTCGGGTCAAAATATTCATGCGATCAAGCGTGAATATAATAAAAAGTAAAGTAAGAAGCCAACTAACAAATTTATTAACAAGCTTACAAATTGTCTCAAGGGGCGTGCCTGAGACTGAAAACAACAAGTTGTCAGCCAGATTTAACCAAACTTTCAAAAGGCATGTTGTATAATTAGAATTGATGTAACTATTGTAACTATCTATTATTCAATAATTATAGTGATATTATTTGATAACTAATTTTTATTATTCTAGCAGAGCTAGCTAGAATACTTTAATATGTTTTGTGCGAAACATTTGTATGTTTTTATATAAATAAATATTAGCCTTATATTTCATATTTAAAGCTTTATTTATTTTAAATAAAAAAAATCAAATTTATTTACCTAATCCTAATCAAATACAATAATATTGAAACAAAAATGTTAGTGGCTCTTTAAAAGCTGGGAAATTTTGTAAATTGTAACTTTTGGCTCTTCCGTCTCAAAAGGTTGCCGACCCCTGACCTATATATAATAGATTTTAAATTTGTTATAAGCTGATGTAGATTTAAGACCTACATTAGCCTATCTTGTCACAAGTTTTACTAACCGCCGTTTCTATAAAATCGGCCTATAAATTTTCTTAAAGAATAAAGATTTCAGCTATTGGACACGCCTATAAGCTTAGACAGAGACGCTATAGCAAGCTATATAGAGGGTCTACAATTAGCCTACTTCTTTTTTTTGTTTGTTGTTGTTGTTTTGTTTTTTTTCATTTTAAAATACGGACTCGCTCTTTTAAATTATAGCAACTATTTGTAGACCATTTCCATGCACAACAAATGTTGGCCACAAGCTTATCTTACCTTATATTTACAGATGCTCCTTCAATACAAAAAAAGATTATTGCGTTCTCCGCTTATCCGTGCCCTAGTCTTGCATTTTGTATAGGCTTATAGTGTTTTAAATGATGTTAAGTTTCTGGTTTTCCTGGTTTGTTCAAGCACCCCGGTCCATACCCAAATGTCGAAAAAAAAAGAGTAGGCCTACTTTACTTCTGTGTAGGACTATTGGATCGTGCATAGCCTATGCTTAGTCGGGGAAAATGCCACTCTCATAGCAAGAATGATCAACCCGACGTTGGATCAATTATTCCGGCTGTAAATGGCCAAAAATAATCGAACGGAAACTTTCAATAAGTCTCTAAAACAAAAAAAAACACAAAAATAAAATTTAAAATAGGATTCTATTGGCAATAATAGCCTAATTACTTACTTTTATATCAAATTCGCAATTTCGTAATCGGTACAAACATAGAATTTCCAAAAATTACGAAATTCTCTTAAAAATATAGAGTCTACTTATTCCAAATATTTTATAAGCTTATAAGCTATAAAAGTCTATAGACCTAATATTTTTTATTTTAAGAATTTAAATGTTAGATGGATAGGATAGATAAATAGATAAAGTAAATAGACAGTTTTTTTTTTGACTGAACCAAAATCATTACAAAACTAGAAAATAAAAAAAAAAATATATTTTAATAAATTTATTTAAAACATTTATTATAAGACATGGTAATAGTCTTATTAGACTACGGACTCGCAATTCGTAGTTTAATTAACCACAGACGAACTAATATTTCTTGGTCCACGCCTCTTAGACATTTCTGAAGTTAAAATTGGCGCAAAATCTGATCCCCGTTGGTTAATATAAAGACACGTACCTAATTGTCTCTTATTTAATTTTGCGATATCGGTTCCGGCATGTTTCATCCCTAGCTGAGTGGGTAGCGTAGGCCTATCCGACTGCCATGAGGGCGACCTGCGGGTTCGATTCCTCACTGAAAACGTTTTTTCCACTTTTTTTCCCTATTAATATTAACTTTTTTTTTAAAGATCTAAATATTGTAAAGAATTTCAGGACTTAAAGCTTTCCTAAAATGTTTTCAGCAAGTAAAATCTAATAATTATATTTTAGACGCATGCGGGAGACATAAAAATTAGGGCCTAGGCCTATCTTCGATTCTCATCCAGGGATAAGCCTAGTGCAAACTTTTTGTTAAATAAAAATACATCCCTTTTACAATATCCGATTATAATATTTATTTTAAATTACAATTCCAAATGTTTTCAGATAATAATAATAATATTTCTTATAATTTTTTAGTTACCCGTTTAATGCCGTGCAATTTAGCTTGTATGTAAATAAAAATAGATATATGTAGGCCTAGGCCTACGTCTTTTGTTAACAATATAATTGGGACGTTAAGAAACATATTGGGAACGTAAGGCGTTCAATCTTTTGATAATTTTATAGGGAAGTATTTTTGAAAAAGTTATTGACAACGGGGTTGAGGTTGGAACTTGGAATTAATCAAATATTTTATCCATTTTACAAGAACATTCAGTTTTCACTAGTAAAAACATAAATAAATAATAAATAGCCCCATGCAGTAGGCCTACTTTATGTCTTTCCCAAGATCTCACAGTATTGTATCGATTTATCTATCTAACAATTCAATATAAGCTTATCTCGTTAGCTAACTATATTATATTTACCTATCTATCTAAATATATTTCTATCAATCAATATAATTAGCGAGCTAACTATCTATTTATCTATCTAAATATATTTCTATCAATCAATATAATTGGCGAGCTAACTATATGTTTATCTATCTAAGAATTTTTTTATCAATCAATCTATCTATAGCTAGCTATCTAACTATTTTTTATCTATCTTTCTATCAATCTATCTAGCTAGCTAACTAACTATCTTTGTACCTATCTACCTATCTATTACTTTCCTCTCTTTCCATATATACAAGCTTAGAGATAGCCTACATTAATAGGCCTATATAAATAATATCATCTTATACATTTTCGGTTGAGTTTACATAGAACTTCAAAGCTCAATATTTATTAAAACTATTTTTAATAATTTTTTTTGGTCTTAATCTTGCCCCCAATACAAATACTACATGTAATTATGATAATGACATAAAATCTATAATTTACGAAGGTTAAACTTTGACTTCTTTGTTTGCTTTCGTTTGTGAAAATGACATTTAAAGGTTTCAAGGTTTTATTTATTTTTAGTCTTATATTCTAGCTCTGATCTAATAATTAAATTTTTTCCTTTCTATTTTATTATTATTACAATTTAAAAAAAAATAGAACGCGCATAGAATTGTCACCTACGGGATATGCGCTATATAAGCACCGTTATTATTATTATTATTATTTTGTTTTAAGTTTTAATCTTTAGTATAGAAGGAGTGTCTGTAACATTTATGATGATTCTATGTGATGCAATGTACACTGTTTATAACTACATAAAAGAGACTCTAAATGTTTTTGGAATTGTTTCATTTCTAAACAAAAACTTTTTGTTTACAAATATTCCTCGTTTTTCGGAGAAAAAAAGTGGGGCTTCCTGGAAGAGATTAGGGTCACGTGCGTTATAATCCTCTTCCGTTGCTCACCTATGGCTATTAGAGGAGATGTACAAGTGTATTGAAAAGAATACAGTGGGCCTAATGGTGAGAGTAATAAGCTTAACTATCATAGTCAGTCGTTTCTCTGACAGCAGTGACAACACTATAAGTATATAGGCTTACACAGAGACAATATCGATACTTGCCATGTTACAGCATGGAGCTTGTTATTATGTCGCCTGCCAGTATCGAGCCCATAAAAATAACAAAAATCTTCGTATATTCGAGCGTAAACTTAGCAATGATTTAGTCTTATGTTATACATTACAGACGCTCCTTCTATTAAATAAAGATTATTGCGTCCTACGATCATCCCTGGTCCGAGTCTAATCTTGCAGATTTATTAATGTTTTAAATGATGTTACGTTACTGGTTTTCCTGGTTTGTTCAGACAACCCATTCCATGCCCGAATTCCACTCGGGAAGAAAGAGTACTTATATTATGCATTTGTTCTCGCATAAGGGATAAAGAAAGTGATTTTGTCTTTATGTTTATCTGAGTATGTTACAGCGCCATCAAATATTGTTCTTCCCCTAACCCTTTATTCATAGGACAATAAAATCAGATATTAAACTATATCAATACACCTCATTAATGAGAACTAACGTATTTCTATTTATTAAAGTATGCTTTATAAAACGATTGATTTTGTAGACAATAAAAAAAAATTACGCTGTTAAGCTTTTTTGTTAACATCTTTTAAGTTCATCAAATGAAAGTATCACATCGGACCCAATCGATCCATAAGGCCAGTGAAGCAGCGTTCACCAGTTTCTGTGGCCATGGCATACTAGGGGATTGTGTGGCCAGCACTATGCATAGCCGCCATAATTTTAGGCCCTAACCTTACTAAGATCAGGTACCCATCAGAGCTGTGTAGACTCAGAGACACCCTCCAGACCAGAGGAAAAATCCTAGCATGCACCAGGAATCAAACACAGGGCCTTCGGTACGCTTGCCGAACGCGCTGCATCACGGCCACCCCCCACCCCCCCACCCCCACCCCCATGCTATCAAATAAGTAAAACAAAATCCTTTTCAGAATACAGATATCAACAAGGATTTAAAAAAAAACAGTAATAAATTGAAAAACTTACATAGAGACATTAACAAATGAAACGAAACAATAATTGTAGATACATTTTTTTCTATAACTCATTGCCTGAAAAAAACGTAAAACAAAAATTGTTTAAAACAATGAGTGAATTTCGTTGATTTTTATATATAATATCTCTTTGAACAAAGACTAAAATAAGATGGACCGCTTGCTCTATTTTTTAGAGGTGAATAGTTAGATTGCGCATGCGCGACCTTCAATACGTCCTCAAATTTTCCGGTGTACAATACATTAACACTTTTTTTTTTCGTGTGCGGCCTATAACAATGTCTTTAATTACTCCTAAACTTCCCTAAAGACTTCCGCTGTTTATAACGTTCAATTTTAATTATATTTTTCCATTGAGAAAATCATAGCGACTTACTAAACCGGAAGTCTAGAGAACGTAGTGTGATCGGAAATTCCGAAACTAAGTGTTTCAAGTTATCAAAAAGCAGATGTTTCAAAGCTAGCGGTCCATCTTATTATAGCCTTAGGTTTGAACCAGTTAAATTCTATACGAGTCTAATAGGTTAGATAAAAAATAACCATTAACAATCAATATTGACCGAAGTTAAATGTAGTGGATTTTATATCCTGGTTTATGGTTTTTCTAAATTCGTAATAGGAAGTTAACAAATCGGGTTAGTCACTGAAGAATACAATTTTAAGAAAAACTGACTTTAGTGTGTTTTAAGGGAGTGAATGGGATGCAGTTCTACTATATGGAAAATCAGTCCGACATTATCCTTTAGAAAAATAATTCTTATGATAGCCAATCTGCTTATCACATTTTGAATAGTATAGGCATATACTCTAATAGTGAATACTGATAGATATAACGATTTAAGATAAAAATGTAAAACTTAGATCTATATATAGGATAATTGTTATTTAACTTATAATCTATATATAAGTAGTTTTTTTTTTAATTCATTGTTTTATTTTTTATTAAACATGTTCAAATTATAAATTTTAATAAAAATAAACTAAATTTTACGGGGTCGTCCGCTAAAATAAGTATGCAAATACTTCACATTAAAAATATATATACATATATATAGGCCTATAGATATATATATTTTATTATATCAAAGCTATCATTCCCGGCGTTGCCAGGTGTAAAATAAAACAGGCTTATATAATCTACAGGCCTATATAATCTACAGGCCTATATAATCTACAGGCCTATATAATCTACAGATAAAATTGTATGAACTATACTGAACAGAAATTTAATAATTAATATACATTATTTTTTGTTACTGAAGATTTGGGAAAGTAATAATTAAAATCAACAACATTGTATTTGGGTAAAAACAGGCAATTCTTTTTTTTAAATGCACGTCGGACATGTGTCTTTGCTATCCATACGGTCGACCCGGGTTTTATAATTTTTTTTTGTATTTAAATTAATATTAGCCTACTTTAAACAAAAAGATTGAAAGAAGTCAATATCTCCATCATTCATTGCCTGTATTCTATTTATAGAAATATGTTTAAAGTAATATAAACATCAATATACGTTTATAAGATTTTAGTTAAATTCACGTCATTCCAGAAAAATTTGAGTAAAATATCCTGTTAACAAAAAATGACCCTTTGTTTTATAACAATGGAAACGATCCATACATTTTGATCAAAGTAAAATTCCAGTCCAACGAACTTTCAATGAACATTTGAATTATGACTGAATAGTGAGAACAACTTCCCGAACCGTTTTGAAAACACACTACATACACACGCACATACATACACACACACAAACATACTATGCGGATGTCATTATGTTTATCTATTACACTGAAACACATCCGCATTGTTCTCATAAACAAACTGAAAATGTGACATGCACCATTTTGTAGTTTAGCTTACAGTTCTTTGTGTATAATATAATTTACTGGCTATATAATATACATGTTCTGAATATATTTGATATAAATGTTCTACAGAAATATAACATAAATTGTCTTTATAAATATAATATAAATATTCTATATAGAAATGAAATATTATTCTTCAAAGATATAATATAAAGCTCAATGGAAATCCAATCCAACAATTCATAATAATAAACAGCAGCACGGTGGCAGATAGGAAGGGCTGATGGGTACTTGACCTTGACCTTAGTTGGGGCGGCTGTGCATAATGCTGGCCACACAATCACATAGTATGACGGTGGCCACAGAAACTGGTGTACGCTGCGTCACCAGCCCTATGACCAATTTGGTCCAACGGGATACTTTAATTTGCCTTAAATAAACCATAAAGGTAGTCATAAACAAATATTTTTTTTTTTTTAGAATTGGAACTTTGTAGTCATAATATGGGATGATCTGTCATTGGACTTCGTCATTAGTAAATTAGAATTACATCTAAACAATTGTAAATAAGAGGCTGATTTTTCTTTTTTCAATTTTCTATAATCGCTAATTTTGTAGATCAAACGTTGGGCGTTATAAACAAAAATCTTGTACAAATGTGATCTCTAAGTATAGAAAGCTCTGTGTGTGTTTAACCAATCCAATTGGTTTATTTAAAGACACGTGATCGTATTGCCTTATATATTATCATTGCAATTTGTACTTAGCACATGTGTCTTCGATAGCACAGGTTCGATTCTCTAGTAAAGAAATTATTTAAATTTATATTACTTAAAAAAATTTATTGTAAATCCACAAGCAACACCGGGCAATTTAGCTTTTTGTTAAATAAAAAGACTTACATATTTTTAACCCGATTAGCCTACATTATTTATTTTAAATTACTTCATGAATGTCTTCAGAAAAAACATTTGTTTTTCATTATTAGCTTTCGGTTCATTGTAGTGTATAAATGTGTATCTGTAGCTATACATGCAACGCCGGGGAATTTAGCTTGTAAGAATATAAAATTAAAATGCTATAGTTAGAAATATACTAGAAAAAAAAAAACCCATAAAAGTGCTACAAGGCTCATTAGGCCTACTGTTAATAAATTAAAAGCTGACAAAAGTAACACCGATAGTCAAATCACTAAACCTAGAAACACTAAAGGACAGAAAGGCAAAGAGTAAAGTAGTAATAAAACATAAGGCATTAATTTCTAATTTAGAGATACAACGCAATAACAATAGGATATGCGCTATACAAGCACCATTATTAATATTGTTATTATTACCATACTTAAAATTAGGGAACAAGCCTTTTTCTTATCCTTTATGCAAGAAAATATGCATATCAGTACTCTTTCTTCCCAATTGGCATCCAGTCATGGAATGGGTTTCTTGAACCAGGAAATCTAGGAATTAAAAATTATTTTAAACTTTAATAAAAATGCATGACTAGACTCGGACCACGGATGAGGGTAGAACGCAATAATCTTCTTTATAGAAGGAGCGTCTGTAAAATGTATGATTAGAACATTGTTTGACAAACTTGTTGGTGTCTTAAAATATAATTAAATTATATTTCAGTTTAAAAAAGCCTTGCCTTCACCAGGTTTCAAACCCAGGACTCTCGCTATGCCAGTCTAACGCGCTACCACTCGACCACCTTGCTTCATAAACAAGGACTGAGACCCATCGAATGTAAACAAAATTGACAGACATCTCGAAGGTATGACAAGTAAAATAAATACAAGGTTGAGCATCACCAATTATAGACGTATTTTTACACCTTCCAATAGTTGTATTTATACATTGTGTATACAGTGTAAGGGTTAATTAGCAGACGATAAAGAACTAGATAAACTAATTTACAA
Organism: Anisus vortex; assembly: GCA_949126835.1. Taxonomy (NCBI): domain Eukaryota; kingdom Metazoa; phylum Mollusca; class Gastropoda; family Planorbidae; genus Anisus; species Anisus vortex. The sequence goes on from OX421504.1 coordinate 38,178,496, forward strand.
AGCGCAGAATATAATGAACTGTTTACACGTCATGTACACAAGCTTGGGCCGGATTTAGAGTTTTACTGCAAGGTGAAAACTTTGCATTGTATTCTGGCTAACGAGAAACATGTTTATTTTGCCGAGTATACTTTTTATTTTACCGGGGAAGTGTTTATTTCTTTAGTTCAGCGATTTATAGAGCACAAGTAATGTTGTATTTGCTGTGTGTGTTGTTTTACGAATTTACGAAAAAAGGCGTATTTGACTGTTTGCCACAAAATAAAACAACGGGAAAGTTTGGTTCAGACATTGATGGATTTTGAAACAAAAGAGTTCTTTAAAAAGTGTTTAAAGATTTGCCTTTTTGTCTAGTGTTAAAGCGACTGATTTGTGGAATATAGAAGTCACTGAGCATGCTGATTGCACGGAGAGTTGCGCTATACAAATAAACATCATCATCATTATCAATTATTTAAATCAGGGCTCGGCAACCTACGAAATTTGTGCCAGGCTTGGCACGCAGTGCAACTTTCAAGGGCACGTGGTACACTTCCAAAAAATAAATTCAATTCTCCTCTCATTAAAATTGACTGCTAGAGCAGGGTGAATTTTAGGCAGTTGGCACGCTGACTGAATCAGCAGTTGGCACGCAGTAATCCAACTTTGGCACTCTATTATCAGAAGGTTGCCTACGCCTGATTTAAATACAGTGTTAAGCCCCTTGGAGGAAACTGAAAATGACGTCAATATTCTATCAGATGCACTCACCAATAACTCGATGCCAATAAATTTCAAAGAAATATACAAAACAATATCGTAGAATTTATTTAAAAAAAAAGACTAGTTTACTCTCTTTATAAATTTATGAAAACTCTTTTAATTTTCTGAAAATGTTCTAAACACACAAAGTAGACAGTAACAAATCTAGCCAAATGCGAATTTAATAAAATTACTGGATCTAACAACACTGGTGTAATGTAGTAATAATATATAAGGCATTAATTTCTAATTTAGAAATACAACACAATAACAACCTGTTGCATTGCTAAGATAAACATAAGAACAAAAACACTTTCCCAATCCCTTATGCGAGAAAAAATGCATACAATTAATTAATAAGTACGCTTTATTCCCGAGTAGCATTCGGGCATGAAATGGGTTGCCTGAAAAAAATCTGGAAAACCGTTTAATTTTTAAAACACTAATAGAAATGCAGGACTAGACTCAAAGCGAAGATGAGCGTAGGACGCAATAATCTTACTTATAGTTATAGAAGGAGCATCTGCAATGCATAAGATAAGATGATGCCGTTAGAGGTTCATCGAAATACAACACCACAGAGCGATAAACAAAGTCACTACTATTTACAAGATCGTGAACCGCCACGTGGAAATGTCCACTCAGTCAGGTCGAATCCAACAGGTGTTCCGCTCTACCCGAGGCCATCAGCTCAAGATGCATGTCCCACATGCACGCACCGACGTCTACAAATATTCTTTTTTTCCGTCAGCCATTAGGCTGTGGAACACCCTGGACCAGGCCTCCATCACTGCCCCTACAGTTCAGGCTTTTAAATCATCACTGGAGGGCTGGTCTAAAAACCTAAAGTGACACTGTCATCTATTTACAATCGTTGTTTGTGATGTTTTAAAATTGTATGTTTAGTTAAATTGTGGACTCTTTCCCTCTGTCCTAACGGGATCGCCACAGTAATATGATGAAGAAGAATAAAAAAAGTTCTTGACGTAAACATTCATAATGAACTGAATTTTTATTAAATATATAGGTATTAACAAGAAAACCATAAAAACGAAGTTTTGATTATACTCCCTTTATTTGCAAACTAAGTTTACCATCATATAATTAAATAATTGATTGACTACTGCAAATGAAACGTACAGAAAACATATCTGTGTCGCAAATCTCAAAAATATCTCCTTACTCCGTATGAATTATTCTAAAAATAATCGTAGCGCATAATTTTTTTTTTCTAGCTTTGCGCCGAAAAACTATAAAAAGTTGCACAGGCATTTTTAAAGTGAAACCAAAATTTTTCTTATACTTTCCTTTTAAGAAATGAATATTGTCATAAGTGTAGTATTATTAAGTTGAAAATTATTATTGAAAATTTGATAGGATGTATTGTTAGGCGCCACAAGTCTGCTGTCCGAATTTCAGCTCGATCGGACCACGGGAAGTGGTCGAAAAATCGAAGCCAATTCTTGCACCATTGCAATCAGACAGACAGACAGAAAATGCAACTTAAAATAAAGGGAGTAAAAATAGTTACAAAAATAAAATTCTAAAAAAAGTTTTAAAACCTGAAAATTTTGTGGATTTGTAGTATTATTTTATTTCCTTTTCTTTTATAATTAGCAGTTGTTTTTTTTATAATTTGTAAATTTTTTGTCTTATTGACTATCTATTTATCTATCTATCTATCTATCTATCTATCTATCTATCTATCTATCTATCTATCTATCTATCTATCTATCTATCTATCTATCTATCAATCTATCTATCTATCTATCTATCTATCTATCTATCTATCTATCTGTCTATCAATCAATCTATCTATCTATCTATCTATCAATCTATCTATCTATCTATCTATCTATCTATCTATCTATCTATCTATCTATCTATCTATCTATCTATCTATCTATCTAACTATCTATATATCTATCTATCTATCTAATCTATCTATATAACTATTTATCTATCCTTTATATACATATATTTTAACAGCATTTAATTTATCATCATTAATACGCATTATTAAAAGAGAAGTAGCGTAAACATTCATTTTAGACCAATTAAGTATGGCCAGTACAATGCCCAGCCGCATTCACTCCCCCTCCCTCCCATCCAAAATACTGACAGGTAAACAACAGAATCGAGTAGAAACAGAGAAATCCTTCAAAACGGGAACAAATCCTATCTAGAGGGTGTTCCTGAGTCTATCCAGCTCTGAAGGGTACCTGACTTTACTTGGAGAAAAGTAAAGGCGGATGGGCATTGTGCTGGCCACACAATCCTCTAGTATGTCGTTGCCACTGAAACTGGTGAACCATACTTCGTCAGCTCTATGGATCAATTCGGTCCGACGGGGTACTTTTTTTTTAAACAAGATAACATAAATTTGACTTCTGATATCGATAAATATATTATTGCCAAACTGGTCAAAATATGTTTATATTTATCTAAATGTTCTTGTTATATCAACCAGGTTGCAGTGATGTTGCAGAGATGTTGCAGTGATGTTGCAGTGATGTTGCAGTGATGTTGCAGTGATGTTGCAGTGATGTTGCAGTGATGTTGCAGTGATGTTGCAGTGATGTTGCAGTGATGTTGCAGTGATGTTGCAGTGATGTTGCAGTGATGTTGCAGTGATGTTGCACTCAACGCCAGACAAACATTATTTTCCAGCTGTTCTGTGATGTTGTAGATATATTGACCATATTATATAAAACAACATATGTTTGTTGCTTGTGTTATTTTATTTTATTTTTTAGAACCAAACGACGGCACGAAATATCGATTTAAATAATGATAACATTTTACTGCAATGATAGGCCTGCAACCATTCTATACACGGAGTGCTCAAGCACTTATATTTTGTCGGGAAAATGTAGACTCTTTTCTCTCTCTATGTATAAAGTAGACTGTGTGTGGTTTCCGATCCCCATTGGTTAATTTAAAGACATGTGACCTTATTGTCTCATATTATACTTTTGCGAACTTCCCTCCGTATTCAGTAAGTAAAATCTAATAATTATATTTTAGACGCTTGCGGGAGACGGGTGTTCGATTCTCAGTCAGGAATAGTCCAAACATTTTGTTAAATAAAAAGATATGCCCTTTTTTTTTAACCGGATTACAATATTTATTTTAAATAATGTCCTAAATGTTTTCAGTAGATAATAATTATATTTTAAAATTGTTTAGGCCTAGGCCTATAGCTTGCTGTACATTGTAGTTTATACCATTTTTATCTGTAGATTATATTTATATTTAATTTTACCTCTGGCAACGCCGGGGAATTTAACTTGTTTATAGATACGTTTACTCTAGTAAGATGGCCGATTTGACACTGACATACATAAAATAAAATTAAAAGGCATTAGTGAGTGACTGAAACATATCATATTATTATAACGTTTTAAGGCATTTATTACGTGCATGAGTATAACCCGAGTGATAAACTAACTAAAATACACATATAAGTTTATATAATACAATACTTACTCAATTAATATTTATATTTTTTGGAATTCAAAGTATTCAATCGAGAAAGATCAACAACCATTTAATTGAGTTCATTTTCATAGACGCATTTCCGGAAATTCTTTAAATCAAAAGTACATATTTAGTTTTATCATAGACTATAATATACATGGACCGCTTGCTTTAGTTTTTCTGCTATATGATGACTCAAAAGACTGCTTATTTCGGAATTCCCGATTCTAAATGAAGTAATTGCAATACAAATTCCGTTTTATTGAATCGCACCATTTTTTTTATAGAAATTTTGTGCGTCAATCTATGACTAAGATATGGACGCTATGGATGGGGAAGTTTTTGATGATGAATTGAAAGGCATACTGGAGGTATATGTTCAAATTAAATAATTACTTATTGAAGAAGTATGGAGTTTATCTGTTAGACTCATGTTCGGTGTATATTATAGTCTATGGTATTTCTGCTGTATGATGACTTGAAACAATGATGATCGGAATTCCCGATTCTAAATAACGTAATTACTATACCGGAAATAAAGTTATCGATACACAAATTCCATGATTTTCTCAATGAAAAATTAAAATCGAAAGTAGTACAGAGCGGAAACATTTATAGATCAGTGTGGTGTGCGCACGGAAAAAAGAAAATAAGCTCTAAAAATAGAGCAGGCGGTCCATCTTATTATAGTCAATGATATATTAATAGGCCTAGAAGTATTCATTTAAAGTCGAAAAATATGCGATTAAATAAAACGGAAGTTGAATTACAATTACTTCATTTAGAATCGGGAATTGCAAAAAACAGAAGATAATAGCATAAAAAACTAAAGCAAGCGGTCCATGTATATTATAGTCTATGGTTTTATGTATGTTCGGCTCAAATTGGCCATCTTACTAGGGTAAACTTATCTATAAATATAAGTCCTTATTTCCCCGACATTCTTACACTTTATTTTAAGTGACTGAGCACTCCATGTTTATATAGCTCAGTGCCTTGAACTAATGCTGGCTTAGTAGAATTCTTTCTAAACTAACACAAGGCAATTCTTTCTAAACTAACACAAGGCAATTCTTTCTAAACTAACACAAGGCAATTCTTTCTAAACTAACACAAGGCAATTCTTTCTAAACTAACACAAGGCAATTCTCCAGGATCGGTTAAAAAAATCAATAAGTAACTAAACAATATTACAAGAATAATTTTTTCCAAGACAGCCTTTCATGCAAGACAAACGTGAAATGAAATAAAAAGTTTTGGCGAAACACATTCACACTAAACTAATGTCTGGCGTAGAAGATAATTTGACATCTTAAATCATTGTTTACTTTGATAACATTATTTTATCGGGAATTCGAACATATTTTTTTTTATAAATAATAATTTGAAATATTGATTTTTGTTTATCTTAAGTCCGGGGACATGTTACAACTGATAGTACATTGCTCTTTGGCGGGCAATGAGTATGAAATGCTTCAACCACACATTTTACTAATGGAATATTAACCGAATATGACACGTAAGCCCTGGTTAGCTAATGCGATTTTAACCGATGACTGTACCCTGTACCTATTCAAGTAGCAGTTTATTATTTTTCATGCATGCATTTTCGTATTTTATTCGTTGTCTTTGCTCTGTGACTGTTGACAGCACATAGAACTGTTCCCACTGGGATTTGCGCTATACAAGTATTATTATTTTTATTGCTTGGGTCATTTGGCAGGTAATGAAATAGTAACTGCTGATAGCACTCATACCTTTTGGCAGGTAATGAAATATTAACTGCTGATAGTACTCATACCTTTAGGCAGGTAATGATATTGCAACCACTGATGGTACTTAGGCCCTTGCCTTTAGTCTACTAACTTGTATTTTTCGGCTCATTTATATCTTTGGGGAAAAAAAGCTAAAGGTAGAAATATATTCTCATTACATTTTCAAAATTTATTCAACACATTTTAACCAAAAGACTATTTTATTATATACAGTCGTTATTGTATTTTAAAGTTATTACGTAGAGGTGTGACATTATTGACATGAATATATATCTTGAACGACTTAACCCCTCGTCAAAAGCTGCAAAAACTTGCCGCCCCCCCCCCCACCGTCACTTATATCTATGACGTGGTTAATAAACGACCCATTAAGAAGTCTTCCGTCCTAATCCTGTTAATGGTGCATGCATTTCTTGAAATACCATAGTATACACATAATTCTTTCATTTGGAGATTTAATAACTTTTCAGAATTTATGTATGTATGCCTACTAGACGGCCCGTGGACAAATTGTGCCCATAAAATGTTGTATATTAGAAGGAAAATAAGGAGATTAAAGTAGAAAGGCATATCGCAAATTAAGCACCCACAATATATACGGAAAAAAATAATTGCATTGAGATGAGCTTGATGTTTGATGGTTTAATACAGGGATCCTCTGAGATGAGCTTGATGTTTGATGGTTTAATACAGGGATCCTCTGAGATGAGCTTGATGTTTGATGGTTTAATACAGGGATCATCTGAGATGAGCTTGATGTTTGATGGTTTAATACAGGGATCCTCTGAGATGAGCTTGATGTTTGATGGTTTAATACAGGGATCCTCTGAGATGAGCTTGATGTTTGATGGTTTAATACAGAGATCCTCGAACCTTTTGATGAAAGTGTCTCCAATAGGGATGTTAAACGAAAACCGGAATACCGGATTCCGGTTTTGAAACTGAAAACCGGTTTTGATTTTCAAAACCGGATTTCGGTTTGTCGGTAACACCCCTTTTCTTTTTGTTCTGATGGAAATATTTTAAATAAATAATGTTGTATTGCCATCAAACAATTCTTGAAATGCCTGGCTAACACTATTTAGTCTTAGATATTGTGTTTCTTTTTTTTCCAAATACCAGCTATGGCTTGCGATAAAAACAACATTAAACCTAATTATGTTAAGTTACAGTTACAATTAACATGAATCTTTTAACTTTTCGGCTCAGCTGAGAAAAGAATTCTTTAACGATGGTTCGATAACGATAAGCCGGAGCGGTGGCAGTACCACTGGATTGCGTACGCACCTGCATACTATGCATCCTGGATTAACATCGTCATCCTCTTCATATGCTTTTAATATTATGGTCAACGATAATTGGAAATTAGATTATCACTATTGAAAACTATTATCGGTTTTAATCAATTTGCCCAGATTTTTTTTAGTTCTAAAGAATTTAATGGTAGAGTATACAAAATTATATTGCATTCACACAAATCAACCTTTTGAATGTCCTGCAAACAATAATTAAGTTTGAACTATTTTTCAAATATACACACCTACAAAACTACGCACATTTGGCTTTTCTGGCCTGAGTGGGGGGTAACCAAAATCTGGTTTTAAACCGGTTTTATAGGTTTAGACCCTAGTCTCAAAGTAGTATTTCTAGCTCATTCAGCGTGCCATCAGCGTGCCATCAGCGTGCCATCAGTCTGTCATATTGCTTGTAGCACCCAGTTTCTTGTAGAAAAGACTGGAATCGCCTTTTTTGAAGGGGGTTTTCTGCGTGCCATTGACAATCGCTCTACGACTACTACGAGCCAAGTCTGGCACGATGCGTTCCGTAAGGTTTCCGACCCCTAGTTTACTACATATAATGGATATAACTATAAAGTACATGTTACAGATCCATTATATTGAACATCATATAGTGGCCTATACAACATCTAAATCAGAAGAAATATTTTCATTGGCCTACAGTTTATAGATCTCTGTATTTGCATAGTTAGGCATTGTTTTTTTAATTATTTTTTTTAAATCAACAAATTCAAAAGTATACAATAAAAATATATTTTCGATGGAAGTTAATGTATTTAAAGACCAAGTGAAGAGGTTTTTCTCAAAGGAACGAGATTTGGAATAGCCTCATACGGAAGTGACGTATCACAAGGGAAATAAATAAATAAAAATAGACGCTATAAATCTATATTTAACCATTCTGTTAAAAATAAGAACCGGGAAAAGATTCAAAACATGTGGCAATAGATTCAAAACACGTGACAATATTGATTTTTCCTAGTCGGAATCCTTTATGTTACGTCACTTTCCTATATTGCCGGAAATAAAAACATCTCAAATGGCTACGAGATTTGGAGTAATCTTCCGAAAAACACACACATTTAAGTGCAAATATTGAACTAATTACTTAAAATGTATCTTTGATATTTTGTATAAATATTTTTTTTAACATTCAGATACTGAATACACTATTTACTATCAAAATCAAATGTTAATTCAATTTTGATAAAAAGCTCTTCACTTGGTCTTTAATTTCGTTCTACACAAAATTGGACAAATTAAAAGTGCAATAGCCAAAACAATAGATCTAAGTAGCCTTTATGACACATATATATCTACACCTATTGAACAGTACAAATAGAATAACAGGCTGTAATGCTATTCAATTGGGAAATCCGTAAGCAGATTTATAACATAGAGAGAAAGATCTATATTTTATTATTTATATATTATATATAGGCTACTATTATATTTATTATATGTTTGTACCTGCCAATTGTAAGAATGTGAGACACTGATTAGTTTAATTTAAAACCATATCTAAGCTTAGTAGGATTGAACCTACCATTAGAGGCTACTATAAAAACACTCAAATATTACTAATACACTAAGGTTATTGTTTTTTTACAAGCCATGTATCAGTATAATATAATAATAAAATCGTTACTTCTGCTAAAATGAGTAACAGTCACACACACATAGCGCGGGCTGAAAAACAACAAACAACGGAAGGTCAAGGCTGCCAAGATAAGATAACTAGGTAAAAAGATAACACTTGTCGAGCAGTGCCTAACATATCGAGGCAAAGATGTGTTTTTCTTCATTTATTAAAATGCATACATCTAATTTTTTTTTTTACCCACAAGTTGTTTTAGAAATATCTAAATTACGTGTAATTGGTTATCTTGTTTAAACACCACGAAAGATCATTTTTAAACATAACATGTCAACTTCCAAATCCAACACAGTCTCCAGCTTGCGAAACTAGTTTAGCCAATGTCTAGACTAACCAAGACCTAGACCTATGAGATGTTAATTGCGCTAACACAGTGTATATTGGCTACTATATTAAGGCTATTCAACCGCCTTCTTCTTCTGCTTTGGGATGACCGAACCTTTACTGAAAAATTGTTTGAACCTTGTTTAATGCTGACAATAAAATAAAACAAAGCTTTAAATGCTTTAAGTCTGTTTGGAAGAGAAAATGTAAATTTTTACGAATAGGCTACAAATTAAAAATAAAATAACTAAGAAATGATTTCACATTAGTTTGGTGCATTTTGTCATCGTATGCACATTGTTCGTTCTTTTATTTCCTCGTTTAGGTCTATTTTTTTTTAATTATTACTGGGATTAACAATTTCTCTCTGGCAAGTTTTACATTTTCTGAGTTTTAAAGTTACGGACATCAAAATAAATAATTAATCTGATTAAATTTAGATCTTTAAGGCAGGGCCCTCGAGAGAAAAAAAAGATGCCGGTACGAGATCTTTTCTGCCCCCCCCCCCCTTCTGCCCGGCCCACATGATTTTCTAACACTAGTCATATCTAGATGATTTATTTGTATTACATACGTTGGAAAAATCAGGAATCTTTTTTAAAGGTCTGTGGATATTACAAAGATGTGTAAAACGGGAAAAGTTTCTCTCACTGGTGATTGATAATTTATGTCCTCTAAGTGACTCTAGTGTTTCTAGGTTTAGTGATTTAACTATTGGTGTTACTCTTGTCAGTCGTAAATATTCACCAGTAATGTATATTGTGAAATGTAAGGTTAGTCTAGATCTGCTGTGGCAATACAGTTGACACATATTTTTTTGTACAGACTCTTCCCAGAATACATTTTGTTAAATGACCTAAAAAAATTGTTTTAAATTTTCAAAACATTTGTTTAAAATAATTAAAATGATGATACCTTCAATCTCCCCTGTTGGCTACCGCACTGGAAATCATTAAAGTGTACAAGGATCGACTAACTAGTTTAACTGCCATGTTAGTACCGGCATGCAGCGACATAAAGTATTTAGGCCTAGGCCAAGGGTCGGCAACCTTTTGATAATAGTGTGCCAAACTAGGATTTTTAAATCATTCTGCGTGCCAACAGCCCGAAAGTCAACCTGCTCTATTATATATTTTTTTTTTGTATTTTTTTTAAATAATAATATTTATTTAGCGCCGTAGCAAGATAGAGGCCCAAAACGAGGTGTATAGAAAAAAATCCTTAGAGCGCTTAACCCTTCCCGTACCGACCTACTTCTATCTATGCTGCCTTCAGATCCGCTATATACGCGCCCGGGACTGTAAGGGTTAATATTTAACTTTAAAAAAAAACGAGTTCCTGGTTATCATCCTTTTAAATGTATTTGCATTTACACCAAATACACATTTTTATTACTAAACTTTCACATTTTGATAGTTAATTATCGCCTAAAATTATCATTTAGTTATCGTGATTCGAGATATGGATCTGCCACCTGCTATACATTAATTATATTTCGATCTCAGTTTTACTGATATATTCTCTTAGATTATTACGCAATGTTAGTAACTCATCAACTGTCATTAAGCGGTGTGTAGACATTGTAATCATACAAACTGGGTAGTTAATATAATGTTTAAAAATGTACACATTTTATTATACATTCTTTAGTCATATAATATTTAGTTTATATTATTTTCAACTAACTTACACAATCTGATAATTTTAAAATTATAAATTGTGAGAGCCATTAATGTTTTTATTAAAGAAAAATTTTGAAACATATTGGAAATATTAGAGCAAAAAAAATAAAAATAAAAATACAAAACGGGTTTATTATCTCCCTTTTATTAAACAAAAAATCCAAATTTTATTCCATAGTGATAGTGAATCCCCCCAAAAAGGTATTTTTTTTTTAATATAACTAATATTATAACTAAATTATAATTTATTTTTGTTTAAAATTCAACTTGCTTTATTTTCAATGGTCATTATCCCTTCACTTAAAACAAGAAAACCATAAAAACACAGTTTTTATTATACTCCCTTTCTTTGTAAACTAAGTTTACCATTTCCACTTCACTACAAAACTAAAATTTCGAATCGGCAATGTCGGCAAATACATATCTAATTATAACGATTGCAATTTTTTTTTTTTAATGCATGAAGCCACGATCGTGGCTTTGCTTTTGCGCATCCTTTTTTTTTTATATAGCTTTGGCTCTCAAAAAACATAAAAATTTGATAGAATGTATTGTTAGTCGGGACAAGTCTGCTGGCCAAATTTCGTCTCGATTGGACGACGGGAAGTGGTCGAAAAATTGATGAAAAGTTTTGCTATCAAGCAAGCAAGCAGACAGACAGACAGAAAATAGAACTTAATAGAAAGGGAGTAAAAAAAAAAGATCCACATCTAAGACGGTTGTATATGGATAAATGTGGTGTGAAAACAAGAGTCCATAAATTTGAAAGTCTTGTCTTTGTTTATAAAACTCCTCTCTATCTATCTTAATGTATGCCATAAATTAGGGAATTACAAGTAGTTAAGTGTTTTGAAATTGATTTAACGTGCGAGATTTGTCCACTTTCAATGAATATAAATTCCAATGATCGAACAATTCAGTGCTGTTTGGCCACGTCCTTGTAACTCATTGAACTGTGTCATTCGCCATTCAGAAACATCGGCTTCAACAGTTAGTGCCTCCTCATTCAATTATTGAAAAAAAATCAACAAGAAGCACCTTTTCGAGGTCTCTCGCGTGCCATCGTGCCATCTCGCGTGCCTTAGGTAGCCGACCCCTGTCCGAGGCTACTAAGCTAACAGGGAGAACTGTAAGCCTGTAGGTCATAAGCTCATAGGTCTATATTTGTAAGTGTTATAATAAAATAAAATAAAAAAGAGATCCTAAATGCTATCGAAAATAAATAGGCCGCATTTTAAAATTAGAGTTATAGGCTTCTTTGCAAATTTTGACAAAATGTTCAAGTACACATTCAAAGAATACCAAAATAATGGGCCCTCAGTGCCACGTGAGATTGTAGGAGGTTTTGGTGCATCTTCTCTTGGCTTTTTTGCAACATTTAAAAATACTTGCGTAATAGCCAATTCAATTTTAAATTTCAATATTCACTGGCCCCCTAAACTCTTATGGGCCCCGGTACGGCGTACCGGCTGTACCCCCCTCTCGTGGGGCCTGCTTTAAGGCCCATAAAATGTTTTGCGTAAAGTTTGCTAGGGGTTAGGCCTATATAACATACAAGTAAGAATATAACAGTGTCCCATGGTGCACTTGTTCAAAATAAAGACAATATACAAGTAAGAATATAACAGTGTCCCATGCTGCACTTGTCCAAAATAAAGACAATATACAAGTAAGAATATAACAGTGTCCCATGGTGAACTTGTCCAAAATAAAGACAATATACAAGTAAGAATATAACATTGTCCCATGATGCACTTGTCCAAAATAAATACTACGCTGGATTTAAAGAAAAGCCGTTTTGTCCAGCGGTCAGCAAACACAGGACTGTCAATACGACCGACGACCGTTGATTCTAGCTCTGCCGCGGTTCAATACATGCCACTCTCTGCAGAAGTTTTAAGCCAAAGACGTAAACATTTTTTATCTAGAAGAAAGAGTATATCAGACAAAACCAATCTATGTATTAATTATTTACCACTTATTTATAAAAAGTGTGAGAGTTTGGATAATTAAGTGTTAGAGCTGACGTCCTAAAATGGATTTGTCATGATACAATCAAGTGGGAATATGGTTTCTGATGAAACATTTGGGACACCGTTGTTCATCGGGAAAAAACGAACATTCGAAAGGAAAATCTTTTATGAAATGTACATTTATTTAAATGTGAAGCTTGACAGTTTATTAAAAGAAAATTATATTTTATTCATAGAACACTACATTTTTTAAGAGAATAAGAGAATATAAAATTTTATTAATAGATCATTTTATTTTATTAGTAGAATAATAATTGTATGAGAAAATTATTTTATTTTATTATCAGAACAAAAAAATATTAATAGAAGATTACTCTTTATTAGTAGGTCATTACATGTTATTAGTAGAACATTATATTTTATTAGTAGAACATTACATTTTATAGAATATTACATTTTATTAACATAACATTACGTTTTAAGTTTTTGGTTTCGGTCGAACACGAAACCATACCGAATGTTCCATTACACCTACTTTAGAAACCGAAAGATTAGCCGAAACTGCCAAAAAAAAACATTTAAAAGACTGCACACTGCATTTTTCGACATTCTTTGGTGTGATTGAATAATCTTCAATTTTCTACTTCACAAGGATTAATTCACAACAGTTTAGCTAAATGAAATTAACAATAAGCTGAGTAATAGATGTAGAACTAGCGTTGTTGTCTGAATTTCGAAAGTTAAAATAGATATTCGGCTTATGACCGAAAGTCAATATCAATTTAGGCCGAAACCGAAAGCTAACTTTTTTGCATCGACCGGAACCAAAACTACGCCGAAAGAGACCATATGCCTACTTCGGCGCCGAAATCTAAACCCTATTTTGGTCGGCCTCTAAATAACACCAAGGATTACACGGTAATAAAGCTAGAAGATTCCAGACAAAGTTCAGAAAAGCGACAGAAACCGAAGAGAATGTTATTCAATGCCTTCTATGGAGACCTAATGGTCCGTAAGACTAAGAGAAGTGTATGCTTTAAGTTAGAAGATCATCTCTGTATTGAATTCATTTAAATTCCTTCATTTTGAGGTTTAATAATGAATAATTTCCTTATACGCATGACTTAATTCCAGGACATACAGTTGACAGCCCCCATTGTCATATTATTATGCTAACATCAGAACATCAAAGCGATATTTCAATCTTCAGCAGCCAGTCAAGCGTGGTATTGTCAATAATTGTTATTACATTGCGACAAAAAACAACTACAACTGAAGTCGTAAATGTGCGCTAGTTCTTTTACAGCGAACACAAATTTTATTGTGTGTTTTATGAATGCTAATCCTATGGAACCTAGCTAGAAGTCTTCAATCTGTTCCATTCCTTTGAACCCATAGTAAAAAAAATAATATAATTTAGGCTATAATCTATAAATATAACGTAGACTGTGTGTGTGTTCAACCAATCATATTAGTTAATTTGAAGACACGTGAACTTATTGTTTCATATTATACTTTTGCGATTTCACTTCGGACATGCGTCTTTGCTAGCTAAGTGGTTAACGTATCGGAGCGCCATGCGTGCGACCCGAGTTCGATTCTCCAGTTAATCCATACCTTTGTTTTTTCTACAATGTTTTATTTATTTCAAGTAATTATACTTTTAAAAACAGATTGTAAATATACGAGCAACAACGTTCAATTTATATTTTGTTAAATAAAAAAAAAACGTGCCTATTTTTTACCCGATTACAATTTTATTAAATTACTTTAGTAAAAGTCTTCAGTAAAAAATAATATTTTTTTAAATTATTAGATTACAGGTTTCTGTTCATTGTGTTTTATTTTCACCCTGGCTACGCCGGGCAATTTAGCTTGTACACAATATGTTTACAAAATGGAGACAAAAATATGATGCAGAGCATGCAACATTTAAAATGGTCCAAGAAATGACCGCGGTTTAATCTAAAACATTATGTATAAAATCATCATCGATCCCTGGACCGTTGTGGTCGTTGGGGGGAGCGGATGTTCCCTTCGGCAGTCAACTTTCCCCACTTTTGCTTATCTATAGCGGTTGAGTCTACTGCAGCCCTGTCAAATAAGCCTTATTTTCTGTTGTCGAACTATCATCTCCGCTGACGGACTCTCCGAAGTCCACCTTCTAAATTGCCTTGGAGGATTGTTTTTGACATGTCATTACGCCGCAACACATGACTAACATGTAATATAATAAAATATTACTGCTCTGCATTGTAACAAAATATTTCAGAAACCTTAAGATTGTGTAACTCTAAATCTTCTGCCCAAAAAGGGAATAAAAATCAATTCCACTAACTCTTCAACCTTATGTAAAAAAAATAAAAATAACCTAAACACAAAGAACACAAATTTAGCAAGAAAATTTTTTATTTATCAGATAAGATAAAGTTATCTCTCATGTTATAAGTCTATAACATTACATGTTCAATTATTAATAGTTAGTCAAAATATTTTTTTTAAATAGTTTTTATTATTCAATTAGAAAAATTTATTTATATTTCATTATAGCTTAGAGTAGGGTGTGGCAACCTACATCATGCTTGCCAAACGGCAATTTTCAATGGCACGCGGAAGATCACTAAAAATAAGCCAATAACCCATAACTAGCGAATATTCCCAATTAACAAGAGTAACACCATTAGTCAAATCATTAAACCTAGAAACACTAGAAGACAGAAGGGCAAAGAGTAAAGTAGTAATAATACATAAGGCATTAAACTCTAATTTAGAAATACAACACAATAACAACCTGTTGCAAATCTCAGATAAACATAAAGATAAAAACACTTTCCTTGTCCCTTATGCGAGAACAAATGCACATAAGTACTCTTTCTTCCCGAGTGGCATTCGGGCATGGAATGGGTTGCCTGAACAAACCAGGAAAACCAGTAACTTAACATCATTTAAAACATTAATAAAAATGCAAGACTAGACTCGGACCACGGATGAGCGTAGGACGCAATAATCTTCTTTATAGAAGGAGCGTCTGTAATGTATAAGATAAGCCATTGATGTTTTTTCTACAAGTAATTGAGGGCTAAAGCATAATGACTGTCACTAACAAATAAATTGCTTAAGGTGGCAACACTAAAAAGAGATTGTCTATCGACACGGAATTGTAGGCACCATGAGGCCGGACTTGATTATGAACTTCTCTGTAGAGGGAGCAGATTCTAGTTTTTTTTACCATTGTCCAAAACTTCATATTTCCCTCAGGAAATAAAATTCACGTTATTGTTTCTGTAAGCAAAGTATATCAGTTTTAAAATAAATATCTTTATGAGCATATTACTACTGTTATAGTTATAATACTGAATGATTCTGAGAAAAATTAGTCCTTTTAAAAATAATTTAAATACTTTTCTCTTTAACTAGTGGCTGTGTGCCTTAATTACCAATACATCTGCCACTGAAATGTATACCAAGAGCGCACTGAGCATGCTGATAAATGTAATAGCATGAAGATAGTCACTATAAAAATAACCAGCAACAGGTAACAGGCCTACACTTTTAATAATAAAAATATTTATTTCTTTTCAACCAATTAATTTATTTGCCAGATTTGGAAAACACATCTTCTAATCCAATTTTGACCTACTTTTCAGCAAGCCAGATTTAACGTCGATCAGAAATTGAGAATATAATGTAAGATTCATTGATAATAATCTAATAATTCACACAAATATGTCCTACATATGATGTCAAAATTATTATTGGGAAAAATCAATTAGAAAAATACTTTAAAGGGGGGGGGGGCAGATAACCCACTAAACTTGCTTGTGTGGTTCGGAGAGTATTGATAAACCATTAACGAAGTGTAGATGCAGTATTCACTTGTTACATGTACAAAGACAGAATATTGTCATATTTATACTGCACATTAAAATTATCTTGTACTGCTTCAAACCTCGAGGGTTCCACTTCTGTACCTGCTTTGTGAGGACGCCCTAGAAATACCTGGCGACTCGACCTTGAGGCAGACACCGCAAAGATGTGGGGTACAACTGGAACTAGAATGAATGGCTCAGGACAGAGGCCTCTGAAGATCTGTGGTTGGCGGCCTATACCCCCAGCTGGGCTGACGGGCAATGATGATGATGATGATCTGTGGTTGGCGGCCTATACCCCAGCTGGGCTGACGGGCAATGATGATGATGATGATCTGTGGTTGGCGGCCTATACCCCAGCTGGGCTGACGGGCAATGATGATGATGATGATCTGTGGTTGGCGGCCTATACCCCAGCTGGGCTGACGGGCAATGATGATGATGATGATCTGTGGTTGGCGGCCTATACCCCAGCTGGGCTAACGGGCAATGATGATGATGATGATCTGTGGTTGGCGGCCTATACCCCAGCTGGGCTGACGGGCAATGATGATGATGATGATCTGTGGTTGGCGGCCCATACCCCAGCTGGGCTGACGGGCAATGATGATGATGATGATCTGTGGTTGGCGGCCCATACTCCAGCTGGGCTGACGGGCAATAATGATGATGATGATCTGTGGTTGGCGGCCCATACTCCAGCTGGGCTGACGGGCAATGATGATGATGATGATCTGTGGTTGGCGGCCCATACCCCAGCTGGGCTGACGGGCAATGATGATGATGATGCTTTAAACTTTAAACCTTGCCCACTTTCAAAGCCAAGTCAAATTAAAAAAATGATATAAAATAAATCGCTTGTTATATTTTATTATGCTCCCCACATTCACATAGCGGTATATTTCACGTACACAAATGTAATGACAAACACTATGTAATGAAACTTAAAAAAATAGATTTAAAATAAAATAAGGCAACGTTGACATTAGAAAATGTCTTAAAAAGTTGGATTGTAAACTATATTGTATAGAATGTACATTGTTACTAACAATTAAAGCGTCATACATTGTCTTTTCTCACAAACCAACACTCGCTAGCATAGGAAAACTTTAGTTGAACTATTCTTGAGTTCACATATTTCACATGAACCAGTTTTGTCCTTTCTATAAACACACGTAATGTTAATGGCGGTCGCAGTCTTTTATTGTTTATTGACATTCGCTTAATATGCAACTTATTATTTTTTTACGACAATACAGTTTTATAAAAATCCTGCTTTTTTTTCGAGGCATAAAATAAATAATTGTGTTTAAAGAATAAACAACAAAACAACAACAAATAATAAAACCGGATCCTGATATTCCCAGCTAGGCTAATACTAATAATAATAATATTGACATAAGGAACCTAATTCCGGTCGTCATAGCAACGGGGCGGCATCGGGACAGAGTAAGCAAGAAAATCGGCCATGACTTCTTTCCAATTAGTATTTTACTGCAGACAAGTGTTTTATTTTTTAATGTAGTTAAAGTTGAAGTTACGTTTTTTGTTTACTTTTAGACCACTGTATGATAAAGTATGCTAAGCAGTTAGGGAGCGAACTGTTAAAACTCTTTTTACAACAAGCTCGTTTTTGTAAGGAAACACATTTATTAAGCCTATCTAGGCTCACTGATGGCTGCTAAGGGTTGCTTGTTATGTAGGCCTAGCCCTATAGCTATCGCTCGTGTTAATTAATAAATGCAAATGTACTTTTAGATAGTCTATATGTTTGATAGAGATAAAGGCAAGAGGCACCTTAATGAATATAAAAGCCATAGTAAATATGATAACCTTATAACGTTAAAATAAATATTGGACATGCCATGTAACAAAAACTTAAGAGATTAAACGCACATCTTGCTATTATAAAATACCTTCATATTCATTTCACGCAATCAGTTAATTGCTAATTGTCGATAAAATATAAGACTATCATATAGAAAGGCTTTTTCATTAACCTAAGCTAATAACACTACTCATAATAATTTCATTAACCTAAACTAATAACACTACTCCTAATAGTATCCCAATGGGCGTACAATTTTTTTACGGTATTTACTATGACGTAATAAATCCAATTTTTGTTCTTGTAGTCTCTACAACTTTCCAGAATGCATCATCTTTTGCATTCTGAAAACTTCAGGGAAAATCCATTCTAGCCCTTTCTGCACAAAAGTCTAATCGATAAAGAATCTTGTTATTAGCGACCAGTGTAGTTGAATGTTATTTTTTGTAAATAAGTACAATAATTAATTTCTTTTTTTAACGTTCACCGAGTGGCTTGAGCGTGTTATTTCACAGTGAACCAGACTCTAAACAGCCGGCAGAAGACCAGACTCTAAACAACCGGCAGAAGATCAGACTCTAAACAGCCGGCAGAAGATCCGAATAGATAACAATATATATAGATAAATAAATATAGATAAATACATAAGTATAGATAAAGATTATATGAGTTTTGGACAATGTAGAAATTTTCTTTCGAGTTCATCGCCAGCAAGTAGTTTTATCAAAATAAATTATTCTCTTTTTTTTTTCTAAGAGCGACCAGTACATCATCGAAACGTGTAGAATGTAGAAGAAGAATAACACATGAGGGGAGGGGGATGGGGAGGGGGCGGGTGGTGTTGAAAGAGGGATCATCAATAAATAAATAGACTATGAAAGACAGAATTATTGACTGACTGGCTTTGCTTGGTGGAGGAATAGAAAGTAACACAAATGTGAAAGTGTGGCGGGTTTAAAGAGCGAAGAAAGAAAATGCAGTATTTACGTATAGATGGATCCAATCTTTAGGATTGACTAAAAGATCAACAGATTTATTGATTAATTAGAGGATAAGTAGATTGATTAATCAGTAGATATATAGATTTATTAATCAGTAGATATATAGATTGATTAATCAGTAGATAAGTAGATTGATTAATCAGTAGATACATAGATTTATTATTCAGTAGATATATAGATTGATTAATCAGTAGATAAGTAGATTGATTAATCAGTAGATATATAGATTTATTAATCAGTAGGTATATAATTTGATTAATCAGTAGATAAGTAGATTGATTAATCAGTATATATATTGATTTTGTAATCAGTAGATATATAGAATGATTAATCAGTAGATAAGGAGATTAAATTTATCCGTAAATATATAGATTGATTAATCAGTAGATAGGTAGATTGATTAATCAGTAGATAGGTAGATTGATTAATCAGTAGATGTGTAGATTGATTAATCAGTAGATGTGTAGATTGATTAATCAGTAGATAGGTAGATTGATTAATCAGTAGATAGGTAGATTGATTAATCAGTGGATAGGTAGATTGGTTAATCAGTAGATATGTAGATTAATTAATCAGTAGATATGTAGATTAATTAATCAGTAGATATGTAGATTTTTTAATCATTAGATATGTAGATTTATTAATCAGTAGATATGTAGATTTTTTAATCAGTAGATATGTAGATTTATTAATCAGTAGATATGTAGATTAATTAATTAGTGGATAGGTAGATTGATTAATCGGTAGATATGTAGATTTATTAATTAGACTCTGCAAGTCTTTACCAATTGCTTACGTTTCAATCACAACTTACGTTTTTATCAAACATAACTAAAGTAGGCTGGCGTACCGAAAGGTTCTGGGTTCAAATTCTGGTGAAGGCTAAGATTTATACTCATGACTTGAGGTTGTTCCAGGAGTCGAACCATCTTTGATGAGTGTCAAGATGTTGTGGTATTGATATATATATGTAAAGTAGAAGGTGTGCAAGGTATAAATAATAGGTGTGCATGATATTGAATGGGCATTAGTGCACCATAGTGTAAAATTGTGGAGAGTATGTAAAGTCGATATAGCGACGCAGAAACCAAGAGAGACTTTAGTTGACAATGGAAAATTACTTTCGATTTTAAATTGAAAACAATGATTATTTAGATTTGGCATTAATTTTTTTTAAATTTTGGCTCTAATTTTTTTTCTGGCAGCAAATGATGTTTTTGCTATCTCTCCCTATTGAGACTACGGTGGACGCGCACGAACTCTTTAACCACATTATAAAATAATATTTTTTAAATTCTTTTTATTGACTGAAAGTTACATTACAATAACTATTTTTTTCTGTTTAAAATTCACCTTTTCTGAAAAAAAACATAATACCGCAAAAATGAACTCAACTAAACCCCGTATTATACTCAAGAACTAGGTCTAAACAATTATACAGCAATGACGTAGTATACAGATTGTCAAAACACTGAGCCAGCATTGCAAAACCAAAGTTGTCACAATTTGGTAGGCCTACTGGGAAATAATACACTTAACATTAATTGAATAATAAAAAAAAATAATTAAAATATAATTGTTAATGCTATAGGCCCCTATTATTCAAATGGTCAATTCTAAAATATAATTGTTAATGCTATAGGCCCCTATTATTCAAATGGTCAATTCTAAAATATAATTGTTAATGCTATAGGCCCCTACTATTCAAATGGTCAATTCTAAAATATAATTGTTAATGCTATAGGCCCCTATTATTCAAATGGTCAATTCTAAAATATAATTGTTAATGCTATAGGCACCTATTATTCAAATGGTCAATTCTAAAATATAATTGTTAATGCTATAGGCCCCTATTATTCAAATGGTCAGTTCTAAAATATAATTGTTAATGCTATAGGCCCCTACTATTCAAATGGTCAATTCTAAAATATAATTGTTAATGCTATAGGCCCCTACTATTCAAATGGTCAATTCTAAAATATAATTGTTAATGCTATAGGCCCCTATTATTCAAATGGTCAATTCTAAAATATAATTGTTAATGCTATAGACCCCTACTATTCAAATGGTCAATTCTAAAATATAATTGTTAATGCTATAGGCCCCTATTATTCAAATGGTCAGTTCTAAAATATAATTGTTAATGCTATAGGCCCCTATTATTCAAATGGTCTATTCTAAAATATAATTGTTAATGCTATAGGCCCTTATTATTCAAATGGTCAGTTCTAAAATATAATTGTTAATGCTATAGGCCCTTATTATTCAAATGGTCAATTCTAAAATATAATTGTTAATGCTATAGGCCCCTACTATTCAAATGGTCAATTCTAAAATATAATTGTTAATGCTATAGGCCCCTACTATTCAAATGGTCAATTCTAAAATATAATTGTTAATGCTATTGGCCCCTATTATTCAAATGGTCAATTCTAAAATATAATTGTTAATGCTATAGGCCCCTACTATTCAAATGGTCAATTCTAAAATATAATTGTTAATGCTATAGGCCCCTATTATTCAAATGGTCAGTTCTAAAATATAATTGTTAATGCTATAGGCCCCTATTATTCAAATGGTCAATTCTAAAATATAATTGTTAATGCTATAGGCCCTTATTATTCAAATGGTCAGTTCTAAAATATAATTGTTAATGCTATAGGCCCTTATTATTCAAATGGTTAATTCTAAAATATAATTGTTAATGCTATAGGCCCCTATTATTCAAATGGTCAATTCTAAAATATAATTGTTAATGCTATAGGCCCCTATTATTCAAATGGTCAATTCTAAAATATAATTGTTAATGCTATAGGCCCCTATTATTCAAATGGTCAATTCTAAAATATAATTGTTAATGCTATAGGCCCCTATTATTCAAATGGTCAATTCTAAAATATAATTGTTAATGCTATAGGCCCCTATTATTCAAATGGTCAATTCTAAAATATAATTGTTAATGCTATAGGCCCCTATTATTCAAATGGTCAATTCTAAAATATAATTGTTAATGCTATAGGCCCCTATTATTCAAATGGTCAGTTCTAAAATATAATTGTTAATGCTATAGGCCCCTACTATTCAAATGGTCAATTCTAAAATATAATTGTTAATGCTATAGGCCCCTATTATTCAAATGGTCAATTCTAAAATATAATTGTTAATGCTATAGGCCCCTATTATTCAAATGGTCAATTCTAAAATATAATTGTTAATGCTATAGGCCCCTATTATTCAAATGGTCAGTTCTAAAATATAATTGTTAATGCTATAGGCCCCTACTATTCAAATGGTCAATTCTAAAATATAATTGTTAATGCTATAGGCCCCTACTATTCAAATGGTCAATTCTAAAATATAATTGTTAATGCTATAGGACCCTATTATTCAAATGGTCAATTCTAAAATATAATTGTTAATGCTATAGACCCCTACTATTCAAATGG
This sequence comes from Anisus vortex, assembly GCA_949126835.1. Taxonomy (NCBI): domain Eukaryota; kingdom Metazoa; phylum Mollusca; class Gastropoda; family Planorbidae; genus Anisus; species Anisus vortex. The sequence goes on from OX421504.1 coordinate 38,201,570, forward strand.
TCAATTCTAAAATATAATTGTTAATGCTATAGGCCCCTTTTATTCAAATGGTCAGTTCTAAAATATAATTGTTAATGCTATAGGCCCCTATTATTCAAATGGTCAATTCTAAAATATAATTGTTAATGCTATAGGCCCTTATTATTCAAATGGTCAGTTCTAAAATATAATTGTTAATGCTATAGGCCCTTATTATTCAAATGGTCAATTCTAAAATATAATTGTTAATGCTATAGGCCCCTACTATTCAAATGGTCAATTCTAAAATATAATTGTTAATGCTATAGGCCCCTACTATTCAAATGGTCAATTCTAAAATATAATTGTTAATGCTATTGGCCCCTATTATTCAAATGGTCAATTCTAAAATATAATTGTTAATGCTATAGGCCCCTACTATTCAAATGGTCAATTCTAAAATATAATTGTTAATGCTATAGGCCCCTATTATTCAAATGGTCAGTTCTAAAATATAATTGTTAATGCTATAGGCCCCTATTATTCAAATGGTCAATTCTAAAATATAATTGTTAATGCTATAGGCCCTTATTATTCAAATGGTCAGTTCTAAAATATAATTGTTAATGCTATAGGCCCTTATTATTCAAATGGTTAATTCTAAAATATAATTGTTAATGCTATAGGCCCCTATTATTCAAATGGTCAATTCTAAAATATAATTGTTAATGCTATAGGCCCCTATTATTCAAATGGTCAATTCTAAAATATAATTGTTAATGCTATAGGCCCCTATTATTCAAATGGTCAATTCTAAAATATAATTGTTAATGCTATAGGCCCCTATTATTCAAATGGTCAATTCTAAAATATAATTGTTAATGCTATAGGCCCCTATTATTCAAATGGTCAATTCTAAAATATAATTGTTAATGCTATAGGCCCCTATTATTCAAATGGTCAATTCTAAAATATAATTGTTAATGCTATAGGCCCCTATTATTCAAATGGTCAATTCTAAAATATAATTGTTAATGCTATAGGCCCCTATTATTCAAATGGTCAGTTCTAAAATATAATTGTTAATGCTATAGGCCCCTACTATTCAAATGGTCAATTCTAAAATATAATTGTTAATGCTATAGGCCCCTACTATTTAAATGGTCAATTCTAAAATATAATTGTTAATGCTATAGGCCCCTATTATTCAAATGGTCAATTCTAAAATATAATTGTTAATGCTATAGACCCCTACTATTCAAATGGTCAATTCTAAAATATAATTGTTAATGCTATAGGCCCCTATTATTCAAATGGTCAGTTCTAAAATATAATTGTTAATGCTATAGGCCCCTATTATTCAAATGGTCAATTTTAAAATATAATTGTTAATGCTATAGGCCCTTATTATTCAAATGGTCAGTTCTAAAATATAATTGTTAATGCTATAGGCCCTTATTATTCAAATGGTCAATTCTAAAATATAATTGTTAATGCTATAGGCCCCTACTATTTAAATGGTCAATTCTAAAATATAATTGTTAATGCTATAGGCCCCTACTATTCAAATGGTCAATTCTAAAATATAATTGTTAATGCTATTGGCCCCTATTATTCAAATGGTCAATTCTAAAATATAATTGTTAATGCTATAGGCCCCTACTATTCAAATGGTCAATTCTAAAATATAATTGTTAATGCTATAGGCCCCTATTATTCAAATGGTCAGTTCTAAAATATAATTGTTAATGCTATAGGCCCTATTATTCAAATGGTCAATTCTAAAATATAATTGTTAATGCTATAGGCCCTTATTATTCAAATGGTCAGTGCTAAAATATAATTGTTAATGCTATAGGCCCTTATTATTCAAATGGTAAATTCTAAAATATAATTGTTAATGCTATAGGCCCCTATTATTCAAATGGTCAATTCTAAAATATAATTGTTAATGCTATAGGCCCCTTTTTATTAAAATGGTCAATTCTAAAATATAATTGTTAATGCTATAGGCCCCTATTATTCAAATGGTCAATTCTAAAATATAATTGTTAATGCTATAGGCCCCTATTATTCAAATGGTCAATTCTAAAATATTATTGTTAATGCTATAGGCCCCTATTATTAATATGGTCAATTCTAAAATATAATTGTTAATGCTATAGGCCCTTATTATTCAAATGGTCAATTCTAAAATATAATTGTTAATGCTATAGGCCCCTATTATTCAAATGGTCAATTCTAAAATATAATTGTTAATGCTATAGGCCCCTATTATTCAAATGGTCAATTCTAAAATATAATTGTTAATGCTATAGGCCGCTATTATTCAAATGGTCAATTCTAAAATATAATTGTTAATGCTATAGGCCCCTATTATTCAAATGGTCAATTCTAAAATATAATTGTTAATGCTATAGGCCCCTATTATTCAAATGGTCAATTCTAAAATATAATTGTTAATGCTATAGGCCCTTATTATTCAAATGGTCAATTCTAAAATATAATTGTTAGTGCTATAGGCCCCTATTATTCAAATGGTCAATTCTAAAATATAATTGTTAATGCTATAGGCCCCTATTATTCAAATGGTCAATTCTAAAATATAATTGTTAATGCTATAGGCCCCTACTATTCAAATGGTCAATTCTAAAATATAATTGTTAATGCTATAGGCCCCTATTATTCAAATGGTCAATTCTAAAATATAATTGTTAATGCTATAGGCCCCTACTATTCAAATGGTCAATTCTAAAATATAATTGTTAATGCTATAGGCCCTTATTATTTAAATGGTCAGTTCTAAAATATAATTGTTAATGCTATAGGCTCCTACTATTCAAATGGTCAATTCTAAAATATAATTGTTAATGCTATAGGCCCCTACTATTCAAATGGTCAATTCTAAAATATAATTGTTAATGCTATAGGCCCCTATTATTCAAATGGTCAGTTCTAAAATATAATTGTTAATGCTATAGGCCCCTACTATTCAAATGGTCAATTCTAAAATATAATTGTTAATGCTATAGGCCCCTATTATTCAAATGGTCAGTTCTAAAATATAATTGTTAATGCTATAGGCCCCTATTATTCAAATGGTCAATTCTAAAATATAATTGTTAATGCTATAGGCCCCTATTATTCAAATGGTCAGTTCTAAAATATAATTGTTGATGCTATAGGCCCCTATTATTCAAATGGTCAATTCTATAATATAATTGTTAATGCTATAGGTCCTATTATTCAAACGGTCAGTTCTAAAATATAATTGTTAATGCTATAGGCCCCTATTATTCAAATGGTAAATTCTAAAATATAATTGTTAATGCTATAGGCCCCTATTATTCAAATGGTCAATTCTAAAATATAATTCTTAATGCTATAGGCCCCTTTTATTCAAATGGTCAATTCTAAAATATAATTGTTAATGCTATAGGCCCCTATTATTCAAATGGTCAGTTCTAAAATAAAATTGTTAATGCTATAGGCCCCTATTATTCAAATGGTCAATTCTAAAATATAATTGTTAATGCTATAGGCCCCTATTATTCAAATGGTCAATTCTAAAATATAATTGTTTATGCTATAGGCCCCTATTATTCAAATGGTCAATTCTAAAATATAATTGTTAATGCTATAGGCCCCTATTATTCAAATGGTCAATTCTAAAATATAATTGTTAATGCTATAGGCCCCTATTATTCAAATGATAAATTCTAAAATATAATTGTTAATGCTATAGGCCCCTATTATTCAAATGGTAAATTCTAAAATATAATTGTTAATGCTATAGGCCCCTATTATTCAAATGGTCAATTCTAAAATATAATTGTTAATGCTATAGGCCCCTACTATTCAAATGGTCAATTCTAAAATATAATTGTTAATGCTATAGGCCCTTATTATTCAAATGGTCAGTTCTAAAATATAATTGTTAATGCTATAGGCCCCTACTATTCAAATGGTCAATTCTAAAATATAATTGTTAATGCTATAGGCCCCTATTATTCAAATGGTCAGTTCTAAAATATAATTGTTAATGCTATAGGCCCCTACCATTCAAATGGTCAATTCTAAAATATAATTGTTAATGCTATAGGCCCCTATTATTCAAATGGTCAGTTCTAAAATATAATTGTTAATGCTATAGGCCCCTATTATTTAAATGGTCAATTCTAAAATATAATTGTTAATGCTATAGGCCCCTATTATTCAAATGGTCAGTTCTAAAATATAATTGTTGATGCTATAGGCCCCTATTATTCAAATGGTCAATTCTATAATATAATTGTTAATGCTATAAGTCCTATTATTCAAACGGTCAGTTCTAAAATATAATTGTTAATGCTATAGGCCCCTATTATTCAAATGGTCAATTCTAAAATATAATTGTTGATGCTATAGGCCCCTATTATTCAAATGGTCAATTCTATAATATAATTGTTAATGCTATAAGTCCTATTATTCAAACGGTCAGTTCTAAAATATAATTGTTAATGCTATAGGCCCCTATTATTCAAATGGTCAATTCTAAAATATAATTGTTAATGCTATAGGCCCCTATTATTCAAATGGTCAATTCTAAAATATAATTGTTAATGCTATAGGCCCCTTTTATTCAAATGGTCAATTCTAAAATATAATTGTTAATGATATAGGCCCCTATTATTCAAATGGTCAATTCTAAAATATAATTGTTAATGCTATAGGCCCCTATTATTCAAATGGTCAATTCTAAACTATAATTGTTAATGCTATAGGCCCCTACTATTCAAATGGTCAATTCTAAAATATAATTGTTAATGCTATAGGCCCTTATCTTTCAAATGGTCAGTTCTAAAACATAATTGTTAATGCTATAGGCCCCTACTATTCAAATGGTCAATTCTAAAATATAATTGTTAATGCTATAGGCCCCTACTATTCAAATGGTCAATTCTAAAATATAATTGTTAATGCTATAGGCCCCTATTATTCAAATGGTCAATTCTAAAATATAATTGTTAATGCTATAGGCCCCTATTATTCAAATGGTCAGTTCTAAAATATAATTGTTGATGCTATAGGCCCCTATTATTCAAATGGTCAATTCTATAATATAATTGTTAATGCTATAGGTCCTATTATTCAAACGGTCAGTTCTAAAATATAATTGTTAATGCTATAGGCCCCTATTATTCAAATGGTCAATTCTAAAATATAATTGTTAATGCTATAGGCCCCTATTATTCAAATGGTCAATTCTAAAATATAATTGTTAATGCTATAGGCCCCTTTTATTCAAATGGTCAATTCTAAAATATAATTGTTAATGCTATAGGCCCCTATTATTCAAATGGTCAATTCTAAAATATAATTGTTAATGCTATAGGCCCCTATTATTCAAATGGTCAATTCTAAAATATTATTGTTAATACTATAGGCCCCTATTATTCAAATGGTCAATTCTAAAATATAATTGTTAATGCTATAGGCCCTTATTATTCAAATGGTCAATTCTAAAATATAATTGTTAATGCTATAGGCCCCTATTATTCAAATGGTCAATTCTAAAATATAATTGTTACTGCTATAGGCCCCTATTAATCAAATGGTCAATTCTAAAATATAATTGTTAATGCTATAGGCCCCTTTTATTCAAATGGTCAATTCTAAAATATAATTGTTAATGCTATAGGCCCCTATTATTCAAATGGTCAATTCTAAAATATAATTGTTAATGCTATAGGCCCCTATTATTCAAATGGTCAATTCTAAAATATAATTGTTAATGCTATAGGCCCTTATTATTCAAATGGTCAATTCTAAAATATAATTGTTAATGCTATAGGCCACTATTATTCAAATGGTCAATTCTAAAATATAATTGTTAATGTTATAGGCCCCTATTATTCCAATGGTCAATTCTAAAATATAATTGTTAATGCTATAGGCCCTTATTATTCAAATGGTCAATTCTAAAATATAATTGTTAATGCTATAGGCCACTATTATTCAAATGGTCAATTCTAAAATATAATTGTTAATGTTATAGGCCCCTATTATTCCAATGGTCAATTCTAAAATATAATTGTTAATGCTATAGGCCCTTATTATTCCAATGGTCAATTCTAAAATATAATTGTTAATGCTATAGGCCCCTATTATTCAAATGGTCAATTCTAAAATATAATTGTTAATGCTATAGGCCCTTATTATTCAAATGGTCAGTTCTAAAATATAATTGTTAATGCTATAGGGCCCTATTATTTAAATGGTCAATTCTAAAATATAATTGTTAATGCTATAGGCCCCTATTATTCAAATGGTCAATTCTAAAATATAATTGTTAATGCTATAGGCCCCTATTATTCAAATGGTCAATTCTAAAATATAATTGTTAATGCTATAGGCCCCTATTATTCAAATGGTCAGTTCTAAAATATAATTGTTAATTCTATAGGCCCCTATTATTCAAATGGTCTATTCTAAAATATAATTGTTAATGCTATAGGCCCTTATTATTCAAATGGTCAATTCTAAAATATAATTGTTAATGCTATAGGCCCCTATTATTCAAATGGTCAATTCTAAAATATAATTGTTAATGCTATAGGCCCCTATTATTCAAATGGTCAGTTCTCCATCACCCATCCCTTAACCCCTGGGTTGGTAACTGGGAGGACCATTGTTGACAGCTGTCTCATCACTCGCCACTCTTCGTAATCTTGTGCTGCTGTTTGGAAGCAAAAAAAAGGAAAGCCTGGTTTATTATTTTATTTCTTACTCCACCTTTTCTTCTGTCGGCCACTTCTAATAACGTCAATATCTCAATAACAAAAAATTCAATTTAAAGAAAAATTAATAGCCATTTCTTCCATATTGACCCAAAAACTAAATAATATTTTTAAAAAATGACAAACTTTCACGACCACAGCAAAATTTGTTATACAATATAAACATGGGGAAAAGAGAACTTATAATATGCATATTTGCTAGTACTAAGCCTTGCAGCTCTTTTCTGAATTCGTTCTAGTCTTTTAAAGTTCTCTTTAGTTGATGGGTCCCATACAGATGCTGCATATTCTAGTTTAGGTCTAACTAATGTGAGATAGCATTTTAGTTTTATAATCTTATTACATTTATAAAAGTTACTATTTAGGAATCCAAATATTTTGCTTGATATTTTAATTACTTCATAAATATGAGGATTCGAAGATATTTTTTTATTTTATTACTCCAAATATGTTTGAAGAAATTTTCCTTCTTTAAAATCTTTAGCTACATCGTCCAGTTCAGAATGTGTCATCTATCAATCCTGCTATCTGCTACTGCTAAACTCAACTTCTATCTATCTCATACTACGCCAACACATATCGCTAGCAACAGACGGGTAGTCAACGGCAACAATTTGCACACGCCACTACACCGCTGGAAGTCGATGTTTGCCAGGCAGAAGTCGTCAAACTTACATAGGCAATTGATTTCAAATGGAAGGAACCAGACTTTAAACACACACACACACACACAAAAGGGGTGGGGTCTCTTATTTGTTCCTGTCGTGTGATCAATATACAAAAATCTTTACTTCTGCTATTTTCAAAACTGCTGCCGCTAAAATTTACATTGAATAAAATCGATACTTTTGACGTCAAGGAATCCTTGAATCCTTGAACAAGTGATTTTTAAATACAGTGTAAATGTTCAAGACGAACTCGCAAAATTATGAATAGAGTTTTGTTGTGATAAATAGATTATCTTATTTTAATATTCAAAGCCTACACAATTTAAGCTGGGTGTAGCCTATATATATATATATATAGATATTTACATAAATAAAATAACGAATAGAGAACGCAATACATCTTTAAAGAACATTCTAAATTAATAATAATAATAATAATATGTGTATAGCGCTACCAACAAACATAATGTAAGCTCAGAGTGCATTTAACATACAACTAAGAACACAGACATTACTCTAGGCTAGGAGACAAAGCTAACTGATGATTTTAAAAAGACAAATTAAATAAATGTAGCATTAACTGACCCAACCCATAAGCAAGACAGTAGGGGTCCTAAGCATGTTAAATGTTATATAAGGTAAATATTGAAATAATGAGTTTTTAAGTTATTTTTGAAAGTAACAGTAGAGCTTGTTCGCCTGAGTTGAATTGGAAGTAGATTCCATACCTTCGGGCCGGATATTGTGAAGGCTCTAAGGCCAACGGTCGTCAGAGAAAAATGGGGCACTTCCAGAAGCGACGAGTTGGCAGAACTGGTCGTATTATCTTTGCAATAATACATTTTGGCACTATTAATTAATTATTAAGAATGGATTAGGCACTGAAGTAACATTCTTGAAACCAAAATAAATAAGCTTTCGCGCGACTTTCATTTATCTGTGAAATTATATTTCCTAAACACTGACCTGTAAATACATTTCAAGTGACTTAGACTTCATTTTTATCGTATGGATTTGTTCTAATCATTGACGAGTCTTAATGAGGCATGACCTTTTCAAATAAAAGAGATCTTTAACTTAAAAATATAAAACGAAAAATTATTTTGCATCAAGCAATGCGTTTGAGGTTATAAATAGGTGATTCTTCACGCTAAACATTCACAATATATCGTTTTCTTTTAACAACATCTTTTGGAAATGAAATAACATTTAATATCCAACTTCTTTTGGTACAACCAGTAACGCAGCACACAGACATGCTTTTAAAATTAAATGATCGAATAAGACCGAAATGTTTTTCTTGTCAACCTTTTATGCATCATCATCATCATCACATCATTCCCATGACCGTTAAGGTCGTTTTGGGGGGGGGGGGTGGAAGAGCGAATGGACACTTCGGCAGTCAGCTTTCTCCACTTTTGACTATCTTGCACGGTTGTCAATAGTTGAGTCAACTGCAGCCCTGTCCAATCTTTGACATTGTCAAACCAGCATCTCCGCTGACGGCCTCTCCCACGCCTGCACAATCGTAAAGACTTGTCAATAAGTGGTTTATTCCTGTAACTCGCTTATGTAGATAAGTGAATAGTGGAAAAGGGGAATTTATTTTGGCTTCAATTTGCGCATACACATTTAATATGGAGGCGCTATTCATTCTATTTATAGATCGGTGCCTCAGACTGACGCACAATACTTATATGTCTGGTGTGCATATCCGACTGTTTGTTGTAATGATGTTGATATTGCAATATTGTTTGTTTATACAGATAGCCAACCCTTCACCTTTACTTTTGCCAATGTTAATGGGTCTGTCAGAACGAAGGAGGTAAAATGCTTCTAGGTCTACAGACGTATTCTTCCTCTATGTCTACAGACGTATTCCTCCTCTACGGCCACATTTATTTTGTCTTGTTAGTGTAAACACATATTTTTTTTTGCAATATGGCGATTCGCTCATTAGTATGGACACTAATAGTGTAAAATAGTTTCATATAGGCGGTTTTTCAAATAAAAATCATAGAAACCATAGTTTCAGGTATACAAACAACTAACATACTTCAAGAATATAAAATGAATAAATCATGGCTCAAAAAAGATGGTAGAAAAGCTGAAAAACGGCAGAGAGTAATCAGATTGCCTCCGGTGCAACGCCCCGGATGTTTGTGTAGCAAATGGGTTACCTGATCTAATCAGGAAAAAGGTAAAACATGAAAACTATAAGACATCGTTTAAAAATTGCATGAGAATGCAAGACGAGAAAACCTACTGCAATTGGCAAGTCTTAAACCTTTTCCAACGGAAGAGATCATCAACTTCCTGTGCTCCTTTTTAATTTTTAATTATTTTGGCATTTCCGTAAACAAAAAAGCATGCTTTTACTGGTGTTTGACAATTAATTTCAACCTCAAAAGTTCTAGAAAATTCTCCACATAAGTACTACATGTTATTGTATAGAACAAAAAATCTCTATTCTAGATCTAAATACATTTTTGAAGAGAGAAAAAACTGACTTATTTATAACCGAATCTTATTATTTTGTGGTTATGCATTGTTTAAATTGTGTAAATATTTTTTTTTTCTTATATTTAAAAAATGTTTACACCTTAAAAAAGCGCATCTGATAAATGTATATATATATATATATATTTAAAAAAAGACCAGTTTTGCATAACACTGTATATTCCAATAGTTTTAAATGACGTAAGCTTGCTTGTTTGTTATATTTCTATTATAGAGTTGAGATTTTAAAAATATATAACATTTTTGTTAATAACATGCACAGATATTAAATGTATACGATTAAACGTTATTTGTGTAGCTATTTCTAGAAATTCAAAATCATCACGCTCTGTGTAATCGATAGTGTAAATGATCAATTATGTTAATTAAATATTAAAACATGTGTTTTACTTATGACTAGTCAACCCATATACTTGAACAAAAATAAATACAATAAATATTTATTTTATCTTTAAACCTAGAAGTATAAAAATCAATATTCCCATCCTCTAAATAAATGACATAGAGAAACCCGCTAAATAAATGACATAGAGAAACCCGCTAAATAAATGACATAGAGAAACCCGCTAAATAAATGACATAGCGTAACCCGCTAAATAAATGACATAGAGAAACCCGCTAAATAAATGGCATAGAGTAACCCGCTAAATAAATGACATAGAGAAACCCGCTAAATAAATGGCATAGAGTAACCCGCTAAATAAATGACATAGAGAAACCCGCTAAATAAATGACATAGAGAAAGCCGCTAAATAAATGACCATCTTCATCAGCCTCTCACAATACATATTTTAATGTTAGAATTCTACAACTGCTAAAGACTTCTTTTCCATTCTTAAATCTAAAAAGTTAACAAAATCTTTGATTTTAAAATTCTACACTAAGAAGCAAATCTTCTTTGTTTTACAGTTCTATTACAGCTCAGAAATATCTAGTTCTAGAATGTATTCCAAAAGCATAACTTAGACAATTTAAAAAAAAAAATCTATTCTAATCATTAGATTTTTTTAATTTTTTTTTAAATTTCCTATAAATACTTAGGTTTTCACTTACTACACTATTTACCATAGACTTATAGCCAACTAAATTTTGCAAACGGCTTTGTGTAAAATCAGGTCGGCCTCTTCTAAGATATAAATATGTCTGCAAGCTGGACCTCAGGGAAATGTACATAGACGAGGATTCATGGGAGGAGGTTGCAACTGACCGTGGAGTCTGGCGACAGGCGGCGACAAAGGGATGGCCTCCCTGGAAGCAAAAAAAGGCCAGAGCTGACAATGACAGAACGCAGACAAGGAATGAAAAAACATCCTTCATACATCCGCCCTCACTGTTCAAATGCGAGGGATGCTCAATAGACTGTCATTTGAGGATCGGGCTGTTCATGCACAGCAAGCGCTGTCCCTCATTGAAATCTTCATTGTCTTATGAGACAGATAGGAGCCATACACTGTAAAGAGAAGACTTAGTGACGTTCAAATTAAAGTATTTCAAAATAAAGGCTCGAAATATCGAGTGTATAAACCATATAAAAACTTACTGTGTAAAGTACACACCTGAAGGGGAAGGGGGAAGGGTCTGTATTTAGAAGTCTATACTTAAATTAATCAAGTTGTTCTATTAAAAATAAAATTGGTGTCTTATGTTAATTCCCAGAAATAAATCAACATTTTTCTAAACAAACATTTTGACTAAACATAGGCTACCCTAAAACTTTTTTTTCTTTTTATGCATTTTCTTATGCTTTAGACTTCCGAAGACTTTGCCCATTGCTATAATTTATTTACCAACCATGAATGAATGTTAAATAGATATAAGGTTTGTGTACATCTTATTGCGGTAGTTTTAAGTTCGTTTTTTGTGTTCATTTTGAAATTTATTTCAATGCGTCCTTTGTTATACAGGCCTTAGCGGTTTAAAATATATTTTAGTTTTAAAACTTGCTACATAATGTTAAAACTCTGCGGGTAATTAATAAGTTGTCTTAAAACTTGCTACATAATGTTAAAACTCTGCGGGTATTTAATAAGTTGTCTTAAAACTTGCAACATAATGTTAAAACTCTGCGGGTATTTAATAAGTTGTCTTAAAACTTGCTACATAATGTTAAAACTCTGCGGGTAATTAATAAGTTGTCTGTCTAGGATATTGTTCACTATGAAATAATAAATTCAAGCAACTCGATGTATGTTCAAAGAAGAATTGAATGTTTGAACAGATGTACAAATATAAACATTCCACTTCAAAATTCATCAACAACAACTAACTCCATTAATAAGTGCATAGATATAATTTGGTGCAGAAAGTACTAGAATTAATTTTCCGAAGCGTTCCGAATGCAAAAGCGAAGACTATAATAAGATGGACCTCTATTTTTACAGCCTATATGTTCTTTTTCCGTGCGCATGCAATGACTCAGTCTTAAATGACTTCTACGTTCTTGCGTTTGCCTAAATGTTTCCGCTGTATACAACTTTCGATTTTATTTTAAATTTTTCATTGAGAAAATCATAGCGGTTAAATAAAACGGAAGTTTACAGCACAAAAGGGAATCGGGAATTCCGAAAAGAAGTCATTCGAGTCATCAAATAGCAGAAAGAAGACAATTTACCAACAATGACAATCAATTGAATGAATCACAAGTCAGGACACAGGTAATACACAGCTGCTAAGGTAAACATAGGGACGTGACATAGCCTCAGATATACTCATTAGGATTTTACTATTTTTACTTCCCAAAACTATGCACATGCATAGGGTCTACACACACACCCACAAACACACAAACATAGAAATGCATACGGCAACATACACAAAACAGAATAAATATTTCAAATGTAAGCATTAAATCAAGATACAAGATAGGCCTACAAAGATTAATGAACACATGCATACACAGAAATACAACAAAAACTTATACTTTTTGTTTGTTTAACCATTTCTAGAAGATTGGTAATTTTATTCAACTCTTCGCTTTTTACTTTGACTAGTTTTTCAGACGTTCCTTCTAGATAGACGTGGCTCGGTGGCCCTGCGGCAGCGCATTCGGCTGACGTACCGAAGGTCCCGAGTTCGAATCCTTGTGCAGGCTAGGATTATTTCCCGGGTCTGAAGGGTGTCCTTGAGTTTACCGAGCTCTGATGGGTAACTGACCTTAGTTGGGGTAAAGTAAATGCGGTTTTCCATAGTGCTGGCCACAGAAACTGGCTAACGCTGCTTCACCGGACCTATGGCTCAATTCGATCCGACGGGTACTTTTCTTCTAGATTATTACGAGGATTCATAGGAGGACGTTGCAGCTGACTGTGGAGTCTATCTAGACCCAAAACCAACTTCTGCAGGGCGGTAGGGATCGGTGGGTGGCTGGGCTAGAAACCAGGCTGTTTAGTTGACAGTCCAGTGTACTAACCACAGGGCCAGCCGGCTTCTTTGATTCTCTTTGAGCGTGAACTGGTCTAGAAAGGGTTAATACACGATACTAAGGCAGTAAAATAAAAACTTCCACTCCATTTTCAATTCTTGTATTGGCGTTGATATAAAGTTTTTGTTTATATAATAAATCGATTTAGGGTTTTCCATAAATTCAACGAGTGTAAGGTATAACTTAGACGCTTGTATAGTGTCCACGAGATAGTAGGCATGTCTAATTATAACAACTATAACGAACAGTTCTAAATAAACAAGAGCTAACCAATGAACCATCACTTCAGATCATATTCTCCAGGTTATTAACATTTCCTTGGAAGTAAAAAGCAGACATAGTTATTACCGATCTGTTAATTATGCTATATTATGTCTTTAATAGCTTGAGTGGAGAGAGTGAGGGGGGAGGAAGTCGGGGGGGGGGGGTAGTTTGAATCAATTCGAAAGTACAGATAGAACAAGGAAGCGTTAAAAGGTGACGTCACGAGATCATGTAGAATCAACATCCTTGTGATAGAAAATGTCGGGTTTCTTGTTTAAACACAGACAGAACCCGGTCCATTAGAGTGGAACATGTAGAAACATGTTGGGTTTTGTGTTATATAGAGCTGTAGACAGCTAGAGTAGACATACAGCTAAAGACAGCCAGTGTAGACATACAGCTAAAGACAGCCAGTGTAGACATACAGCTAAAGACAGCCAGTATAGACATACAGCTAAAGACAGCCAGTGTAGACATACAGCTAAAGACAGCCAGTGTAGACATACAGCTAAAGACAGCCAGTGTAGACATACAGCTAAAGACAGCCAGTGTAGACATACAGCTAAAGACAGCCAGTGTAGACATACAGCTAAAGACAGCCAGTGTAGACATACAGCTAAAGACAGCCAGTGTAGACATACAGCTAAAGACAGCCAGTATAGACATACAGATATAGACAGCCAGTACCTATAGACTGCTGTTGAAAACAATAACACATTTCTCGTAGAAGGCGTTAAAATGTCAAAAATGAACTAAATATAATATACTGCTAATACAAAGTATTTAATATATCATATGGATTTTATAACGTATAGGCTGTATAAGATATACTATAACACTATGTATATTAATTGACTGTATAATGTTCGAATTACCTAATAACTATATTATGTATGTGATAAAGATCAATGGCACTAAAAGATCTATAGATTATATATTGCGCTGTGCCACAAACAAATTATAACATTAAAACTAATAATGGATAACAATGAATAGGGTTGTAAATTAGTTCTACAATTTTTGTGAAATCGTTTCTGGTATAACGTTTACAAGCGGTATAGAGTAAAGAGCCAACGTCCAATGCTCGATATCCGACAGTTTATGGTTTGTAGGAATTCTCTGCTTACATGTTTTTGGACGACATAACACAACAAAGATATGTTGGTTAAGTTAGTAAGCAGACCTGGGCACTTAAAGTTCCGTTACGTCATTAGATATATTATTACACATCATAAAGTGCATATGACACAGAACACCTGACACACTACACATTGCAGTGTTGTGGATACGGCAGTGAGATGTTCTGTTTCTTTTTAATTTGCATAAAAACGTCAAAATACAAAATAAAATACATTTTTGAAAGTGATTTGGAGGTTAACACATAATGCATTAAATATATAAAGCATTAAATACATAAGGCATACAATATATAATGCATTAAATACATAAGGCATACAATATATAAAGCATTAAATACTTAAGACATTACATATATATATATGACATTAAATATATAAAGCAATCCATTTCTACCTTAGAAATACACCATAATAATAAAACTATTACAATGCTCAGACAAATATAACGACAAAAAGACTTTTCTAATCCCATATATATATACAATTACAAATGCATATAAGTATTCTTTCTTCACGAGTGGCATTAGAGAATGGGTTGCCTGTAAAAATCATGAGAACCAGTAACTTTACACTTTACATTCTTTTAAAACACTTATCAAAGGGCAAGTCAAGACTCAAACAACCAATGAGCGTAGGACGCAATAACCTTCTGTATAGAAGGAGCATCTGTAATAGAAGATAAAACCACCACTAAACTGTCTCATATCAACATGTACATCAATATCAGACGCGCCTTCAAAGACAAGTATTTCTTTTGTTCTTTTTTTTAATTATTTTCATATCTGAATCTGGATTTGACTTTCGAGACCTTCAAAACAGCAATCTAAGGTTTTGTCATAGACCACTGCGTCGACATTTCAAAGATCGACCCCCCCCCCCTCCATACCACCCGTCCCAAATACAAAAATTAAAAAAAAACGACCCTGAAATATAAACTTGCAGAGGCCTGAAGCGACGCGCCTGACTGCGCCCTGGACTAAGGTGACAATTTGAGCCTGGTACAAACATAATGCTGTGTATTGTATTCAACCCACAATCCCATTGTTCGTTTTGTATTGTGGCTATAAAATTATTGTAACCTTCACAAAACACCAAAATGTTTTTTCAAAGACACCATTTTTATTGAATTCAATCTAATACACAAAGCACGTCTAAAATGAATAGCGTTTAAAGACAATGTAATTGTCCACAATGATTCGAATTCTATATGTTCTTTCAATATTTCAATAATATCAATAATTCTATTTGTATAGTAACAAAGGTAATGTAAGCGTTAAAAGAGCATTGAACATTGAGCAACAAACATGCAAGAACATGGTCATGGGTATAATTCTCTTGTTTACAAAGAACATCGAGATAATTAATGATCCTAAATCGTTACAAACATATTATATAAATACAGGCGTATCTCAACATTGACCTTATAACGAAGGGCACAGTGGCCGTGTGGCAGCGCGTTCGGCTGGCGTACCGAAAGTCCCGCGTTCGAATCCTGGTGCAGGCTAGGACTTATTCCCAGGTCTAGAGGGTGTCACTGAGTCTGTTCCGTGGTCTGAGTCTAGTCTTGCCTTTTTATTAATGTTTTAAATAATGTTAAATTACTGGTTTTCCTTGTTTGTTCAGGCAACCCATTCCATGCCCTGATGTTACATGAAAGCAAAGATTTCAAGAACAACGTTAATTACGAGTTGTGTTTTTTTAAAATTTAAAATGTGTAAAATGATAAAAGAACGTTTGGAGCTCTCATTTATATAAGTGAGTAAAAATACAAGAAGCATTTAGATCTACCGGGATATATGTGATTCATATGTGTATGTGGAGATTGGTGGGGTTTTATAAACATAATCAACAACTGATAAAACATCCCAAGTCATTGGGCAGTAAATGAAAGCTTCATATAGACTAAATAAACTAGCATGACTGTCATTGACCAACACATTATACGTGGACAAAACATTTCAAGAAGACAGTAAGTAAGTACACTTGTCCCTGTCTCAGCGGTCTACGTGTCAGTGTGCTCTAGTTAAAATTCACAGACCTGATGTGGACCCCACTAACCACATGCCTTCAACCACCACATCTTCCCTCCCCACCTACACACACCCTCCCACCCCCTCACTAAGCCCAGCCACATATGCCACGTCATCACAATAGGATTTCCTGGCTAAATTGAGTAACTGTAGGCCGATGTGTGTCTGAGTAACTGTAGGCCGATGTGTGTCTGTGTAACTGTAGGCCGATGTGTGTCTGTGTAACTGTAGGCCGATGTGTATCTGTGTAACTGTAGGCCGATGTGTGTCTGTGTAACTGTAGGCCGATGTGTGTCTGTGTAACTGTAGGCCGATGTGTGTCTGTGTAAACTGTCTAAATACCATTGGCAACACTTTGCATCAAGAAAACAATATACAATAAATCTGTACATTTCAAGAACATAATACACTAGTTAGAAAATTCTAGTAAAAACTAGAACTAAATGTTTAGTTTAATAACTATTACATCTTTTATAAATCAGGAAACATCCATTAAAAATGTAATAATACACTGTATTGAGAAGAATGCAATAAAGTAAACAAAATATGAATTGGCTTTTATAACAACACCACAAGCCGTGCCCCCCCCCCCCCCCCCCCATGTTGCAATGCTGCACATGATCCTAGCTTAGCTAGGATCCGCAACTTGGCACGCTGAGCGATTTTCAATGGCATGCAAAACACTCCTAAATTAAATGTCAATTTAAGTCTTTTTTTTTTACAAGAAACGGAGTGCTAAAGCCGGATGAGCTTCTATGCTGGTGGTACTCTGAATGACTAGGAAATCATTAATCCCACTTCGACATACTATTATCAAAAGGTTGACCCCTGGTGTAAAAAACTTTAAATCACTTTTTTATATATATTTTGTTTTACATTAGTAAAGTTTAATTTTAATAAAAACCCAACCCTAACCTTTCTTAACATTTCGATGAATTCATGAGAATAGAATTCCAACCTAATAGAGACCCTCTGCATTTTTTAAATTAAGGCGAAGAGTGATTGTAAATTTGAGTTATATGTTATAAAATATAACTGTTTGGTTTTTGCCTAATTTGTACACTTTAACTATTCCTGAATCTATAAAGTTAGTTTGGGAAACTTCGTAAAATTATTTCAATGTAAATATTGCATTTGAAATAGGCAAACATCAGAAAATTATGGAATTTAATTTTTCACACATTTACACTATAGTAGGTCTAATATATAAATAGCATTTATTTCTATAATATTATACATGTAATTCAAAAAGCCCATAAAATAATTTTTAAGCTCGTGTACACGGTGGGATTGGGTTACTTCCTCAACCACCCTTTCACTCATGACACGTTTGCGATTTCACATTTTCAATACTCTGCGACATAGATATCCCACCCCTACACCCCTCCTACAAAGTTTGACGTAGATCTGCCTCTGATCCCTTAGCCGTGTATTTTTTTTTTTTTTTGGAAATATACAACATGCACACTTTAGTCATCTTGTCATTGGCTGTAACTATCCAGTCACTCACAGTCTAATCTATTTTTTCTTCAGCTTTACAATCACAGGATCTTCGTGAAGTTCATAACATTCATAGTTGGTGTGTATTCTCATTACACATTTATCAATAGCTTGTTACTGTTGGAGTAAAATTGTTCCAATAAATTAAGGCAACAGTAAACACTCCAATCTTTATTATTGTTTTAATATTAAACAATGAAGAGACCAATATATTTGCGATTATAGAGAAACAACAAGACGCATTCATCCCCAGACAATCAACTCAAGACTCTGACGTCTCTTCTCTTTAACTAACAACCACGTCATACCTCAGACATATCGCTTATAAATTATTATTACCCATAAAGAAAATATCGTCAATAAGAAGGGTGGAACCGACGCCGATGTGAGGGCAAGAGTTGGCAAGGCCAGGACAGCTTTCCTCCAACTTAATTAAGAATATCTGGAGCTCAAGAGTTATATCCCTGAAAACAAAGATCAAGATCTTCAACTCAAATGTGAAGTCTGTCTTACTCTATGGTGCTGAAACGTGGAGGACCACAGCTACTAACACCAAGAAGATACAGACTTTCATAAACTCATGTCTCAGGAGAATTTTGAATATACGCTGGCCGGACATGATCAGTAACGAGGAGCTCTGGAGTCGCACAGGTCAACAGGCAGCCGACCTGGAGATCATGCAAAAAAGATGGAGATGGTTGGGGCACACACTCCGAAAACCAACTTCCAACATCACCAGACAGTCCCTATCGTGGAACCCCCAAGGAAAGAGGAAGAGAGGCCGACCTCGAAACAGCTGGCGCCGTGACCTGGATACTGACGTCAAGAGAACAAGCAATTCTTGGGGACAGTTGGAAAGACTCGCTCAGGACCAGGATGGCTGGAGAGCCCTTGTTGGTGGCCTATGCCCCGAAAGGGGTAGAAGGCGTAAGTAAGTAAGTAATAAAGAACATAAATATAATAGCTTTCAATCAAATAAAAAATTAAAGAACAATGTTTTATATAAAATAGCTCACAACAGTTACTATAGTAACTATGGCCGAACAAGACAACATCTATCAAAATACAAGCAGCCGTTGAAGGAAAAAAAGGGAAAAGCTAAATAAATAATAATCAAAACAACTGAGCGACCCAAGAAAACGCGGGAAAAATCAATAAAACCATATATAAATAGAAAAAGCCGAATTAATTCTTTGAATCTCACATTAGCTAACTCCATTTAGTCGGTTCATAAATACTCTCTTATCAACGCTATAGACAGCTTTTTTTTTTAATAATGTTAATTCAACATTGAGTCTAAAGAAACGATCCGGATACAATTAATTGGTTCTCGCTGTGATTTTTCGACCTGACTGCTTGGCATCACCGAACGTCTGCAGAAATCTATTTCTCGACACTCTAATGGAATTTCTTCCAATTTTAGTTTGATTTTTTGTTGATGTTTCTTTCCCTCCCTTTTAGTTTTCGAGAAATTTAAAGTAATACGTCTGCTAGAGTGAATGTTTTTGATGAAATGAAAAGAGTAAAGAATGTTGAAAAGAGCCAGCGACTGATTCGATGCCATATTTGGAATTTTTCCTTTTCATCTTTCGATTGAATGAAGTAGATATTCTATGTCTAATGCATTATTTGTTTATCTCTTATTAAAGTTCTATATCTATTTCTTTGATTAATCTTATAAGTTTTAAAGACGTTCCTTCTAGATAGAAGATTATTACGTCCACTAGGCCTAACAACTCGTGCAGGGCGGGAGGGATCGGTCAGCGGCAGGGATAGAACCCGCGACGTGTCGGTTGACAGTCCGGCGAACTAACCTCAGTTTAAGCCGGCTGTATCTGTATCTGCATCTGTATCTCTTTGCCTGCTGTCTCTCTATTTATCTTTATATCTGACTGTCTATTTCTATCTATCTATCTATTATCTATCTGTCTTTATCGCTGTCTATTTGTCTTTCTTTCTGTATATCTATCTATTTATTTATCTCTATATTTCTGTATACTTATCTATATATGTATCTATTTATCTATCATTATATTTATCTTTTATCTATCTATTTATCTAATTGAATATCTATATATTTATATATCTATTTATCTATTTGTATATCAAAATATGTATCTATTTGTATATCTATATATTAATCAATCATTTTACGTATCTATTTATCTTTCTTAATATCCATCTATTTATCTATCTACTAATCTATCTATTAATCTAATTATTTATCTATCTATTTATATATCTGTATATATATCCTTTTATGGTTCTGTATATCTATCTATTCACCTATCTATTCATCTATTAATTTCAAGTTTTTGTTTTATTTAATAAATTATTTTTATTTATTTTTTATTTATTACAATCTATAAACTATTTACAATACTGATTGTGCTAAATTATTTTCCAAACGACTAGCTTTTTGGTGATTGAATGTGTTGCCCGAACTAATCATGATAACTTAAAAAATACAGACTAGACTTAAACCACGTATAAGGGTATGGATGCAATAAACTTCTGTCTAGAAGGGACGTCTCAAATATATTTTATGACCTTAAACACTTCACTTTAAAAATAAGTTGTCAGTCAAACACCAAAATATCCAGAGCCTGCAAGTGTAAGTTCTTTGTTTGAGAGACTATGGGGACTTTCCCCGTACTATAAGTCTGAGGATTTAATTTAGGCCTATGTTTATTATCGATCTGGATTACCGCAAAACGTGAAAATGCCACAAAATACCTCCTGCTAGTGCTAGTTAATAATTTTCTGTAAAATTGTATAATCAGAATTACTTCTATTTTATTTAAAAATTAGCTCCAAGTTAAATTGCCCCGCGTTGCCTGGGGGCAAATATAACAGGCCTGTATAAGCTACAGATACAAATGTAACAGGCCTGTATAAGCTACAGATACAAATGTAACAGGCCTGTATAAGCTACAGATACAAATGTAACAGGCCTGTATAAGCTACAGATACAAATGTTATAAACCACAATGAACAGCAAGCTAAGAACACATTCACAGTCTACTTTATACTTTATACTTTATACTTTATACTTTATACTTTATACTTTATACTTTATACTTTATACTTTATACTTTATATATATATATAGATTAGCTGTAGAGTTCTTTAATTTTATTTAAATATTTGCATCGTTTAGGCAATTCAATATAATCTCATTATTATTTTAAAAAAGGTAAATAAAACATAACTGTTTAAAAGGATGACCTACATTAAGGAAATCACAAACTATTTCTGACTCATTGAATTTAGGTTGGTCTTGAATGTAGATTAGTCATATTTTGGGCAAGTGCCAATCCAGGTTAATTCAATTTCAAATTGTTTGTTTTTCATTCGTGCTCGAAGCTCTAGCGCATTAATAACATTCCTTCTACATACAATCTTCTACCTACTACCTTCTACCTACTACCTTCTACCTACTACCTTCTACCTACTACCTTCTACCTACTACCTTCTACCTACTACCTTCTATCTACTACATTCTATCTACTACCTTCTACCTACTACCTTCTACCTACTACCTTCTACCTACTACCTTCTACCTACTACCTTCTACCTACTACCTTCTACCTACTACCTTCTACCTACTACCTTCTACCTACTACCTTCTACCTACTACCTTCTACTCTCTACTCCCTACTCCCCACACGCCCTTTTGGAACGTTGAGGGCGACATAGATGAAATGAAAACTCTCCTCTATCACTCCTTTCGCTTTTTCGCCTTCGTCAAGGCGTCGCCCAGATTGACTCTCGTCCATTCCACAATCCGTCTTTGCGCCATGCCTGACGGTGTCAACAAGCCCAGTAAATTCGTGCGATGTAGCCATAGGCTCACCTGTCTAGTTTATTTTTTATTTTTCTCGGAGATCTTCAATTTGCCTTATTACGTAACGGTTTTCCTCTTATACTTACTCGATGGAGATCGTTTGGTCTCAGAAGCAGGTGCCAGGAACGTTTTGAAAGCATCGCACGCCCAGGAGCTTAAATCCTTCTTTCAAGTTCTGCTGTTTTGGTCCAGGACTCAAAAACATACCCTGGTATACAAAACTTGATGAGTGCACTAGCGGCTCACTAGCTAGTACATGATCATGGTGTTGGTTTCTATAACATTCATATCATTGTTAGCTGGAAGCTAGAATTGTGTATATCTATCTATCTATCTATCTCTATATATATATATATATATATATGCTGTGAACAACAATATACTGGGTTTTACCAGCCGCTACAACTCTTAATGACGAAGAAGGAAACATGTTTAATATCTTCAATAATTGATAAATCGTCGAGCGAAATAATAAATCAGAAACATTTTTTGACGAAGTCTATAAGATAAAATATTACTAGCGATTCAGAAAAAAAAGAAAATATCGCTTGCGTTTACGAGTTATAGAGATGTAAGAAATTAGAAGTGTAAGAAATTATAGTTGTAAGAAATTATAGTTGTAAGAAATTATAGTTGTAAGAAATTATAGTTGTAATAAATTATAGTTGTAAGAAATTATAGTTGTAAGAAATTAGAAGTGTAAGAAATTATAGTTGTAAGAAATTATAGTTGTAAGAAATTAGAAGTGTAAGAAATTATAGTTGTAAGAAATTATAGTTGTAAGATATTATAGTTGTAAGAAATTATAGTTGTAAGAAATTATAGTTGTAAGAAATTATAGTTGTAATAAATTATAGTTGTAAGAAATTAGAAGTGTAAGAAATTATAGTTGTAAGAAATAATAGTTGTAAGATATTATAGTTGTAAGAAATTATAGTTGTAAGAAATTATAGTTGTAATAAATTATAGTTGTAAGAAATTATAGTTGTAAGAAATTATAGTTGTAAGAAATTATAGCTGTAAGAAATTAGAAGTGTAAGAAATTATAGTTGTAAGATATTATAGTTGTAAGAAATTATAGTTGTAAGAAATTATAGTTGTAAGAAATTATAGTTGTAATAAATTATAGTTGTAAGAAATTAGAAGTGTAAGAAATTATAGTTGTAAGAAATTATAGTTGTAAGATATTATAGTTGTAAGAAATTATAGTTGTAAGAAATTATAGTTGTAAGAAATTATAGTTGTAAGAAATTATAGTTGTAAGAAATTATAGTTGTAAGAAATTATAGTTGTAAGAAATTAGAAGTGTAAGAAATTATAGTTGTAAGAAATTAGAAGTGTAAGAAATTATAGTTGTAAGAAATTATAGTTGTAAGAAATTATAGTTGTAAGAAATTATAGTTGTAAGAAAATATAGTTGTAAGAAATTAGAAGTGTAAGAAATTATAGTTGTAAGAAATTATAGTTGTAAGAAATTATAGTTGTAAGAAATTATAGTTGTAAGAAATTAGAAGTGTTAGAAATTATAGTTGTAAGAAATTAGAAGTGTAAGAAATTATAGTTGTAAGAGTGTATAGTTGTAAGAAATTATAGTTGTAAGAAATTATATTTGTAAGAAATTAGAAGTGTAAGAAATTATAGTTGTAAGAAATTAGAAGTGTAAGAAATTATAGTTGTAAGAAATTAGAAGTGTAAGAAATTATAGTTGTAAGAAATTAGAAGTGTAAGAAATTATAGTTGTAAAAAATTATAAGTGTAAGAAATTATAGTTGTAAAAAATTATAAGTGTAAGAAATTATAGTTGTAAAAAATTATAAGTGTAAGAAATTGTAAGTGTCAGAAATGAGAAATAAAAGAAATTAGAACTTTAAGAAATTAAAATTGTAAGAAATTAGAATTATAAGAAAATATAGATCTAGTTGTAATAAATTAAAAGTGTAATAAATAAGATTCGCAAGATATTAGAACTGTGACAAATTAAAGTGTGATAAACTAGTTGTAGATATTGCCTTTCCCAAGATAATAATTATATTAATCAATTGGTTGGTTGATTTGATAATTATACTAAGACAATTGCATTTTGTTTTATTAATTATTTAGTATCAGTTATTAAATATTATATATATATGTCAGTGCACTAAATAATATTGTAAAAATATCTTCTATAAAAAAGATTATAATTTTTGTTAGAAAGGTGAAGGTCGTCTTCTGCTAATTTTTGTAAGGGATGAATGGCTTAAATAGGCCCTAAATAATAACTGATTTAATATCTCCACTGTGAAGTTGTTTAATTAAAATATATCATATGTGCCTACAATTCCTATATATTTTATTCATGGAAGAATTTATCTATATCTGTGTCTTACGTTCTGAATAAAATTTGAAGTGAGTAGAAACTATAATTGTCACTTGATCATTTCTCAAGTCTACGTTTGATATGGATATGCTGAATAGAATGAATGTCGGCTGAGTTGTATCTGAATAAAATGTTAAGTTATACAAATTACCACGCTACCAATAATAACAAATAATTATAAGCACTAACACTAGGATTAAAAAGAATCCGAGGTGTGAAAAATTACAATTGTAAAAATTTAGAAAGAATATAGACCTAGTGGTAAAAAAAAAAAAAAAAAAAAAAAAATTGTAACAATGCATGTTACGTATTTTATTTGATGTCTAAATAGATCCGCCATGTTGTTTACGCTATAAAACCATAAAACGTTTCTATTTCTTATCTAAGAATTAGCAGAACCCGGATGTGTTAAGATAACTAATCCTTGTATGCTTACACACACACAAAAATGTCGGTGTCGAAAATCGATTCTGGTCCCTGGAATGTCGTCTGTCTCCTCCTGGCATTGAATCGATCTATAAGTCGAAACACAAACACAAAGTTTCCAATAAAACTAAAGAATATCTTCTTGGCATTCTCAGAAATATGTCTTGCAGACCAAACTAAAGGAATTAAACAGGTGAATAAAGAAACTGAAGGTAGCAATAAGGGCTTGGGATCTAGATTGAAGGTTAGAAAGTTGGAGTTCGTCAGAGTTTTACATAATTAACTCTTGGATAATGGTTTCACATATTGAACACTACGATAATGTCAGGGTTTCACACATTGAACACGATGTTAGGGTTTCACATGATTATCACTGATATTTAGCTGGTAATATTTTGATGAGAAAAATAAATCAATAGTTTGCGTCATCAAATTTTGTTGTTTTTCTAATAAGGTACAAAAATGAACTTAGAATCGAAAGATGGAAAATGTATTGATCTGATAATGTAATCTCTTCATGGATCTATATTTTCAAAGAGTTTATCACTTTTCGTTTAGCCTGAATTATTTATTGGCTTTAAGGGATACACCCCAGGGCAGTGCCAAATTACTGTAAAGAACACACTATGTGTTGGTCGGAATGGTAAAGTAATTCTTCTTTTTATTTGTGGTAAATCTATTGTCTCGTATAGCCTATTGACGCCTTGACGTGCATTCGTATTTATCTTCAATTTGTTGTGTGTATAATAGGGAGGGATAGGTGGGGGGAGGTTGCTCTAGAATTAGTCCTTCCCCATCAGCTCTACTACAGTTCGACGGCAGTGCTATATTGGTTCTCTGATCCAAGATCTCAACTTTAACTCCAGCATCATTCCTACTGCATTCCACAACTCATTTTGCTTCCAACACCATCTTCACAACACCTAAGAAAAACAAATATTTCTTTATTGATCCAAACTAATGGAAATTTGACTTAATTGCAAATGGTTCGTCTTTCAGCATCAATGAATTTTTAATATTAAATAAACTGTACGTTCATATAATATAAAAAAAATATAATATAAATATCATTATACTTTTAAAACACATAAACACACTTTTATACTATTTTCTTACAAGAGCATAAAAAATTTGGTCAAAATTGTATTTCTAGTTGACAGGCAGTCGGTCATGTCTAGCCTTGGTTCCCCTTTAGTAGCGCTAAAAGTTGTAAGCAATAATTCAATGTAGTGACTTCATGTAGTCATTCATTGTAGTTATTGTGTAGTTGTTCATATTGGTCAAAAGGTTTATTCACTTTAAAAAAATTCATTATTTGTTCAATCTGTCCATTGTAATTATTTTGTTTATAATCAGAAAATACAGGTCATGATTGTAATTAGCGATCTTATTAGGTGATTGTATCCGGGATTGTCTCTAAGTTTTTGTCCATCTAGATCTAGTTACCTTTTTATACATGTTTCATTTTTGTTATGATCTTATCATCTGTAGCAAAAACAACAACAAAAAACAATCCAATCTTTTTTTTTTAACTGACACGAATCAATATAATATTACAGAGCATATCAAATATATTGACATTCAATAAACAAAACCATGATCAATTTTTCTTGATATATCTTGAGAATCAAGATCTGCGATAAAATAAAATGTATCGCTTTAACCCTTCCACAGCCTATCTATTTTAAACCCACTCCCCGCTTACATATATTACATATTTTATTACTGTCATTATCAGGTGTACGTTTTAAAATAGATCGATTTCATACACTTATCAAGGTGATATAACAAAGGTCAGCTACATAAACTAGTTTCGAGGTCAGCTACATTGACTAGTTTCATCTCAGTCATCAACTATGTAACGAATGTCTGAAATTAGATACATTACTGAAGTCATACACCAATTAAAAAGAGGTATTCAAGACAAAGAAAAACTCTCTCTAAAATCAAAGCAACCATTTATATATGTTTCTGAGATATCTGTTGTCCCATAGATCTGCCGAGTGGCAGCGCGTTGGGCTGACGTAGCGAAGGTCCCGGGTTCGAATCCTTATAGATTTAAATAAGTAGACCTACTTAATACAGTTTCAAGCTCTCTGTGTTATTGT
Organism: Anisus vortex; assembly: GCA_949126835.1. Taxonomy (NCBI): domain Eukaryota; kingdom Metazoa; phylum Mollusca; class Gastropoda; family Planorbidae; genus Anisus; species Anisus vortex. The sequence goes on from OX421504.1 coordinate 38,228,586, forward strand.
AGCATTCATACTAAATAATCTTTTGATGAGTCAATTAAAGTATGTTCTTTTTGTGTTTTGATTTTTAATCGAATAAATACAATTGCTGTTGTTTCAGTCTACCTACATAGATATTTACAACTCTTTATTTATCTCTAACTAATTCAATATGTTTTTTAGCTTTAAATGTTTATAATCGACAGATAAAACTGACGCATGCGGGAAACTTTCGAACGCCATTCAGAACAGAAAATGTATTATTTATTTCTCTCTCTCTCACTCTACGTTGGTTCGAATCCTGGTGCAGGCTAAGATTTTGCCCGGGTCTGGAGAGTGTTCCCGAGTCTACCCAGCTCTGATGGGTACCTGACCTTAGTTGGGGTAAAGTAAAGGCGGTTGTGCATAGTGCTGGTCACACAATCACCTAGTATGCCGTGGCAACAGAAACTGGTGAACGCCGCTTCATCGGACCTATGGATCAATTTGGTCCGACGGAATACTTTTTTATAATGTTTATTATTTTGTCTGTTGTCACTTTTAATTGTAAAGATTATTTTCATTGTAATCAACCGTTTTTAATTGCAGTATAATTTATATTCTATTCATTGAGTCTCGGTAATACATTTTAACTAGTCCATTATAATGTATTTAGAGTTGCGTGCTTTTCTTTTTCTGTTTTTGATTTTGAATTAACTAAAACTCGAATCATAGCCCAATAGTACAACCACGCGTCGTCTTAGAATACCATACATTGCGCAATTCTAATGTCATAGACGCATATTCTTCACAGAAGATTTTTGCGTCATACGCTTCTATATTGACTAAGAAAATGATTTTTTCTCCTATCCGTTTCTGAGTATTGTAATAAATTATTATTGAGTTTTATTTTATAGTAAGTATGTAGCCTAGTCTAGTGATTTTTTTGTTGTATTTTCAATGTAATGTTTTTATATTTGTTTTAACACGTAAGACTTGCATTATTCTATTTATATTCTAATCTTATCTTTTATATTACAGACGCTACTATATTCTATAAAAAAAAAAGATTATTGCGTCATACGCTCATTCGCTGTTTGAGTCTAGTCTTGCATCTTTTATTAGTGTTTTAAATGATGTTAAGTTAACTGGTTTTACTGGTTTGTTCAGAATGCCACTCGGGAAGAAAGAATACGTATATGCATTTGTTCTAGCATATGAGAAAAAAACACTGTTTTTGTCTTTATGTTTATCTGAGCATTGCAACATATTTTTATTGTGTTGTACTTTTAAGCTAGAATGTAATGTATTATGTATTATTACAGTTGGTCCATCTGGTCAAGTTTAAATGTAAGAATAACTGTTCTCACATCAAGTCTATCATGTATCAGAATAACTGTTCTCACATCAAGTCTATCATGTATCTGCGTTATGTTGAAGTCTTTAGTCTAGACTTGTTCAATATTTGCAGTTTTACTCCTGTTATATGTGTTATCTCGTCTACCATGTCAACTCTTGGCGGTTACATCTTCCAATTTATATTGAATCAATGAACATTTACGTTTCATCAATACTAGTGTGTACAACGGTTATATAATTGGTTATATAATTGGTTATAGAATTGCAATGTATTCATTTATCTTATCTTATTCTATACATTACAGACGCTCCTTCTATAAAGAAGGTTATCACGTCTTAGGCACATCCGTAGTTTGAGTCTAGTCCTGTCCTATTAGTGTTTTTAATGATGATAAGTCAATGGTTTTCCTGGTTTGTTTAGGCAACCCATTCTATACCCGGATGTCACTCGGGAAGAAAGAGTACTTATATGAATTTGTTCTCGCATTGTAACAGATTATTACAGTGTTGCATTTCTGAATTACAAATGTATATCCTATCTCATATATAGAGATGATTGCTGCGTCCTACGCTTTTCAGTAATACTAGTCTAGTCTTGCATTTTAATCAATAATTGAAATGTTTGCATCATCTAAACTATTTTCCTGTATTTGTAAATACATTCATGATTCCTTCAACAATCTGTTAACTGATGTTTCTAGCATTTGTACAGCCTTGCTGAAGCCGTATACTTTATTGATACTATACAAGCATATTTCAACTTGTTGGTTTTATTAAAAACATATTTGTTTATTCTCTACTTTAATTGAGAGATTGAAGAAGGCAGTGAATCACGTGACACGTTCGTTACTTCCGCTAACCACACGTGAACTCGCTGAGGTGTCACAATATGGTCACTATACGGCCACTTGAGGTCAGTGATGACGTAGTTAAGTAAATTTGTTTTTGTCTACTGGGATAGAGTAGCTATGCCAAATTTCAAGTCCATTATACTTGTGAGAAAATGTTGGGAAATTTTGTTACTAGAATCGACCTAGACAAACTGGCAAATAATTATAAATACAACTAAATAGTTCTAGAACTAAATGAATATAAAGCTTAATATATCTTAAGCTATAATAATATAATAAACCAACAACAAATCTTAAGCTATATAAATATAGACTAAAGATAAATAGATCTATAGCTTTATAAATATAAAGCTAAATAAATATAAAGCCAAATAAATCAAAAAGTTAAATAAATCAAAAAGCTAAATAAATCAAATAGACTAAATAAATCAAATAGACTGGCTGGTCCAGCGGTTAGTTCACCGGACTGTCAACCAAAAACCAACGGACAGGTCGCGGGTTCTATCCCTGCCACCGACGGATCCCTGTCGCCCTGCAGGAGTTTTGGGCCTAGTGGACGTAATAATCTTCTATCTAGAAGGAACGTCTGTAAACGTCTGTAAGAAAATCAAATAGACTATATAATTCAAATAGACTATATAAATCAAATAGACTAAGTAAATCAAATAGACTAAATAAATCAAATAGACTAAATCAATCAAATAACTAAATAAATCAAATAGACTATATAAATCAAATAGACTATATAAATCAAATAGACTAAATAAATTAAATAGCTAAATAAATCAAATAGACTAAATAAATCAAATAGACTATATAAATCAAATAGACTAAATAAATCAAATAGACTATATACATCAAATAGACTAAATAAATCAAATAGACTATATAAATCAGATAACTAAATAAATAAAATAGACTGAATAAATAAAATAGCTAAATAAATCTAGAAGCGTCTGTTAAAAATCAATAAAACTCCGACATCTTCTTATAAAACCAATTAGATCTAGTTGAATCTACAAGTCGAAGAGCGTGAAAATGTATTTCATCAAAAGATCAATAATCCACTATCCATTAATTATATGGAAGACAAGGTTATTGACCAATTTATTTGTGAGGTTATGGAAAATGTTATTAACAAGGTAATTAACAAAAATATTCACAAATTCCACATTTTTAGCAGGCTTTATGACCCAAAAATTGACTTTTTTTAAAGCTTTGTTGGAATTCACGGCAGAATCATATTTGGGGAAGCTAGCACCAACAAGAGTTTCCAATTGCGTAATTAAAGAAAATTTACACAAACAATAACTGTCTATGAGAAACATACAATTTATCACATTGCTATTATCAATTCCTCATTTTTAACACTCCGTTGGTAATTTCAGATGACTTTAACCAGTAATGAGTGACCCATTGACCTGTAGGTCATCCGTTACCATTAGCCAGACCTAGGGCAAGTGCCAGTTAAGTGGTCAACTAGAAACTCTTTAATTATGTAATTCATTCAACGATATTTGTGTATGTGTTATTTATTATGAAAAAGTTTCGGCTAAATCTACTGAACGTATTTATTGTTGTTTAAGCATTTTATTATTTACGTGTATATTTACGTGTAGATATTTACGTGTATATATTTACGTGTATATATGTTGGCCTACGCATACATTTACGTATGCACGAGAAACTATTATCAATAAGACATTAACTTAAAGAATAAAGAGTATTTAAAAATATAGTAAAGTACCTGTTGGACCAAATTAATCATGGGGCGGTGAAGCCAAATCGAGGTCATGTCAGATTATCTCAATGCCTTAACGATTGACTTATAATATTGGAACATTGAAAGCCATGGCCCCATTTAGTGTCCATTTATAAAGATAACTTTTTTGCAATGTTTATCAATTCTTTTTGTTATTTATTTAAATAGAATCAGCATTAATAGAATCTCGTTGTGTTAGTGTTGTGTTTGTGTTGTGTTTGTGTTGTGTTTGTGTTGTGTTAGTGTCAGAAGACTTCAGACTGGTATATGTGTAGGCGATAAACCTTGTAAGTGGGCCTCAATGGGGAATTATAAAGATAATGTAAACCGGTTCTTGAAATAAAATGTTAGAAACGTCTTTTCTGCGTTTTTTTGGTAATGAAATGTTTATAGGTGTGTGCCATTTTGCATAACAAGCAGACTACATGTCTATGTATAGTCATAGTTAGCCTGTCATCTAGGCTAGAACAGTGAAATTTTGATTATTAATAGAAACAGTTTCCTCTACAGGGATAGAGAGTAAGAAAAGTGGAAAATTGAGGGATAAACAAGAAAGCTGTAAATATATATTATGTAGGTCGCATGCGGTCACGTGATGAAATAACACAGCTACACACTCGTGCGAGTCATCTGAAGAGGGTGTGTGGAATTATGGGAACTCGGCCTGCGTGTTGAAGTATTTATAGGTCGGTGGCGAGGCAGTTAGATATGTTTTATGAAACGCTTAACGGGGCAGGGGGGGGGGGGGGCGGGGGAGAATAGTATTATCTATGAAAACACTCAAACGTTTTATTTTAGTACTGCAAACTTTACAATGCTAGACAAATCCGTACAGTAATCAAATGGCGTTTTTTTTTCGGTATTTTTTTTTTTAAATAGGCCTACACCTGGCTCAAGAGGGATCATATTTCCTATTAATGAGGTGTTCCATTTGTCATATTTGCACCTGTCATAATGACAAGGTGTTATGAATGAATACTTTTTTTAGTCATCAAAAATACATAGAGATATAATGTAATATATATGTGAATGTAAAAAATCAACAAAGACACTTTCAACCTGGGCTGGTAGTGGGGGGGGGGGGGAACTATCAGTGCAAAAGGGGGTGAGGAGAAATATAGGGGAGGGTATGCACTAATTCATGTAAGGTTAATAACAACCTGTATAGTGTAACATATTTGTCTATCATATTGTCAATGTGTTAAACTTTAATTACATAAATTAAATAGGCTATATAAAAAATATCTAAAAGATATTTGAAATTCTTGATTCCTGAACAAAAATTCATGTTTGTTTTTAAAGTCCGTACTTAAACAGTAGAATTATCTTATCTTATAAATTACAGACGCGCCTCCGTGGTCCGAGTCTAGTCTTGCATCTTTAATTAATGTTTTAAATGATGTTAAGTTACTTGTTTTCCTGATTTGTTCAGGCAGCCCATTCTATGCCCGAATGCCACTTGGGAAGAAAGAGTAGGCCTACTTATATGCATTTGATCTCGCATAAGTGATTAGGAAAGTGTTTTTGTCTGTATATTTATCTGAGTATTGTAACAGGTTGTTATTGTATTTCTAAATGAAAGTTTTATGCCCTATCTATTATTATTACTACTTTAGTCGTTGCCCTTCTGTCCTCCAGTGTTTCTGTGAAAGCTGCACACAAAATCTATTCCTGCCGAAAGCCTAATCTAGAACAATTTAGAACCAAGTTTAATAAACTTAAATTAGTCGTACCAAAAATTAAGAGACAATGTAAAATATTTTTTTTTCCAAGGGTTCTGTAATTTTAATGCAAATGTAATTTTAAAATATCTTAAAATTACAAAACTATATTTAAAGTTTAGAGATTTCATCTTGTTATCACAGCTGTTCTGAGAAAAAGAGATCATACAAACTGGCACAAAGAAAAAGGCACGCTCAATACGGGAGGAAAGGACGCAAGCTAAACATCTGGTAGATATAAACTGTATAGATCAGATATAGAATAGATACAAACTGATAGAAACAAATAGAAACAAATGTAGATATATAGATAGATAGATAAATAGATAGATAGATAGATAGATAAATATATAGATAGATAGATAGATAAATAGATAGATAGATAGATAGATAGATAAATAGATAGATAGATAGATAAATAGATAGATAGATAAATAGTTAGATAGATAGATAATAGATAGATAAATATATAGATAGATAGATAAATAGATAGATAGATAGATAGATAGATAAATAGATAGATAGATAAATAGATAGATAGATAGATAGATAGATAGATAGATAGATAAATAGATGGATAGATCGATAAATAGATAAATAGATAGATAGATAGATAGATAAATAGATAGATAGATAGATAGATAGATAAATAGATAGATAGATAGATAGATAGATAAATAGATAGATAGATAGATAAATAGATAGATAGATAGATAGATAGATGGATAAATAGATAGATAAATAGATAGATAGATATATAGATAGATAGATAAATAGATGGATAGATAGATAGATAGATAAATAGATGGATAGATAGATAGATAGATAAATAGATGGATAGATCGATAAATAGATAAATAGATAGATAGATAGATAGATAAATAGTTAGATAGATAGATAATAGATAGATAAATAT
>OX421504.1:38987649-38995479 GCA_949126835.1 Anisus vortex
ACTTAGTCACACACACTTAGTCACACTTACTCACACACACTTACTCACAATTACTTACACTTACTCACACACAATTACTTACACTTACTTACTCACACACTTACTCGCACACACTTACTCACACACACTTACTCACACACACTTACTCACACACACTTACTCACACACACTTACTCACACACACTTACTCACACACACTAACTTACACACACTAACTTACACACACACACTCTTACTTACACACACACACTCTTACTTACACACACACACTCTTACTCACACTTACTCTTACTCACACTTACTCACACACACTTACTCACACACACTTACTCACACACACTAACTCACACACACTAACTCACACACACTAACTCACACACACTAACTTACACACACACACTCTTACTTACACACACACACTCTTACTCACACTTACTCTTACTCACACTTACTCACACACACTTACTCACACACACTTACTCACACACACTAACTCACACACACTAACTCACACACACTAACTCACACACACTAACTTACACACACACACTCTTACTTACACACACACACTCTTACTCACACTTACTCTTACTCACACTTACTCACACACACTTACTCACACACACTTAGTCACAGACACTTAGTCACAGACACTTAGTCACACACACTTACTTACACACACTTACTTACACACACTCACACACACTCACACACACTCACACACACTCACACACACTCACCCACACACTTACTCGCACACACACTTACTCGCACACACACTTACTCGCACACACACTTACTCGCACACACACTTACTCGCACACACACTTACTCGCACACACACTTAGTCACACACACTTAGTCACACACACTTAATCACACACACTTAGTCACACACACTTAGTCACACACACTTAGTCACACACACTTAGTCACACACACTTAGTCACAAACACTTAGTCACACACACCCACACACACTCACACACACTCACACACACTCACACACACTCACACACTCACACACTCACCCACACACACACTCACCCACACACACACTCACCCACACACACACACTCAACCACTCACACACACTCACCCACTCACCCACACACACCCACTCACCCACACACACTTACCCACACACACACACTTACCCACACACACACACTTACCCACACACTTACCCACACACACACTTACCCACACACGCACCCACACACACTTACCCACACACACACACACTTACCCACACACACACACTTACACACCCACCCACCCACACACACACCCACCCATACACACACCCACCCACACACCCACCCACCCACCCACCCTCACACACACACACACTTACCCACACACACACACTTACCCCCCCCCCCCCCCACACACATGCTCACACACACACACTTGCTCACACACACACACACACTTGCTCACACACACACACACTTGCTCACACACACACACACTTGCTCACACACACACACTTGCTCACACACACACACACTTGCTCACACACACACACACTTGCTCACACACACACACACTTGCTCACACACACACACACTTGCTCACACACACACACACTCGCTCACACACACACACACTCGCTCACACACACACACACTCGCTCACACACACACACACTCGCTCACACACACACTCGCTCACACACACACTCGCTCACACACACACTCGCTCACACACACACTCGCTCACACACACACTCGCTCACACACACACTTATTCACTGAGACACACACACTTATTCACTGACACACACACACTTATTCACTGACACACACACACTTATTCACTGACACACACACACACACTTATTCACTGACACACACACACACACTTATTCACTGACACACACACACACACTTATTCACTGACACACACACACACTGATTCACTGACACACACACACACTGATTCACTGACACACACACACACACTTATTCACTGACACACACACACACACTTATTCACTGACACACACACACACACTTATTCACTGACACACACACACACTTATTCACTGACACACACACACACTTATTCACTGACACACACACACACTTATTCACTGACACACACACACACTTATTCACTGACACACACTTACTCACACTTACTCACACGCACTTAATCACACGCACTTAATCACACGCACTTAATCACACGCACTTAATCACACGCACTCACACACGCACTCTCACACACGCACTCACACACGCACTCTCACACACGCACTCTCACACACGCACTCTCACACACGCACTCTCACACACGCACTCACACACACGCACTCACACACACGCACTCACACACACGCACTCACACACACGCACTCACACACACGCACTCACACACACTTACTCACACACACTTACTCACACACACTTACTCACACACACTTACTCACACACACTTACTCACACACACTTACTCACACACACTTACTCACACACACTTACTCACACACACACACACACACTCACTCGCACACACTCACTCGCACACACTCACTCGCACACACTCACTCGCACACACTCACTCGCACACACTCACTCGCACACACTCACTCGCACACACTCACTCGCACACACTCACTCGCACACACTCACTCACACACACTCACTCACACTGACTCACTCACACTCACTCACTTACACTAACTCACTCACACTAACTCACTCACACACGCTCACTCACACACGCTCACTCACACACGCTCACTCACACACGCTCACTCACACACGCTCACACACACTTAGTCACACACACTTAGTCACACACACTTAGTCACACACACTTAGTCACACACACTTAGTCACACACACTTAGTCACACACACTTAGTCACACACACTTAGTCACACACACTTAGTCACACACACTTAGTCACACACACTTAGTCACACACACTTAGTCACACACACTTAGTCACACACACTTAGTCACACACACTTAGTCACACACACTTAGTCACACACACTTAGTCACACACACTTAGTCACACACACTTAGTCACACACACTTAGTCACACACACTTAGTCACACACACACTTAGTCACACACACACTTAGTCACACACACACTTAGTCACACACACACTTAGTCACACACACACTTAACACACACACTTACTCACACACACTTACTCACACACACTTACTCACACACACTTACTCACACACACTTACTCACACACACTTACTCACACACACTTACTCACACACACTTACTCACACACACCTACTCACACACACCTACTCACACACACCTACTCACACACACCTACTCACACACACTTACTCACACACACTTACTCACACACACTCTTACTCACACTTAGTTACTCACACTTAGTTACTCACACTTAGTTACACACACTTAGTTACACACACTTAGTTACACACACTTAGTTACACACACTTAGTTACACACACTTAGTTACACACACTTAGTTACACACACTTACTCACACACACACACTCTTACTCACACTTACTCACACTTACTCACACACACTCACACACACTCCCACACACTCCCACACACTCCCACACACACTCACCCACACACACTCACCCACACACACTCACACACACTCACACACACTCACCCACCCACACACCCACCCACCCACACACCCACCCACCCACCCACCCACACCCACCCACCCACACACACCCACCCACTTACACACACCCACCCACCCACACACACCCACCCACCCACACACCCACACACACACACCCACACACACACCCACACACTCACCCACACACACACACTCACAAACACACACACACTCACCCACACTCACCCACACTCACACACACTTACCCACACACACACACACACTCACCCACACACACACACTCACCCACACACACACACTCACCCACACACACAAACACTCACCCACACACACATTCACCCACACACACACTCACCCCCCACACACAAACACACTCACCCACACACACACACTCACCCACACACACACACTCACCCACACACACACTCTTGCCCACCCACACACTCTTGCCCACACACACACACACACACTCTTGCCCACACACACACACTCGCCCACACACACACACACTCTTGCCCACACACACACACACTCGCCCCCACACACACACACTTGCCCACACACACACACACACTTGCCCACACACACACACACTTGCCCACCCACACTTGCCCACACACACACACACACTTGCCCACACACACACACACACTTGCCCACACACACACACTCGCCCACACACACACACTCGCCCACACACACACACTCGCCCACACACACACACTCGCCCACACACACACACACTCATTCACTTACACACACACACACTCATTCACTTACACACACACACACTCATTCACTTACACACACACACACTTATTCACTTACACACACACACACTTATTCACTTACACACACACTTATTCACTTACACAAACACTTATTCACTTACACACACAAACACTTATTCACTTACACACACACACACTTATTCACTTACACACACACACACACTTTTTCACTTACACACACACACACACTTTTTCACTTACACACACACACTTTTTCACTTACACACACACAAACTTATTCACTTACACACACACTTATTCACTTACACACACACACACTTATTATCAAGGTTTTGTCATTATGGTTTTGTTATTTCTCAGCAGAGGGTTTTGTTATCTCTCAGGGTTTTGTCATTTCTCATGGTTTTGTTATTTCTCAGCAGAGGGTTTTGTTATCTCTCAGGGTTTTGTCATTTCTCATGGTTTTGTTATTTCTCAGCAGAGGGTTTTGTTATCTCTCAGGGTTTTGTCATTTCTCATGGTTTTGTTATTTCTCAGCAGAGGGTTTTGTTATCTCTCAGGGTTTTGTCATTTCTCATGGTTTTGTTATTTCTCAGCAGAGGGTTTTGTTATCTCTCAGGGTTTTGTCATTTCTCATGGTTTTGTTATTTCTCAGCAGAGGGTTTTGTTATCTCTCAGGGTTTTGTCATTTCTCATGGTTTTGTTATTTCTCAGCAGAGGGTTTTGTTATCTCTCAGGGTTTTGTCATTTCTCATGGTTTTGTTATTTCTCAGCAGAGGGTTTTGTTATCTCTCAGGGTTTTGTCATTTCTCATGGTTTTGTTATTTCTCAGCAGAGGGTTTTGTTATCTCTCAGGGTTTTGTCATTTCTCATGGTTTTGTTATTTCTCAGCAGAGGGTTTTTTTTATCTCTCAGGGTTTTGTCATTTCTCATGGTTTTGTTATTTCTCAGCAGAGGGTTTTGTTATCTCTCAGGGTTTTGTCATTTCTCATGGTTTTGTTATTTCTCAGCAGAGGGTTTTGTTATCTCTCAGGGTTTTGTCATTTCTCATGGTTTTGTTATTTCTCAGCAGAGGGTTTTGTTATCTCTCAGGGTTTTGTCATTTCTCATGGTTTTGTTATTTCTCAGCAGAGGGTTTTGTTATCTCTCAGGGTTTTGTCATTTCTCATGGTTTTGTTATTTCTCAGCAGAGGGTTTTGTTATTTCTCATGGTTTTGTTATTTCTCAGCAGAGGGTTTTGTTATCTCTCAGGGTTTTGTCATTTCTCATGGTTTTGTTATTTCTCAGCAGAGGGTTTTGTTATCTCTCAGGGTTTTGTCATTTCTCATGGTTTTGTTATTTCTCAGCAGAGGGTTTTGTTATCTCTCAGGGTTTTGTCATTTCTCATGGTTTTGTTATTTCTCAGCAGAGGGTTTTGTTATCTCTCAGGGTTTTGTCATTTCTCATGGTTTTGTTATTTCTCAGCAGAGGGTTTTGTTATCTCTCAGGGTTTTGTCATTTCTCATGGTTTTGTTATTTCTCAGCAGAGGGTTTTGTTATCTCTCAGGGTTTTGTCATTTCTCATGGTTTTGTTATTTCTCAGCAGAGGGTTTTGTTATCTCTCAGGGTTTTGTCATTTCTCATGGTTTTGTTATTTCTCAGCAGAGGGTTTTGTTATCTCTCAGGGTTTTGTCATTTCTCATGGTTTTGTTATTTCTCAGCAGAGGGTTTTGTTATCTCTCAGGGTTTTGTCATTTCTCATGGTTTTGTTATTTCTCAGCAGAGGGTTTTGTTATCTCTCAGGGTTTTGTCATTTCTCATGGTTTTGTTATTTCTCAGCAGAGGGTTTTGTTATCTCTCAGGGTTTTGTCATTTCTCATGGTTTTGTTATTTCTCAGCAGAGGGTTTTGTTATCTCTCAGGGTTAGGGTTAGGGTTAGGGTTAGGGTTAGGGTTAGGGTTAGGGTTAGGGTTAGGGTTAGGGTTAGGGTTAGGGTTAGGGTTAGGGTTAGGGTTAGGGTTAGGGTTAGGGTTAGGGTTAGGGTTAGGGTTAGGGTTAGGGTTAGGGTTAGGGTTAGGGTTAGGGTTAGGGTTAGGGTTAGGGTTAGGGTTAGGGTTAGGGTTAGGGTTAGGGTTAGGGTTAGGGTTAGGGTTAGGGTTAGGGTTAGGGTTAGGGTTAGGGTTAGGGTTAGGGTTAGGGTTAGGGTTAGGGTTAGGGTTAGGGTTAGGGTTAGGGTTAGGGTTAGGGTTAGGGTTAGGGTTAGGGTTAGGGTTAGGGTTAGGGTTAGGGTTAGGGTTAGGGTTAGGGTTAGGGTTAGGGTTAGGGTTAGGGTTAGGGTTAGGGTTAGGGTTAGGGTTAGGGTTAGGGTTAGGGTTAGGGTTAGGGTTAGGGTTAGGGTTAGGGTTAGGGTTAGGGTTAGGGTTAGGGTTAGGGTTAGGGTTAGGGTTAGGGTTAGGGTTAGGGTTAGGGTTAGGGTTAGGGTTAGGGTTAGGGTTAGGGTTAGGGTTAGGGTTAGGGTTAGGGTTAGGGTTAGGGTTAGGGTTAGGGTTAGGGTTAGGGTTAGGGTTAGGGTTAGGGTTAGGGTTAGGGTTAGGGTTAGGGTTAGGGTTAGGGTTAGGGTTAGGGTTAGGGTTAGGGTTAGGGTTAGGGTTAGGGTTAGGGTTAGGGTTAGGGTTAGGGTTAGGGTTAGGGTTAGGGTTAGGGTTAGGGTTAGGGTTAGGGTTAGGGTTAGGGTTAGGGTTAGGGTTAGGGTTAGGGTTAGGGTTAGGGTTAGGGTTAGGGTTAGGGTTAGGGTTAGGGTTAGGGTTAGGGTTAGGGTTAGGGTTAGGGTTAGGGTTAGGGTTAGGGTTAGGGTTAGGGTTAGGGTTAGGGTTAGGGTTAGGGTTAGGGTTAGGGTTAGGGTTAGGGTTAGGGTTAGGGTTAGGGTTAGGGTTAGGGTTAGGGTTAGGGTTAGGGTTAGGGTTAGGGTTAGGGTTAGGGTTAGGGTTAGGGTTAGGGTTAGGGTTAGGGTTAGGGTTAGGGTTAGGGTTAGGGTTAGGGTTAGGGTTAGGGTTAGGGTTAGGGTTAGGGTTAGGGTTAGGGTTAGGGTTAGGGTTAGGGTTAGGGTTAGGGTTAGGGTTAGGGTTAGGGTTAGGGTTAGGGTTAGGGTTAGGGTTAGGGTTAGGGTTAGGGTTAGGGTTAGGGTTAGGGTTAGGGTTAGGGTTAGGGTTAGGGTTAGGGTTAGGGTTAGGGTTAGGGTTAGGGTTAGGGTTAGGGTTAGGGTTAGGGTTAGGGTTAGGGTTAGGGTTAGGGTTAGGGTTAGGGTTAGGGTTAGGGTTAGGGTTAGGGTTAGGGTTAGGGTTAGGGTTAGGGTTAGGGTTAGGGTTAGGGTTAGGGTTAGGGTTAGGGTTAGGGTTAGGGTTAGGGTTAGGGTTAGGGTTAGGGTTAGGGTTAGGGTTAGGGTTAGGGTTAGGGTTAGGGTTTTGGGATTAGGGGGTTAGGA